>VXBZ01005948.1:522420-603821 GCA_013399135.1 Heliornis fulica | reverse complement strand
GGGTTCTGCGGAGGGCGGGAGCATCCGCGACGGGCCCCTCGGCTGCGGGGGAGCAGGACGGGGACCCCAGAGCGGGCCGGGGTCAGGAGCCCCCTCTTCGCTGACGTTTTTTGGTTTTTTCTTTTTGACGGCGGGAACCCCCTTTTCCCTCACCGTCGATCCCTCCCCACCCCCCAGACTACTCCCCATCGCCCGCTGAAAGTCAGCGACTAAAACAGCGGGCGGGCGCGGGGAGCGCATCAGCGGCCATTAGGGTTAGTGACACCAGGGCTCCCTCACCCGCCACGTGACCGCGGGGGCGCCCCGGCCGGTGTCTTAAACCCTCTTCGGCCGCGCCCACTGAACCTCTATTGGTCGGAAGGGCACCCCTCCTCCCCTCCTATTGGCCGCGGAGGGGAGAGGGGGCGGGAGAGAGAGAGCGGCGGGAGTTTGGAACGCTCCCTGGTCGCACCGCGTGCTCCCGGGAGCGCGCCTGGCCGTGCCCTCCCCTCTGACCGCCCCTTCCCAAGGACCGGGGTCGGCGCTCGGGGCCGGACTCAGGGCACGGGCCCGCGTTCAGGCTTTGCCCGACTCGGTGAGGAACCCTCGGTGTGGAAATGGGCCTAGAAGCTCTCAGCGTTCCCCCGAAGCAGGGCTGCCCCCGGGGGTTTCGCTCTTCTATGATCTCTCTTTGTACAAGGCGTACCCGCTCCCTTGAGCACTTGCCTCAGACACCGTCTGTCTCACCTCGGCTGAGGAGTGTTCCTCCTTGCCTTTGGACCCCAGGATTCCCACAGAAAAGCATGGGTTTCCAAGTTGTGCAGATACAATGGAGTATGAAGCTATGTGTGGCGCTCTCACACGCACAGAGCCAGTACATCAGCATGGTCAGGGATGAGCTCCACCATTTTTTTCTCATTAACCAGTGGGTTAAGTGTTGCCTCAGTCACAATCCCTATCTGCTCACTACTTTTCAGGTCATTGTCACAGACATTCTTCACCACAGCCTCACTATTTCCCCAGGACCTGACATTCCCACAATCTTCTAGGTACCTCCAGGAATCAAACAAAATGCAGTGGCACTGGATAAATACTGTTCCATGCCTGTCTCTGTGGCCACACCAGCATCTCCCCTTGGTCACGGTGGTTGTTTGGGGGTGTCTCAGATAAAGATCATTAGGGAAAAAAAGGATTTCATATACATTTAAGTTGTGTATGATGTTCTGGAAAAAAATCTTGTGACCATGGTGCACCACTGAGAACACTAGTGTATTCCCATGAGCAGTTTTCCACGTGGAACTAAGAGATGTTTGCAAGCATGAAAAGAGTGTGTAAGGATCCTTGTTTTTCTGGAATGCTTTTTCCTGGCACCTCCTATACAGACATTCTCAGAACTACTGGAGACCTGCATGGTAACAGCAACAGTGTTAAGAGATCTCACAGCTGCTAACGCCAAACTCACTGGAATATTGTCACTGCTTCCAGTTCCCCTTTCCCTTCCCTATTGCTACTTTCTTCTTTCCTAAGCCATTTCTCCTGGATTTTCTTACTCATCCTCCAACCAGTTGGGATTTGATTTGTGTTTCCCTTTGCAAAGGGTGGCACAACTAAGCTCCCTCCTACAGCTCCTCCCAAGATTAGACATTTCAGTGCCTGGTGTGGTAGAAACTCCAGGAAGATCAGTCACTCCCTAATTTCCCAAGCTCCAGCTGTAGTGAGAGGCCTGTGGAGGAGACATGATAGTCTGTACTCAGCTCCTATCATGTCTGCATGCTCTGGGGGCTGCTTCACTTTGGTCCTGCCCTGCAAGGGTAGCCCTGCCAGACAATTCCCTTTCTACTCCTTGGCTGGGACTTCCGATGTCTGATACACTCATGCTGAATGTGCCCTGCTTTGATCCCGCAGTAACTGCAGAACTTTACACGGCTCCTCTGCAGCTCTGCCTGACTTGTTCTGCTCATCCCTCTTGTGTTTGCTGGCACCAGCAAAACCCTTTGTGTACTCTGCTCCTCTCCTTTCCCTGGGCTTTTCCTTTCCTTTTGCTGTTATCTTCGTCTCACCAAAGCGGTCCTTCCAGTCCGGATTGGGCATGGTGAGCAGTGGTGTTTTCAGACTGACGCTTTGGTGTGAAATAAGGATCCAGAGTATGGCGTTTTACTTACAGGCATGTAAATAAAGAATCGATCCCATGTCCTAGGGAAGTTCACGCCTTAATGAGCTGTGTTCACGAAGGTGCCAGTGATCCCACTTAAGGAGGCCACCGCAAAAACTTTGCCAAGCGGCGTTTCCGTAGTGTAGTGGTTATCACGTTCGCCTAACACGCGAAAGGTCCCCGGTTCGAAACCGGGCGGAAACACCTGAGCAGGTGCTCTTTTTTTTCCCCTTCATCTTGCGAGTTCGGGGCGGGGAGTGACCCCGGCTGGGCCTGGCCGCACGCTGTCCACAGCGCTTTTGCCCGACCTCTATTTTAACCACAGCCGCGGCGGGACTCCTCCTCAGCCAAACGCATCGAGCGCCCTATGCTCGCCCAGCCGGGGCGCGGATCTACAGGGCAGGAGCTGCCTTCGACCCTCCTCCCGCCTCCAGTATAACGGCTCCACAGGGTTACGAAAACGCAGCGCAGCCCGGCTCCCGGACAGGCTACGGGCGGGCCCTGCCGCGCCGTGCGATGGGAGACGAGCCCGTTCCCCGGCCCCGCTTCCCGCACTGCCCTCCCACGAGCCGCCCTCAGCACGGGGCCAGCGGAAGTCGCATCCCGGAAGCGGCGCGTANGATGGCGGGGCCGGGCCCGGGCCCGGGTGAGGGCCGCGGCAGGGAGTGGGGCTGTGCCCCGGGGAGCGGCATCCCCCTTGCCGGCGTCTGAACGCGGTTCGGTTGGCTCGTTCTTTGGGTGGCTCGAAATGCCCCTTGGAGCCCAGTTTTGACGCGGCGGCTCATAAGCTTAGGAGAGCTAATCCTCTGATCTGGGTGGGGAGTCGGCGCCCTCTCCCATGGATCCGCCTCTAAAATTAGCGGCGCCCCAAGTTAAGAAGGATCCACCCGCTGCAGTGTTCCTCGTCCCAAAGCACTGCTGCACACACCGTCCTGCGGGATTCCAACTCGGGGCCTTTTGCAGTCGTTAACTTTGTTAGAGAGGGAAACAAAGTGCAGCCTTGCATGGGAATATAATTTTGTTGTTGCTTTCCCAGATCGGAGCAAAGAGGCTGCAGCTCGTTATCAAAATGCAGTATTCCCATCACTGTGAGCACCTTTTAGAGAGACTGAACAAGCAGCGGGAAGCCGGCTTTCTCTGCGACTGCACGGTCGTTATCGGTGAATTCCAGTTCAAAGCGCACAGAAATGTGCTTGCCTCGTTCAGCGAGTACTTCGGCGCCTTTTACAGAGACGCGTCTGACAACAACGTCGTTTTGGATCAGACTCAAGTGAAAGTTGACGGATTCCAAAAGCTCCTGGAATTTATCTATACGGGAAACTTAAACCTTGACAGGTAACATGTGCTGTTAAGGGAGGAGGAAGAAAACAGGGACAGAAACTTTGCATTAAGGCAGGGCCGGGGGTATTGTTCTTTGTCATAGTAGCTGATAAGGTACATAGTAACAGGTTGAATAGTGTCACTTTCTGTGTTTTGAACTACCACCTGCTGTGCCAGAACAAAGCTGCCTTGTCTGGTATTTCAGTTACTGGTAGTTTGGAAGGGATTAACAATGTGATGTGATCACTAGGAGGGGGAAGGATAAGTGCATTCTTCCTGTAGAAGTCCAGTTTTGCAGAGGACATGCAGAAGATAAATAGTAGAGACTAAAGGCTGAGGAATGTGCAAGGACAGGCAGAGATTACCAAAACTATGTTTGTTAGATTGTGTGATCTGTTACTTAATATTTTATATTGCAGTGTTCAAGGGAAAATGCATGGAAAAAGCATTTCCCTCATTACTGTGTTGATTTTGTGCCTGTTGTGTTGCTTCATGTACCGTGAGGATCCTTTGCATTGTTTTATCTTAGCGAAAGGAGATTATCCCTGATGAGGGAAGTGTGACAACCTAGAAGTATGTAGCTAGGATTTTAACTCCTTTTGCAATGTCTGGTGCCATACTTCTTAAAAAATCTTTGTTGTTATTGATGTCTGAAAACTCACGGTAGATAATTTAAATATTAACAGCACCAGAGCAGTGTATGCAGCTATGTGGTGAAGCTGGTGATCACCGCTTTGCATATTCCATGTGAGCACAAGTGTGTAGCATTCTGGATGTCTGGGACAGCAGCAGGAGAGTTTCTGTATTCCTTCTGAGCAGTTGAGATCTCTGAAGGCAAAGGAAGGTGAAAGTACCTTTCTAGTCCAAGGAGAACTATTTGATTTAAGACAGCACCTGCGGCTCTGCCTCCGTGCACCTGTCACCTTGTGCTGTATCAGGGACATTCTGGGATCTTCTGTGGTGGTGGCTGCATGAGCAACAGCAGGACATGTTGACTCTGTGCTGGTACAATGCAGGATATTAAAGCAGTTGTATTTGTGTGCAGGGGGTGATTGTGGCTAGGAATGTATTGTTCAGTTACATTTGCAGTGCAATAGATTGTTAGAAGGATGTTGCTTACCAGCAGTCTCCCTTTAAAGTGCTGTGAATCTGTAAATCCATTGAGGGTACATGTTGCCACCTTTTCCAGATCAATTTTTTTTCCTAAACCATTAAGGGCTGTGTGGCAAGAACTGAACAGTAAAGCGTGGTGGTTGAAGTGAGGACTTCTTGGTGTTCACACTCTCTGTGTGCAGCTGGTACAGAAATGAGGGAGTTTGGGAATCGCTTTATAAAACAGGATTAATACCTGTCTCACAGACCTGCTGAGCTGTTGCAAATTACTTGGAGACTCCTGGCAGGAGGATTATGCAACAGCAGTTTGTGTGTTTTATTCTCCAGTGTTTTATCCCTTCATGCAGTGATTTCTGAGCTTTTTGGACCAACAGTCTGGTGTCTGGCCTCACCACCCCACAATCAGTCTTTTACCTTAAAATTGTACAAAAGGGATGTAACTGTAAATGAAATCCTCAGTTCTGGGTTTCTGCAGACACAGGCTGTCAGTTGGTGAGGAATCGCCATACTGTCTCGCAGCACTAAGAGATGAGATCTTGCTCTGTGTGTTCTCAACATTGTGCTTTCTGATAGTGTAACTTTGCTACAGCTCTGTCAGTGTTTGATGCAGTTGGTACAGAACAGATGTTGGCTTTGTCCAGAATGTTGTCACCTAAGTCTCATTTCGTTGCAGCTGGAACGTTAAAGAAATTCACCAGGCTGCCGACTATCTCAAAGTAGAAGAAGTGGTCACCAAATGCAAAATCAAGATGGAAGACTTTGCTTTTATTGCTAATCCCTCTTCCACAGAGACATCCAGTATCACTGGCAACATAGAGATGAATCAGCAGGCTTGCCTTCTGACTCTCCGAGATTACAATAACCGGGAGAAAGCAGACGCTGCGTCTGCGGAGCTGGTTCAACCGCAGGCCAAGAAAGCAGCTTTAGAGAAGAAATCTCCTCAAACCAAAAAGCGAAAGAAGAACTTCAGCTCCCCCAAAAACGTACAGAACAAATCTGTACAATATCAGGACGATGTGACTGAGAACACATCCATTGAAATGTTTTTAGATGCAAACAAACTGGCCACCCAGATCACCGAACAGGCTGCCCAAGGCAGCGATAACTCGGAACTACAGCTGGCATCTGTGGTGGAAAGCGAAACGCTGGCAGCGCAGGAGATCCTTGTTCAGACTCTCGCGGCGAAGCAGAAACGGGGCAAGCCTCAGCCGAGCTGTGCACTGAAGGAGCACTGTATGTCTAACATAGCCAGTGAAAAGAACACTTACCAGCTGGAGAGCTCAGCAGAAGAACTTGACCAGAAGTACTCCAAAGCTAAGCCAGTGTGCAACACCTGTGGAAAGGTCTTCTCGGAAGCCAGTAGCCTCCGTCGGCACATGAGGATACACAAAGGGGTGAAACCGTACGTGTGTCAGCTTTGTGGGAAGGCATTCACCCAGTGCAATCAGCTGAAAACACATGTAAGAACTCACACAGGTAAGCTGCTGGCCTTCCCTCTGTGGGCTGTGGGGACCTGTAATCACAGGCTAAAGGGGTCTTTGCATTCTGACTCCTTTCCTGGATACTTTGCTGCTGGTACCTGTGTCCTGGCAGCATGAAATGTTTCATGGTTTTTCAGTACAAAATCACAGCTTGCACTTTAAATAGCTAAAGAGGACTTTGTTAGTCTGAGCAGGACTGGAAGGACTCTGAAGAGCTGGCTACAGTGATCATAGAATCATAGCTTATCCTGAGTTGGAAGGGACCTCTAAGGATCTTGGAGTCAAACTCCAGGTTCTACACGGTACCAGCCAAGTCCAGAGCCTGTTGCCTGTAGAGCATGAAAACCCCACTGTTCTGGACACCAGAATTTCAGTTGCTTTTTTTTAAAACTTCAAATCCAAATATGTGTTTGATAACAGAAGTGGGGGAAGGGGCAGTCTTTTAGCAATAGGTAACTCGTCCCATAGGGCCTTCACGAAAGGGAGGGGAGGTGGCTGAGCTACTGCTGAGGAATCGCTTTTATTTAGCAGAATTTGCAGCTGAAATGTAGTGATGATAATGTTCTATCTATACCTTCAGTGGCATTACCAGAAGTTTGTGTTGGGTCAAGAGCTACAGAACAGTACAAAGCTTTGAAGAAAAATAAATTCTGAACACTTAAACGTGATGACATGTCTGACTTAAAAAGATAATGAACAACTAATTGGAGCCTGGGACTATGTGTGAGAAGTGCTGTGTTTGTCTTCCCTAGAGCTGGAAGGCTTGATGCAGGGTTAGTTTGTCCTTCAGGCTGACCTGGTGCAGGTGCTGCTGTGCCATTGCCTTGGCTGCTGTTGTGAGCCCAGAGAGCAGCGGAGGGACCCAGGTTACGTAGATGTCTTCCTTTTGTTGCTGGCATTCAGAATTCCAAAGTGACAGCGAATCAGATAGCAAAAAGTAAACATTTTTCTTTTACCCCATTGGAAAAACTCTGAGCAGAGGCCAGCAGTGGAGTTCTCTCCAGGAAGCTGTGAAGATGTGGAGGTGAAGTAGGAGGTGTTGAGGTACAGCTGTGGAACTCCTTGCTCATTCTGTAACCAAGGGAGAGAATTTCATACACTGTCAGCTGGTGACTAACCAGAGATTTTGTATGTGACATGGAGCTTGTGAGCAGAATTCAGGGACAGTCTGCTGGTGGGAATGTCAGCTGAGCTTTCTACTTCTGAGGTGCCATACTGGGCTTTTTTGTATGAGTAGGTAGGGAATTTCACTGTGTTGGTTGCTAGATGGCAGGTTAGATATCCAGCACTTTAAGTTTTGCTGTACACAATATACTTAAGACTTGAGTTCTTGGTTTGATTGTGCACTGCCATAGAAATGCAGAGATTGGCAGAGACTGCAGGACACATTACATGAGATGCTGACCTTTAAGAGAGTGTGAATGGTCAGATCCTACAGCACTGGTGAGCACTAGATGTTTGCTGAAGACCTATTGCTGTTTGACAGGCAAGAAAAAGCAGATGAATATCATCTGAATATTTTATTATCTTGAATAGTCAGCACCATGAATAGACATAACCAACAAAACTGTCTGAAGATGTAGTAGTAGCATTCTTGACGTAATGTGGGCGAAAAGGCACCATCAAAATATTTTTTTCCCCAAGGTAACATGTTAAAACCATTCAGTTAGCTGCTGTATTCCTGGCATGTTCCACTTCAGTGCACTGATTACAGGAGGTTCCAGCGTGGTATTTGTAAGGAATGTTAGGCCAGACACCTGAGCTTTGGTGAGCTAATGGATTGCAAAGATTTCTTACATCAATGCAGAGAGCACAAGGATTTTCTTTTTCTCTAGGGGAGAAGCCATACAAATGTGAGCTGTGTGACAAAGGCTTTGCTCAGAAGTGCCAGTTGGTGTTCCACAGTCGGATGCACCATGGAGAGGAGAAGCCATACAAATGTGATGTCTGCAACCTGCAGTTCGCCACCTCGAGCAACCTGAAGATCCATGCCAGGTGGGCAGAAGTGACACCCAGCAAAGTGCTTTCTCCTGTGTCTGCTGGACCAGAGTAATTCTCTCCAGTGAGCAAGAGTTGCACATTCAGATAATTTGGTGATTCCCACCCCTTTGCTTGCAGGTCCTCTCTCACGCTGTGTAACGGGGTAGTTACCTCTGTGTACCTGCTCTCCAGGGCAGCTCTTTGTGATTCTCAACGTTACAGCCCACGTGCTGGTTATCGTTCTGGGAACGATGTGGGATTTGTTTTAAGCTGCTGGTAGCACTGAAGAGGAGAGAGTTCCTTGGTGGGAAGTGAAGCAGAACAGCTCTCACTGTTCTCTGTAACAGGGCATTTTGCAGGAGCAGGAGTTACATTCCCGTGTTAGCAATTGTCATTTTATCTCTTGTGCAAAACCTGATGAGTTCCCATGGGGTGTTACATGTGCAGGGTGGTAGTTCAGTTCCACTGAAATCATGGATGTGCTGATTCCCAAGCAGGCAGCAAATTTCACTCTTTGGGAAACTTCTAACTCAGACCCCAACCTCGCAATTGTTTGCCCTTTAAATTAGCACAACTGTGGGGACAGAGTGCTCGCTCTGGGAAGTTCCCAGTGGTGGGCTGGGCTCCCTTCCCTCCAGGAGGTCACGGCTGTCTGTGTTGTTTCGCAGGAAGCACAGTGGTGAGAAGCCCTACGTGTGCGATCGGTGTGGTCAGCGGTTTGCTCAGGCCAGCACGCTCACCTACCACGTGCGGCGCCACACGGGCGAGAAGCCGTACGTGTGTGACAGCTGCGGCAAAGCCTTCGCCGTCTCCAGTTCCCTCATCACCCACTCCCGAAAACACACAGGTAAGGGCAGGCAAAGAGCTAGAACAGGCAAGGGAGGACTCTGTGGATGGGTTATTAGCAAGCAGTTCTTCACCAACAGGGTTGGCAAGCGCTGGAACAGGCTGCCCGGGGAAGTGGGGGAGTCACATCTCTGGGGGTGTTATCAGACCTGTAGATGTGGTGCCTGGGGATGTGGTTTAGTGGTAGCCTTGGCAGTGCTGGGTTAACCACTGGACTTCATGATACTGAAGGTCTTTTCCAAACTAAACAATTTCACAATTCTGTGGCTGCCTGCAGAGGGGCTGGAGATAGGTAATGACCAGGAAATGTGTCATTTGGGAGCTCCCTCTGGAGTTGACATCCAGCTCCTTTCGCTGTGACCCCAGTTTAGGGAGCTCTTTTGCCCACTGGACATCTCTGTTTCATTTGGATGTGTTCCTTAGGCGGATTCTGGTTTATATATTGAAATAACAAACTCCTTGTGTTCCCTTTAGGAGAGAAGCCATATATCTGTGGCATTTGTGAGAAGAGTTTTATTTCCTCTGGAGAGCTCAATAAACATTTTCGGTCCCATACAGGTCAGTTTCCAGACAGGCTGCTTCCTCCACTATAAATAACAGTCCACCTTTACCCTTTTGCCTTTAAAACACACTGTATTGTGCTGCACTTGAAAGTAGCAGAGTTCTTAAATTTATGTATGTCTGTGTTAACAGAATTTAAAGAAAATATTTGTGGAATTGTTTTTAATTGCTTTCTTCAGACTAATATCTGTGTAACAGTGTAGGTGTTGACGTGTGATTGTGGCTTTACTTCTGACATTGAGTTTCAGGTTGTTTTGCCTTGTTTTAATCTATAATTCTGGAACCAGTTTTATCCAGAATACAGAAAAAATAACTTCAAAGTTACAAAGTTGTGATTTAAAATGCATCTTTTTAATCCATCATCTGATGTCTCTAATGGTGTTTTCTTTCCATTTCAAGATTAACTGCCAGACCTTTTTTTTTTCCTTCAGGTGAAAGACCATTTATCTGTGAAATGTGTGGAAATTCTTACACAGATATAAAAAATCTTAAGAAGCACAAAACAAAAGTTCACACAGGTGAGTTCCAGGCCTAAAACTAGAAAAAGGTTTTGGATAGCAGCTCTCTTCAGAGCCCTGAGCATCTCCTTTAGGGGTACACAAACATTTTAAAGTGTAAAGTACCTGTTTTAAAGTAGATTCAAGACAAATTTTCAAGCACTTGCATTGCTATAGCAAACGTGTTGAGCAACATACAAGTGGATTGCTGCTGACAAGAGTTTCTTTATGTGAATATTTACTTTCTTGTCCTAGTAACTCGTGAGAGCTTTCCATGTGGAGGCATAGTCTCAATTGTAGGAAATTTTTTACCTCTTCTGAAATATGTCTTTACAAGGGTGGTAACTGAGGTGAACACGGTGAACTGGTTACAGGAATTACTTTACATCTCAAAGGCCCAAATATTTTGAATGCAACAGCAAAAAAATTTGCTTAGATGTGCAGTCAGTGTTAATCCAAGTCTGGGCTGGATTAGCAAACACAAGATCAGAGAGCTGGCACAGTGTTCCCAGCTGCAAACACTGCTCTAAAAAGACTTTTCTAATGGATATGATTCTTATTCCAGACACCAGATTTTGATTGGGAAGAAATCTGACATTAATTCCGTGCTTATGGTCCAAAGTGCAGAGCTGTTCAGGTATCCAGCCCCTTTCAGTGCTGGCTCCATACACCTCATCATCTGTCCTATCTTAAAGCATATTAACCATAATTCCCTTGCCTCTGTCATATGGAAAAAGGAATAATAGGCATCTGCATATGCCTGGGTTGGGGGGAAGACAAGAGTCCTTTGCAGAGGCAGCTTTGAATGTCACAAGCTTGAGAAGCCCTGGGAAAGCCCTGGTGTAGCAGGCAGCCAGCAGAAGTGAGGGTGAGGCGAGAGCAGTGGTGAGCGCGGAGAGAGCCCAGCAGACAGCGTAGCAGCAGGGAGGAAGCTGTTAACAGTGGATTCAAGTCTGAATAGAAAAGTGTTTCTCAAGTGACTGGATAAAAGCTGTAATGGGTCTGCCTGGAATGGAGCTAACAAACCTTTTTTTTCCCAAAGATGTTTATGGGTAAGTGCTGTATTATATGTTGCTATCTCAGTTAAAAGGAAATCTTAATTAGATTTTTTTTTCCNATATGTTGCTATCTCAGTTAAAAGAGGGTGCTTGGAAGTGACTGTGGTGCTCAGATTTTTCTGGGATTGAAGAATTTTAAGAAAACCTTCATAATTAGACTTTTTTTTTTTTCAATGCTGTTTTGTTCATTGTGATGTTAAGGACTTCTGTTATCTTCTATGCCATGCCAAGTAGAGATCAAGTTGCAGTGCATCACCTGTCTACTTGCAGCTCATGCTGGTGTCAGACACATGAAAGCCCCTAACAGCCCAGCTGCCCAGGCAGACTGTGACACACCAAGGGTTTGCTTTGACAGTCCTTTGAAAGGGGAATGTGCAGAATTTGTGGAGGAGCTTTTGAATGTTTCTTTCTTCTTTTTTTTTTCTCCCCAGGATCTGAAACTCCCCCTGATTCTAACGCACTTGATAATTCTTTCAATGAACAAGAATCCATTCAGAGTCAGAAAAGTCCTTTATCAGAGTCCATAGATGTGAAACCCTCTGAGATGTCATTAGCACTTCCTCTTCCCATTGGGACTGAAGACCATCAGATGCTGCTTCCCGTGACGGGTAGTCAGTCTCCTTCATCAGAGACTTTGCTAAGATCTGCTGTGACTGGATATTCAGAACCTCAGTTTATTTTCTTGCAGCAGCTGTACTGACAGGGCAGGTAATCCAGCAGTGAACTTGGTTGGCGAGATGAAGACAAGCAGTCACACTTTTTGAATTGGACTTGTTCTGGTTTGGTTGGGTTTTTTTAAATTCCCCTCTGTAAAGATACTTGTATGGCATTTCCATTGTGCAGTGTTGTCTTTTTGCTGACTTGTGCTAATCTACAATCAAATTTCTATTGGCAATTTATGCTGATTTCCAGGAGACAATTCCTTTCAGGCAACACCTGCCTTAAGAATTTTCTGCTAACGTGTTTTGGAGATCCCCTTCCATGTTCCTGCTGATCTGATGTGTCCCAGTGTCATTTGAGAGCAGACTTTTTAAGCCATATTTAATAGTTGGAGAGGTGTGTGGGGAAAATCCTGATGGGAATGTACTAACAAGCTTGTACTCCTGTGTTCCAAGGTGAGGCAGTGGTACGTGGGGGCAGAGGGTAGGCCAGTGCCCTGAGGAGGTGCTTGCAAAGAGTGACTGCAGTTTGCCAGAAGTACCTGTTGAGGTCTGACCAGAAGGAAAGTTAGCTTTGTGCATATTTTTTTGACAAGGCAAGTAAGGAGGGTTAATTTTTATTTTTTTCTGTAGTGTGGCAAGTCCGAGGGCTCTCATGATAGAGATACTACTGGGCATTCTTTCCAGGGAGTTGATTGGCTTTTTCCTTTCTTTTTTGGGTGAATCCAGTGTTGTTGTATCTTGTCCCAGATTTATTTTTCACACCCCTAAAATGCCCAGCTTTTGGCACAGACAGCAAGATTTGCTCAAAGGAGGAGTGGAATGGTATGTTTAGATGAGGCAAAGAGATGTATTGACTTCATTGTGAGCATGTAGCCTTGTAATCCTTTTTTCTTTTACAGTAGTGCTGCTGCTTGTGCTAGCCAGTAGGTACAAAAGAGGAATTAAACACCACCCTTCACTGTGAAAATAATGAGGGAATGCTACACAAGGGGGTATTGAGAATACAGCAGAGAAGACTGCTACTCTTCTAGGCAAGGTTTTGTTAGACTATGGCTGGTTTAGTTGAAGTATTTATGTTTTGCTTTACCTCTGGTGTCACTTAGCCACAGTAACTGCACCAAACTGGTATCTAGCAAGACTCCTGTATGTTTTATTATTAGCAACAATATATATATTTTTTTTAAATCAGCATTTTTTGTGTCTTGGTAGGGTCACTAGTTAATGAGTAGTTGACAACAGGAGTACTGTTATACTCCATTTTGCCAGTTTGTGCCATCAGCATAGTGTAAGCATTATTTAAGTAATCTTCAGATAGGAAACAGTCACAGTACTGTACCAACAACACTTTTAAAGATATTATTTGTTGGTTATTTACTTGGTGCTAGCATTTATTTCCACTGATGCCTTGTATCCAGACACTGATAAATAGAGAAGCATAGGGGCTACCTCTTAACTGATTCTGCTCTACATGGATTAATAATTAATCTGCACCTTAATTAACCAGACTTGTGAAAAATTTCTTGGAGGATTTAAGTAATCTGCAAATGGTCCCTTGACTCCTGAACATGACTATATGGATTTGGGTTTTTTCCCTCCCTCTTATTAAATGCCTGTACTTAGAAGGCAACAGACCTTCTGCTGCTTTGTGTTCATCTTAGTATGTGCATGTTTAAAGCTGCTGCTGGATCGTACTTTATGCTCTAATAGGTGGCAGTTTGCTGGTAGCCTGCAGGGAGTAGAGCCCTGTCCACCAGGAACACTCTTAGTGCAGGCATTGCTGACTGTCTGCTGGAGGCAGTTAGTGCCCTACCTGCCAGCCCTTTGTTTTCTTTGCTTGTCTGTACCACAGAAGAAGTGAATGGCTGATGTCCTTCATAATGCTGGCAAAGGACAAGGGATGAAGTTCTTTGATTATATCTCTTTTCTGTTCATTTGGCATTTGCCCCTTTTCCTCCCTAATTTTCTCTATTAGCTGTTGCTGGGGGATTCCTTAGCCATGTCATTCAGAGCCAAAGAACCACAAAGATCAGGATCTTGACTCTAAAAAAGCCAACTTTGTGTATCTCATTCCAAGGTTCCTCCTTACTTTCCCTCTCTGAAAATAGATCAGAGGCTTGGGATACACATAGGCTTAGTCACTCTGAAAAGAACACTACAGCACAATCAATAAATTTCATGTTTAAACAGCTTTGGAAGATAAACTCATGACACGCTGCTGTATCCGAGGAAAAGCATCCGAACATTAACATAGCCAGGATCAATGACCACAGGAGAGAATACCTCTGGGAAAAAATATAAAGCAAAATAATTGCATTCCTACATAGCAAATGCATTCCATAACAGTGTTTGTTTGGACTGTTTTTTATATTTCTAAAGTTATAGCTTATTACTGTATTCTTAGATTTCAGACTTTTTAAAAAAAATACAGTGCTTAGATTTATACGGGNTCCCCATCGGAGAATCTTGATTTTTATCCTCATCTTTCATGAAGATATCTCAGCTGCTGAGGTATGATCTCTATGAACTGTATTCATTTACTAGAATATAGAGTTTAAATATAAATATGTATGTATAAAATATATATATAAAAAAGCATTTGTAGGTGTGTTCAGGCTGTGGGTGCTGTAGGACCTGAAGAAGCAGGTCTGTACTGCACCTTCTGTCAGTAGATGCATGGAAATCAGCTGCACATCTAATCCCTAGGCTTAAGGATTCTGAGATTGCTTTGGAGGAACGAGGTTTATAACAGTATTGATAATTTCTGTATGGGTTAATGGGGAAAGCATGGGAGCTTTTTGGGCAGACATCTCCTTGAGATCTACTTGCAGAATGAAAGAGGGAATTTTAATAATTCCATTAACAGGAATTTGGAGGAAAGGATGGGCTTTGTCACACTGTTGTTTCAGTACATCTTGCACTGAAGCTGGTGCAAGTTTTGCCTGACTAGGTTTTTCTGCATCTAGACATTTCTGAGTTGGCTGTTTGGAAATCCTTCTGTGAGGCATGGGAGCTGTATGATGCTTCCAAATGTGTGCCTAAATGTGGGCACAAAGCATGACAACATTTCTGAAATCCTGGGTTTCAGACAACTGTAAAGTATGGACAAGTCCCGTGTTAAGGATTTCAGGGCTGTGATCTTGGAGAGGCTGTCGATAAGTCTTGCAGAATTAAGATCAGATANTAAAAAAATACAGTGCTTAGATTTATACGGGGTTTGTTTAGATACTTATAACAGTAACACTTGCTTTAGTAGTCTTTTATTTTTCTTTATAGACAAGAAGATAATCATTATTTTTTACAAGACAACAATTTTAACCTTTCTTAATAGAATACACAGGCTTATAGTTTTGTCTTGGAGCAATAATTTAGTGACCTGCACTCTTGAGTCCCCATCGGAGAATCTTGATTTTTATCCTCATCTTTCATGAAGATATCTCAGCTGCTGAGGTATGATCTCTATGAACTGTATTCATTTACTAGAATATAGAGTTTAAATATAAATATGTATGTATAAAATATATATATAAAAAAGCATTTGTAGGTGTGTTCAGGCTGTGGGTGCTGTAGGACCTGAAGAAGCAGGTCTGTACTGCACCTTCTGTCAGTAGATGCATGGAAATCAGCTGCACATCTAATCCCTAGGCTTAAGGATTCTGAGATTGCTTTGGAGGAACGAGGTTTATAACAGTATTGATAATTTCTGTAAGGGTTAATAGGGAAAGTGTGGGAGGTTTTTGGGCAGACATCTCCTTGAGATCTACTTGCAGAATGAAAGAGGGAATTTTAATAATTCCATTAACAGGAATTTGGAGGAAAGGATGGGCTTTGTCACACTGTTGTTTCAGTACATCTTGCACTGAAGCTGGTGCAAGTTTTGCCTGACTAGGTTTTTCTGCATCTAGACATTTCTGAGTTGGCTGTTTGGAAATCCTTCTGTGAGAGTAGTTCCTTGTATGATGCTTCTAAATGTGGGCACAAAGCATGACAACATTTCTGAAATCCTGGGTTTCAGACAACTGTAAAGTATGGACAAGTCCCGTGTTAAGGATTTCAGGGCTGTGATCTTGGAGAGGCTATCGATAAGTCTTGCAGAATTAAGATCAGATAAAGACTAATAAATGATTTTTTTTTGTTAAATTATTTTTAAAATACCTTTCATGTATATACAATTTTTCCTCTGTTATCTGTATATAGCTCAACTCTCAATTTTATAATCCCCTGGGAAGGGAGGGAGTTGTACATATTTAGCCTGAAGTGTTTTATGTTAGACTTTAATAAACTTGTTTTGTAATTTTCCCTCACCTTGTGTCTCCTGTTTGTAACTGCAAGGGGTAGGAACAGAAGCAGGAGGGAAGCACAACCACTATCACAAGGTAGAAGGATGCATGGTGGCCCTTTGCACTGCATACTAGTACCTACAGATTTGGGGTTGATTCAGACTAAACCAAAACCTGTATTCTAAGCACGGTCTAGTTTAACGACTCGTAATTTAATTTTCTTCCACTCAGTTTGGGGAGTGGGGTGTGTTGTTTGGGGGTTTTATTTTTTACAGAGTGCTTTGAATGTACTTCTTATGCTAAAGTTTCTGTATCAGAATTTGTATCTTATTTTTACTAGATCATTTAACTTTACAGAAAGTGGCATGGTGACTAGAGCACACAGTAGGACTTAGGAGACCTGCGGTGTACTGCTGGTCTACTGGATCAGTCTTTTTCCTTCCCTTTAAACCAGGACAGAAATGCTGTCTTTCAGCAAGGCACTGCACATTCTGGAAGCTGAAACAATGGTTTATGAGCAGGGTTGTGTTTCCTTTTGCTACTAGAATAACCCACTCAGAAAACCATGGCATAATTTTCTAGCCTATGTAAATTCTCTCATTCCAAAGAACACAAGACACATCTTTTAAGAATGTCAAGGTTTGGCTTTCAGAGGAAGGTAAGCAATAAACGTCTCTGGCACAGGCCTTTCTAAGCAATACAGGTTTCTGCAGCAACAATTACTGTAGTTTGCAGGGAGCTGCTTAGACCTAATTCAGTAAGAGTTACTCTGCCACCCTTACTTACAAAGGAGTAGCAAAGTAATCTATGACACGAGCTATTTTTATGGATGTTGTCAATGCAGAATGCTCTTTTGGGCCGTGCATCTTGCTGTCACACAAGGGTTCAGATAGAGTAAAAACACTTCAGAAACCTGCTGGCAATTTCAAAAGCAGACACCATTTACCCTGTTAGATTTTGTGTATGATAGTGTTGCCATCTCACCACATCTACTCAAATAAAATATTGCTGTTGGTAGAGGTGGGACTTACATGGTAGATTTGCTTTCCTGTTACCATGGCAGATTACCAAATGTCCTTCATACAGGTAAATGAAGACTTAATTTGGCCAATGAAGTTAGAATCCCAGACTGGTTTGGGTTGGAAGGGACCCCAGAGTCCCCCTAGTACCACCCCTGCCATGGGCAGGGACACCTTTCACTAGCCCAGGGTGCCCAAAGCCCCATCCAGCCTGGCCTTGAACCCTGCCAGGGATCCAGGGGCAGCCACAGCTGCTCTGGGTAGCCTGTGCCAGGGCCACACAACCTGCACAGGGGAGAGTGCTGCCCTGAGTTAACCTGAACTTCACATATAGGACAAGGGAAAGAAAGATACATGGACAAAATGTACCTCAATCAGAATCTTGTGGTCGTTCTGGCAAGAAATCCTGCCATCAGTGTGCCAGTACTGAGAGTACTCTCCAGACTCCCAGGAGTACAACCTGCAGTGCTCCAGAGCAGCAACACTCAGAAAAATACCAACTCTCAGCTTCAACAAGGACCTGGTTGTATGGACCTGATTTGCTGTCAAGCAAAACTGCTGCTGAGTACATGTCCTGTGTCAGTTTGATCTGTCTGGGTGGACCCCTGTCTGCAGAGATGCAGTCATGTCACCTGTGGTTCTCTCTCCCTGCTACGTGGAAACCTGACTGCCGAGACCACAGCCCAGGAAGGGGAATGGAGCAGCAGCCATGTGGAAGAGGAGCACACCCTCCATCCCTTGGTTCTGCTGCTGTGCTGATCAAGCCCCTGGGTCTTTTTGAAGTGAGAAGCACTTGGTGACAAGTCTTGATCTGAGAAGGGCTCCTAAAAAGAGCAGAGTAATTCTGGTGGTGGGAGCTCAGTTCATGCATCTGCCCTCCTGCAGCAAAGTAAATGTGTGTTCATGCTAATAGAGCCTTGATGGGATGTTATTCAGCAACAAATTCTGAAGTCATTGGTTTGATATTTTATCTCTAATACTATTTCAAGTGGGTTTAGATTCCTTCTAAAGACAACGAAGAATAGAAGTACAGCAAGTCTGATACTGGTATAATCTATTTTACCAGAAACCAATAGGAAAAGCTCACATGTATGGAGTACATCAAGCTGCTGCCTCACTCACAAGAATTCTGACACTGGTACAATTGCCAGACTGGCGTTAGCATCTGTGTCCATCTCCTCCCCACAGCGTGGTGTCCAGTAGTAATGCTTCTTTAGGCCGTGGGAGAGCTCGGCGAGGTGCACGTGCCCATCCACTCCATACGGCTCCACGTCTGTATGGTTAGGCTGCAGGTGGCCCATCTGAATTAGTTCTGAAAATGCCTGAAAGTGATAACAGCAAGAATGTGATGGATCATATCCCAGCAAAGGCTTTAGAAGTTAACTGCCCATAGGTGAGTACTTGATCGATCATTTCAGCACTGAGTCTCATTACAGCACCACAAATTATAATTCTTTTAAAAAACAGTAAAGAGGGTGTCATGTAGCCCCCCCATACCCATCCCAATGATGGTAAAAAGAAATTAAACAAAACCCAACCCTCTGAGGAGAGTTCAGAAGCAAACACTTACCATACAGGTGGCTTCATCAAATTTGTTTCCCCAGATGTAAATATAGGAAAGTTCCGTGTTTGTTTTCATTGCACCTGAAAGAGCTACAAGTCCTTTGCCACTTATATTGTTGTTTGCTACTGACAACCTAAGAAACAGGGAAAATAGTTAGACAAATGTGTGCCAAACCTTGGAATTTGCATCTTTAGTTTAAGGGTTTAGCAGATTTATATTTTATCATTATATATCACATACATATATTGAAAATGTGTTACTAACAATACAATTATTTGCATCGAGTCCAATCCTACTCTCAAACCCTTTCCAGATTGCTAAGGACAGTTTGGACTACAGACTCATACTCTTCCTCGAGGCATTTCCATGAACCAGGTTGCTTCACTATTGAGTTCTTCAGCATCAGTGACTTACTGAGTGGTGGCCAGGTCTCATCTCTAGCCTGCTTTGAAGCCCAAGCCCTGGCATTTATCCAGGCTAAGCTTTATAGTTCATGGAGTGGCAGTTATTTTTATATTAGTGAACCTGGAAAGCTTTCAGAGACACCTAGCAGCTGCCACCTCCTCAGTCTGCTACTTAACACTAATGGCTTCAGGTAACACCTTTGATCAGCTTTTACATCCTGCCGGCACAGGGTTTAACGCAGGCCACAAAATACACCCTGATGGAGAGATTACAGCTCTCTGGGTTCACCCAGAAGCAAACTTAAACTGAGGATTTTCTTAAGAGTTGAAGATCAGAATCAACAAATATAGTGCCTCATCCCTGTACAGAATCTGATTATCTTGAAGGTCTGAAGGTGTGCAGCTCTGGGTCTGTTTTCACTTGTGCACTGCAGGGACCTGGGCTTTAAAGATGCAAAAAGAGCCAAGAAGATTGTGTTGCCTTCCCGCCCACCACACACCCCTTAGAATGACTGCAAAAGCTGTCAGTCTCATGTAAGATGAACCATTGCAAGTGTAGTCTTGGTGCCAACCCAAAACCCCCTGAAAGAGAAGAACAAGCATATGTCAAGGCCATGCAGCTATGGATACAAATAAAGGAAGTAGAAGGAAAGGGGATGAGTTACGAGCAGGCCTGGCAGCGTGGGATGGTGAACATGAGGTATTAGCACATAGGCCTGAACAGCATTTCCTGGCCTAATGTACATTGGCTGGGTTTTGTTTGGGGGTTTTTATTCCCTTTCCTCCTGCCTCCTTCAGCTCATGTGACACTACAAGGGACTTAATTCAGTTACCCAAACACAGATCTCCCATGCCTGCTGCCCTGCATGGCCACCAAGGTGTGGGGCTCTGACAGGACCTCTGGGCCACCTGGCAGTGCCTGAGGACGTCCCACAGGTCTTGGGGCATGTCCAGCAGCAGAAGATGCCTACACTTCAGCAAAGGAATCCCACCCTATCCATCAGTCACCCTTTTTCTTCCTGAGAAAGAAAACTGAACTGAAAAGTTCAGAACTTCCTGACTTTTCTGTTTTCATCAGTGACATCAAAGCACAGAGCTGTAATGTCAGTTCAGCCACTGTGAAGTCTGAGCATCTTACACTGTGAGTCATCACACCCTCAGTCTCTGGAGGAGTTTGGTAGATACTAACGCCTGCAGGGTCCTGTTGTAGCAAGCCAAGGCCTCGCTCAGGTAGATGGCTCCATCATCTTCTATTCGGTTTGCACTGAGATCAAGGATTTCCAGGCTTTGGTTCCGTTTTAGTAGTTCTCCCAAAGATCTGACACCATCACAGGTTATTTTATTACTGAAAGAGAGATGCAGATGTTTATGTTTTTTAAAGAGTGCTAAGAAAATGGGTGTGCAACATAAGTCAGGGGTGTGTCACGTGGTAACTTACCAGCTAAGATCAAGGTATCTCAGGCTGGAATTTTCACACAATGCCTCACACAGTCGCTCTACACCAAAGTTTTTCATCTCATGTTTGCACAGATGTAGCTCCACAAGAGAAGAGTTCTTTTTCAGCATCAGAGCTACATGAACTGTGGTCGAGGAGTTTGAGCATACACCTGTTTTATACACATTGTATTTTAGGATAGATGGCCTTGCTTCCACAAAAGGGAGACGGTTGTCAGTACTGTTCCTCCCAGTCATTGCTCTTAAACTGAACATTTGAGTCAGTCTTCACTAAGGTTAAGAGTGTTTTCTCATGACACTAAGCTATTATTTCATAAAAAGAAACAGGATTGCTATGGAAAAAAAGTATGTGCTGTCACTGCAAGACCAAGTAAGTTTGAAGCTGTCACATTTAGTTCAGTAAATAACAGAGAATACTGTGAGTCAAAATGAGGCAACGACCCAGCAGCCTCAGAAAATGATGGAGTTGAAGGTGGGAGTAACAGCAAATGGAGTCACCCACAAACACAGATGGCCTTTACTGGCCTGTACTTGCAATAGCAGTAATTTAAATTGATTTCTAAAACTGAGCTTAGTCAGATCAAACCCAGTCTTACTAGAAAAGTAACAACTATGTTTAAACTGTTAAATTAACTTTTGGGGATTTAGAAAGATCTGATCTTGATATTTTGGGGATTTAGGAAGATCTGACAGCTGAAGTTTGTCATCCTGCCATCAGGAAACTACTGTACCCATCAGCACAGACGTGGCACTGCTCAGATAAACCACAGTCTGTTGTTCTTCCCCTCGCTTCCTGCTGAACAGCATTTCTCTCTCAGTTTGCTGAAGGACACATAAACGTCTGCATGCTGTAACAGCAGAAGGAATACTTGGTTCATCAATACCAGTCTCCATTAGGCCATTAATTAACAAGTGCACACCTACCAAGAGAGAAATGTTTAGAAAAGTACCCTTGCAGTTAAACAAGGGCAGCCTGTGACTGCACAGAACCTGGTACAGAAAGAAGACTCCTGTGGCTCTGTGAGGAAGTCCATCGAGCTGTGTAGTTCAGCTGTCCATAAACACATCTGTCCTGACCTCACTCATGCTCCTCTCTGACCAGGCTGACACCACTTTCTACTTACATACCTCTTGGCTGTAGAGTAAAGGACGATTTAGGTTTATTGCTTTGACTGACTTGTTCTGAGTCAGGGCTGTTGCTATTGCTATGAGACACTGGGTACCCTGGAAATGAAAATAAATTAACTCTTTAGAGAAACCCATCCATCCAACACGCAGATCAAGCTACTAAATTCCCATGACTTAACTGTCAGAAGGCAGAAAAGCATCAAACCATCTCAGAATGGAAATACTGTTATTTCCTGTCCCCATGTACTCTGGGGAGATGCAAGTCCAGTACCTAAGTTCTTGCAGACACATTGTGTTTTCTGCTAATACCAGTGCCAGCTCTTGATGGAATAAACAAGTGGAATTAGACAAAGTAGTGAAAATGACCAGGAAATTTGGCAACTCAGAAAATAAAAACCAAGTATAAAGCATCTCAAAGGCACTTTTCCATTTAATTGATCCTGTATTTTGTTTTCTCTGATTTCTGAATTAAAATCAGCTTGTGTGTGTTCCCTAAGGTCCTTGGGGAGTCTTACATAACTTTTATCCACTAGGTAAATTAATATTAAATGTGAATTAACATGGTACAGAGTAGTGAGAGTCTGGCACAGGCCAGTTCAGATTTTTGTATTTTCTTCTAGTTTGCTCACTAATTTATATTTTACATTATTTTACAATTACTTTGGTCTACACCCAAAGCTATTTCATTTATAATCCATTTTCTACCAAGCATAACTGTATTAAGCTTTCAAATAAATCCTACAATGGCTACACTTCCCTTGGTTTTGTTTTCACAGCACCCTTCACAGTTTCTCAGAGGTTTTTCCCCTTCTGGTTTAAGAAAAAATTCTTTAATTCCATAAACAAAAAAATGTTTCATGTGGAGCCAGCTCCCTCTGTCCTTCAGGTGACAGCCATAACTGTTAGGTTACAGTTGAACACAGCCTTTCTGCCCAACAAACACCTTGTTGTTGCCTGAAAGGACAAACACCCTGGACAGGAAGGCTGAGAGTGGCCCACCTTAACTGCACATCTAGCATGGTTAGAGCATTGTCCCAAAAGGCAAGAAAAGGGACCAGATTCTCCCAGGTAGGGACAGGAATCGCTTCCAGCTTCCAGCCCCTCTGATGTGATCACACACGGACACCCCATCTATCAGGTGCTGGGACCTTGCACCAGGAGGAGGGTCACAGCTCCAGATGCCACCTCCTGCTGTACCCTACAGGTTTCTAAATTGATCTGCAGGCCAGAGCAGGCAGTGCCCTGTTTAGTGTATTGACCCATTTCTACCTTTGTGACTTGCCTGTGCACGGTGTAAGAAGTCTCAGCACTCAATTCGAGGAGGTGGCAGGTTATCCAAGATCAAATCAAGTACCTTTCTTCTCAAATCAGCACTCTTGTGTCTATGTCCTTTGTGGGTGGAGCTCTGATAGGAGCAGCACTTGAATTCTCAGGGCCAGAGTGACTGCACATCTAGCACAGTTATGACTTCACAGGTGTGTCATGCAGCACACCTTTCCAAGCTTGTATTGCTATGTCATAGTTTGCATTACCTCAAGTTAGCACAAAATGTGAAATCAATGGTAACAGATGGCATTTACCCTTAATTAAGCACTGCAGGACCTTTATAATACCCTTAAAAGCCTTATCTCATGCTGATAATTTTACTGGTTTACTCACCATATCACAGTCTCCAAGATCCAGCTTCTCTAGGGTTGAATTAATTTGCAGCATTGAAGCAAAGAACATTCCACCTTTGTTTCCTATTTTGTTTCCAGTCATTCTCAAATACACAAGTGTTTCATTCCTCTAGACAAAATAAAAAAGAAATCAGTTCCTTTTAAATGTCCTGAAAAATAACTCTGTCCTTCCTGTGAGTCCTGCTGGTTGTCACCCCCAGACAAAACATGCCTCGTGTCCCAGTGATAACACTGACTAAGCCCTTGGCTCAGGCTCCCCTCAGTGCAATCAGATGCATGAGGGTCTGGAAGCCAATCTTGAGCATCCAAAAACTTCTGCTCACAAATTTCACTCACAAAAATAACCCAGGCAGATATTTCTGCCTAAATTGACAGCTGAAATACAAATTTTATCAAATCTGGTTTTCATAGAATCAAGAATCGTTAAGTTTGGAAAAGACCTCCAAGGTCATTTGCATATTTTAATCAAGAATATAATTTTCCTTATTTTTCATAGTGTTTTAAATTACATGAGTAGTCACAGCTGGGCAAAGCCAGTTGCTGTCAGTAGAGCTCCTTGGTGCAGAGGCAAACCAGCATGTAAGTCTTTGCTGGACTAGAGATCAATGGCAATGGAAAGGTCTGACCAGAGGACTAGAACTGCCCTAAATGCAATGCAGAGTAGTTCTGTGGTTTTAATTCCACTGTAAGCACTCATTACCAGAGATTATAACTAAGTAAGAGAATACAAAACAAATAGTTCTCTGAGCAGCAGAACTAATGACACCTGGTTTCATACAGCTTTTATGTTTTCTACATGTCCCCAGAACCCCTTCCTCTCTCTGTGGTCCCTCACTACAGCATCTCCACCCCTCTCCCTCAGTATCATACCCCTTCACCCCCAGTTCAGGTCATCCACTGCCTGCTCAGCAAATGCTGCTGGGGGGGGCTACATAAATAGCTTTGGGGGTTGCTTGCAAGCCCAGGGTTGTACAACCCTGTACAGACTCAGCATTTTGGAGGCCCATCAAAATACAGAGTTCAAAGACTAGGAAGGAGGAAGAAAGAGCTCACAAGTCTCATTTCACAAACACAACAAATCTTACAGACTAGCCCCACTTCCTTGGGAAACCACATGAAATATAACAAACTTGTTTTTATCCTGCTGCTGAGAGGCAAAGTTTTGAAAACATGTCTCAGGCAACTTGAATCAAGAGAAATATTGACATCAAGGCACAGATAAATGTAGTACATTAAAAAGAAAATTAAAAGGATGGCATTACATATCCTCTAGCACAGCACAGCATTTTTCACACAGAAGAATCCAGCTGTGATGGTTGTGACAATTAAGTGTTAATTAATGGCAGCATGGTGCAACTTTCTCCTGTGTGAAATCTGATTTCTGAAGTCTGCCCTGGGAAAACAAGCAATCCCTGGTACACAGCAAAAGGCTGAATGGACTGAAGACAGAGGGCCCTTTCAGCCAGCTCCTGTGTTGGCAGGACAACTAGTACCACTCATCAAAAGCAAAAATATCAAACTAGATGCCATTGTCTCCCAAGACAAATACTCACGTGGAGTGCTCTGGCTATCAGCTCTGCTCCACTTGTGCCAATAGCATTAAACATCAGGTTAAGGTACCTCAGAGTGGAGTTTTCCTAGGAACAAAACAAGCACAAATGAGACCTTTTTCCCAAGCACACCTGCATTTTTTTCAGAAAGGAGATTTGTCATACACATACTTAAAACCTCTGACCTTTGCTGCATTTCAGGCAGCCCCTGATCTGGAGAAGAAGTTTAAGAGTGCCAAAGTATGTCAGATGATGGTGGAAAGGCAGAAAACCACGCAGTGTGTAGGTCCTCATGGGTCTTGCAGAAGCCACATGCTCAGCATGACCAAATAGGGCAGGTGGTCAAGCTCAGGCACAGACTGTCAGGTATTTTGTCACCTTAGTGGCAGTCCCTGAGCTCCAACAACATGGACATAGAGTGGCCACTCACTATTTTCTGTCTGTATTCTGGTGCTTACAACAACAGAAAGGCAGCACTACAGTTTCCCATGTTTAGACCTATAGAAAGACTAACAGAGATGGTAAAGTGTTTAGAAGAAAAGCACACCTGACACTACCATTACCACTTCTGTTGAACTTTAAGCCTAAAAGCTCCATGGTTTATTCCATCATTCTTTCTTCCTAACTCCCTAGACACATGTCATATGGTTTTCCATAAGAAATTAAGTCTCCCCAGAGAATACAATCTGAGATTCCAGTGGGATGGATTTAGATGTGAAAGACAAAAGGAATGGAATTTTGCCAAACCAATGCATTCTTGTCTCAAGTTTACTGTAGATAAATATCACAGCCAAATAAATTCAAAGTTCCTGAATGATAAGTATCATTTTGGCACCTGGAGGAATGTTGCCATGTGCTTTGCTCCAGCATCAGTCAGTACATTACATCTAAGATCCAACCCTGAAAAAGACAAAGAATGAAAAGTGTGGCAGATGCATATCTACAATTAATCTACAAACAAAAAGAAATAAAGGTGAATAAGGCTGAAATCAAGACTGGTTATGTTTCTCATATTAGCACAGCAATGTCAAACACACATGAAGAAAGCTTACCTGTCACAAATCCAGCATTCTGTAAGACAGATATAAGAACTTGAAGATTGTCATCTGTGACTCTCTGCACAGGCACAAGATGATTATTTCCAGCTATTTTTAGTGTGATTCCTTTTGTGCATCTGCTGGAACATAAAAATGTAAGCACATGGAGAGAAGTAAAAGGGAAGGGAGTTAGGATGACTAGACACTGGCTTCTCTGAGGGACATTAAGGCACCATCCTGTAATTTTTTCTTTTTTTTTTTTAATTTCACTGCTTGTAAAGCTGCCCAGAAGGGACCTATAGCTACAGACATCTGCCAACATGATGTCAAGATGAGTCAAACCACAACTTCTGCAGTAAAGACTAAATATGATTTGTGTTTAAGCCTGAAACTGCATGAACTTTCTCATTGTTTAATTCCTTATCCTGCTATCTTGTTCAAGGCCTTCAGAAGCAGCTCAAACATACTGTTTGCCATTTCCTTACGTTTTATCCATTTTTTCAGCTTCTTGAAGAACATGAGCAATGAAAGGGTTTTCAGGCTGGCCCAAGTTTTGGCAGGCCCGCACATAGTGCCGGTGAAGATCTGGATGAACCGACATGACCCTCTGGAAAACAAAACCAAGTGTTACTGTATCATTTCAGCAGCCTAGCAACATCACCATGGACCCAGGCGCTGTGTGCCAGGCTTTGAATAACAAAGAAAACGGGGTTGCTCTGAAAAGGGTTACAGCTCTCAGAATGCAGCACAAGAATAGCAGAGAGATACAGACAGACTGGAAAAGATGGAGGGAAAAAACCTCATGGACATGTTTCTGATCTGCCATCACTGGGATTTGAGGTAACAGAGTTAGTATTACTCCCTGTGAAGCAGCTAGGCCCCCAACCCACACAGGCCTACCTCAGCGATCAGCACCTGCGCCCTCACCCCTCGCCCACCTGCCGCAACCGGCCCGGGGGTGAGCTCTGTGCGGCGGCCGGGCCAGGCTGCTCCCAGGTCAGTGCTGCTGGGCAATGGGACCCGTCTCCAAGGAGAACCCTCCACCAACAGGGAGTGGGTGACGGTAGCCAGGCCCAGCCCCCTGCTGAGGCTTTGCAAACATTCCTGTGCTACGCGGACCACAGTAACTTCAAAGGTGCCTGTGCTCGTCCTTTCCACGGAATAGAGTAAATCCTGTCAGTGACCTCACTACTGCCCTTGTATGCAGGAGGGGATGGGCTGGGGGAGCACGTCTGTCCCACTGTGCAGGGCTGGCACTTGAGTGCTGGACTTGGAGCCAAAGAGAAAGAAAATGTCCTCATCAACATCCCAATTAGGCTGCTAAGCCCTGCACGGGTCTCTCCCCTTGGTGGTTTGCTCAGTTCTTTTTCCTTGTCCTAGTGACACATGGAAACTGTCCATCTCCAGAAAGGTGACATCCCTCTGGCACAGTTACAGCAGCAAAGGGAATCAGTGTGGGGGGACTGGCAGCTGCCTCTTGGCTTCCACTTTCTCTCTTGTCTCTTATTTTTATCAGAAATCTTTCTTCTGTCCAGACATCAGAACTTGGTCAGGGAGTCACCCCATTCCACCTCCTGCTCCTTCACTATCCATAACATTACAGCTTTGAGGGTTTATCAGATTTGCTGGCATCTCTCTGACTCAGAAACCACAAAGCTACAGAAGAAGATGCCACCTTTTTAAAAAAAATACTCCTACAGTTTTACAATCAGCATAGCTGAAGCCAGATGTCAGTCAGTGTTTGTAAATACAGGCCTGTGAGACCCAAGGTTGCTTTGTCCAGCTCCCCTCACTCCACAAGGTCATCTTCCAAATTCAGCTGCTGGGACACTTCAGGATGGACTGTGATCCAAACCACATGCTGCAGGTTTGGATCTTAATGAACACAAACAGCTTTTGCAGGGGTATAACTGAGACTAGAGCCTGTCCCTTAATGTTGAATTCTTTCAGTTTTTAATTAGCATAGGAAGTTCTTGGTTAGGTTGGGTTTTTTGTGTTTTTTTTTTCTCTTCTGAAATTAAAAAGGAGGAGAGATATCTGAGTCTCAACAGAGCCAAGAGGCCAGCACAGGGACCACACACTGTCCTAAAGACAACTCTGTTGGGTTTGAGTATGACCACAACCAGACCACACAGGAAATAACAGTGAATGAAGCACCAAAGGATGAAGCTCTTTCTCCCACACACATCATGGACTGGGCATTTTTTATTGATTTAGCCAATAAGCAATTGCAAACCACTTCACTGGAGGTCTTGGGTCTAGAATATCTGGAAGAGCTGCACATGGAAAAGAACACAATTGAAAGCATCCCCTGAGACATCAATCCCCTGAGGCACGTGAAGATCCTCTACTTGGATCAGAATCTATAGGACTTCTATAGGACTTAAAAAATACAGGATTTATGTGAAGAAATGGGGAAGCTGAGATGTCTTCTGATTTTAGATTTAAGTAACAATCATCTCTCCTGTTTTGCACTGCCAGTTATCAGCAAGTTGCAGTCGCTCCATCAGCTCAGGCTCTATAAAACAAACTTGCATGAAATCCCAGTGTGGATCTGTAACTCCCTCCATCACGCTGAGCTGCTTGGCCTTTCTGACAATCATCCACAATGTCTGCCTGGAGAAACAGGGTGAACCTGGCAAAACTCAAGTGAATATACCTCCAGATAAACAGGTTTGAAATTCTTCCCAAGGAGTTTTGTCAACTTGCTAATTTAGAAGTAACAGATCTGGAACAGATCCTAATCAGTCTCATTCCAGGAGAGGTAGGATTTTTGACAAACTTAGTTATTTATAGCTTTTAATAGCTTATCCTCCACTCCTCCTACACTGCAACACTGTCAAAAACTGGCTGTGGTGGAGCTGTCTCAATCTCCTGCACAAGCTTTCCTCAGGTTTGAAGAATCTCACTGAAATAAGTGTGCTCAGACTGTCTGCTAACATCCAGGAGAAGTTCCCACAGCAGATCTGCTGCTGGATGTCCCTTTCTCATGTTTATCTGAGGAACAAAGGACTGCAGACCAGATTAACCAGTGCCAGGATTCTAGATCTGAGTGAAAATTGCTTTGATAAGATTCCTAAAGGAATATGCACTATGAAAAATCTGGAAGTATTTGCCCTGGATGGCAATCAGATACAGGAGGTACTTTTTCCTTTGTTTTCATTTTTATTTTATTCCTACTTTTCTAAGTTCTCCCTTACAACCGAGTGGCACCCTTCCCTACTACAGTGAGAAGGCATGTTCTGCCTGGGATGAACCTTAGTCTGGGTTACTCATCATCACTGACAGATATCTGAGTATTCAGGTAGGCAGAAAAAAGCAAGAATGTGGAAAACACTGACCTTTGAGTTACAAACTTACTGGAGGGATTTCTTCAGTCTTCTCATGTCTTTTTTTTCCACTGAGTACACTGGAAAGTAGGAGCCACATAGGGGTAAAATCAATACATCACAAACTGAAACAAAGCAGAGGGCAATTTCAAAATGGATGTGATACTGTACATGACTTTAACATCATTAATATTTACTGGTCATTTGATAATGAACAATTCAAGGGGTAATGGCTTTAAAATAGAGGGAGGGAGATTTAGATTGGATATTAGGAAAAAGTTCTTTCCTGTGAGAGTGGTGAAGCACTGGAACAGGTTGCCCAGGGAGGTGGTGGATGCCCCTGGATCCCTGGAGACGTTCAAGGCCAGGTTGGATGAGGCCCTGAGCAACCTGATCTAGTTGGGGGTGTCCCTGCTTCTTGCAGGGGGGTTGGACTAGATGACCTCTGGGAGTCGCTTCTAACCCTGATCATTCTGTGATTCTATGATTCTAATTATGTACTTGAAAGCTGTGCTACTGTAAGTGTAACAGTACTCATGGGCTGGTTTAGGGTTCAGAATACACCTTCCTTTTTATATAAAAGGACACTTTTTTTCCAAGGAGCTTTTCACTTGTTCAATTTTCTTCTTGAAGGTTACATTTACAGAAGTAATTTATGCAAAAGAATCACTTTCAGATTTCATTCATTTAAATGGCACATTCCTGCTCTGTGCAGACAAAGGAAATGAAGAAGCAGACTAATGTTTTTCTAAGATGTTTGCTAAGCCTTTAACTCCCTGAGAAGTCAGAGGAAACAACATGGATTTTTTTTTGCCAAAATTTCCACCATACTGTGAGGTATAATGTTATATTAATGAGCAGGATATTCTGTGTTCATCCATCAGTAGCTGCAGCTCCTCAGCATTTTTATAGACATTTTTCCCTAAAATGTGTATATATATATACATATCCCAAAGATTACTGTTTAATTGGCATAATGTATTTTTTTAATGACTGTGTCTAGCTACCCGTGGAGATGAAAGAACTGAGAAATTTGAAATGCCTTAGCTTGTCTGAAAACCAATTCAATGTCTTCCCAAAGGAAATATTTTTCCTGCAGTCATTAGAGGGGTTATACCTGGGACAAAATAAAGGAATTTAAGTCACAAGTCTGGCAGAAGACATCAGGTAGGAGCAATAGAAAGGGGAAATGTTGATCTGCTGTGGCATGGCACTTCTGTGGACCTCAGTGGCTCCCAAGTGCAGGTTTCCTAATCTCTTTTAAGTACATGGTGCAGTACCAAGCCAGGGCTGCCAGAATAGGAATCACAGAATAATATCAAAACTCAGTGTTTGAAACTCATGTCATCTGTCTGTGTTTAGTAGTCATCCTAACAGTATCCACTGAACTTACTGATATTCCCTGTATATTAATTATCTATCAAGCAAAGAAATAGCCTTTAAATAGTAAAGTTATGCATATGTATCACACACAGAATCTGAAAGAACTGCACATGGAGAATAATTGTCTGGAGTACCTGCCTGTAGTCATTGGCTCCTTGACCCACCTGGAAACACTTGACTGTCACAACAATCTCCTCAAACAACTCCCAGACTCTCTATGCCACATACAAGGTGCAAAATAGCCTTGGTATTGGTGGCCATAAGGACACAAGTACCAGTAAGCATGTAGAAGAAGGAGGGAGAGAAGGGAAGGAAGGAATGCAGAGCATCATCAGGGCTCATCCTGACATTGTAAGGGAACCAAATAGGATGAAATTTCAGGCCTGGGAGGGTTGGGGAAGCACTGTGCTCAAGCCAAATGGACAGGAGGTCTTCATCCATGACCTACCTCAACCTCAGGGCCGGGGGAATATTATTTTTTCCCAGAGCTCAGCTTGAATCCCCCTGATGTGAGAAGACCCAATGGGTCAGCACCAGTGACTCCAGAAGTCAGGGAGGACCCAGCTCTCTCAGGGTGCTTCCCAGCCCAGTCTTTCCACCAGTCCTCCATTAAATTTCTGCATGGCTAAATTCACTAGCACTGCTGGTGTCCCAGTAAGAAAGACTTCTGAAAGCTGAATTTGGCCACCTGGCTACCAGGTGAATAGTCTTCACCTAGTGAAGGAAACACTTTGCTAGTAAAAGAGTCTGAGTCCCGTCCTCCTCTACTTTGAATTTTAAACCCTCCAGCAAGATGTTCAACACACACATTCATTACATGCACAGACTCAATTGTTTGTGCCTCATCCAGGGGCTGTGGGGAGCACGCAGGAATGCTTTGCATCATCTGTTCTTTGTGCTGCAGCTGTTTGCTTTTGTGTGTCCAGGTTTGGAAAACTGCTCATTCAGAACAACCAGCTGTCCCAGCTGCCCGAGGATTTGGACAGTCCTCAGCAGCTGGAGCTGCTCTGTGTGGATGGGAACCCTACAACAGAACCTCTGATTGAAGCGTGCTTTAGGGGACATCTGCCACCTGGGAATACTTACAGGAAAAAAAAAGGCATAAAAAGGCCAGGAAATTAAAGGTAGAGGTGTTAAGGAAGTCACTACAATATACAGACAGAGCTGTATATATTGTATATTCCTGTATATACAGGAATAGATTCTTCACATAACAATCTACAGGCTTCTCTCTGCAATGTCAAAAACATCTTAAACCACCATTTGCATCAGCTGTGGTAGAGCAGTACTTTATCATTCATCACATTAAGGTAGGATATAGGGAACCATCTGGAAATACACTGGACTTCACTGAAAAATGTTCCAGAGGGTTGTCACTGCCCTGCCAGGTCACAGCCAGCAGGCTCAGAGCAGCCCTTACAAATCAAAGTGGAGCAGTCCTTAGCTCCTTGTCCAGTGGAAGGGGAATGGTTTGTGTGTCTAAAAATGGGACAGGCCCTCTAACTCACAGAAATACTTAAAGATGAAGATAACTGCAAGTGGCATCTTCACTCTTGCTGATTCCATTCTGACTGTAGAGAGTTGAAGATATAAAACAAACCAGATTTTTTTTTTTGTGTTGGTTTTTCCTCAATGTTTTGTTGCTGGTTTTGGTTGTTTTGTTTTGTTTTCTAAAAGAACATCAGTCTATCACCAGGAGTCCACGGAATTAATTCATGTAGAAAAAATACAAGGCATGAAGGAAGGAAAGGCAAATCCTCAGTCCTTTATTTTTCTGAACCTAAGTTATTCTCCTCTTTCTGTAACATCTCTAATTTCTCCATGAACTACTGTGCTTCTCCCAAGCTGTTCCCCTGAACTAAAAGGTGATGTGTAAACTTGTACAGACACAGTCATTTACTGCTCTAATCAAAGAGTCTGGGGAACTACAGTGTTAGTGTTGTCCCTGGTAAGAAATTCCTCTTGAACAAAATAAGACCCAAAGTAAAAGAAAAGTCAGCTGGCTGTCAGCCTCTCTCAGCTGCAGTGTAGTCTAATACAGAACAAAAGGGGTTTTTGGAGGCCACAATGTGCTTGATTTTCAGTATTGACCATATCTACCAGTAACACTGTTCACTTTTACCTCCAGGTTACCAGATTGTTCTTCTCTCTTTTTCAGGTCCAAAGTTTGTGGCATGGGTTGATGAACCAGAAGGGGATTGGAAAAGAGGAAAAGAAAGGAAAAGGGAAAAGAGAAGCCTGTTAAAGGATCAAAAGCCAAATAGTGATATTTGGGCAGTAAACTGTATAGAGCTCTTTTCATTTACAAGGCAAATCTGAGCAGAGATAAGCAACCAGGAGACAAGCAGTATTAAAGCATTTGACTCAGGGAGTGCTTCAATGAAAACATGATATTTGAGGTTTGTTTTTTGTTATCATTGACTCCAGCTGACTCAGGCAGACTCTGATTCTTGAGATGTCTCGTTCTGGGTGCATGTTATCTCAAAGCACAAAGGCAGCCAGTTAACTGGAAAGCACACTGAAGCATTCTGAAGTGGTCTTTGTTCTGAATCCCAAAGCATTTTACAGGTAATTTTTAGAGATCTGTTTTCCAGTCAGTGAGGTATGTCCATAACTAGAGTGAAACCATACTTGTAGTATAACTAGCAGTTATTTAATGAGTTTTACATTCAGAAATGATCAGTACTTTGTTTGGAAATCTGGAGGAAGATTCCAGGCAGTCAGAATGTACATACATCTACCAGAACCTGCATTACCATCCTGTCCAAGAGAGGTGTAAAATGCTGTTTTGAAAGTATCTCTACACTTTGACAAAATCGTTCACTGATGTTTTGACAGTTCTGCAGTTACAGTATTTTGAATGACTGCAAGCTGTCAAATCCTTAGTGCTGCAGCACATTTCTGAGAGAGCTTGGTGACAGTTTGTGAAATGTCTGTGTACAACAGGCTTGTTTGAAAGCAGTCTGCAGAATGCAATATTCAGCAATGATTCTGGGTCCTGGCCTGTCATAACACCTTTGTTATTCAAAAGAACCAAGCCAAATACTCCTTACTGTAATGCCAGCATGCCAAATTTGTGTATCTTCCCAGAGCACTTTACAGACAGCAGTTTGTCCTAGACATCTGATGTCCTTGTCTGGTTTTTATTCTGTAAGGCAAAGGAACAGAGAGAAGGATGATTCAGAGGCTACTGAGAAGGAAATCACTGTAAGAGAGATTTCTGGGAAGACTGGCAGATAGATGGGATGTTTAATTGAGGGATTTAATAAAAGCCTTTTAGTGTCACAATAGGTATGACAGAATCATGAGAGGGCAAAGGAACAAGTGGAGAGGTTCCTAGCAGTGAGTCCATACTGTGTTCTGGAGCTGAGAATGAGGAACCCAACCACAACAAAGCAAGAAACCCCAACCCTGAAGCCCAGTTCAGTCAGTAAGACTACAAGGGCTACTGGACATTAAACATGGGCCAGCTGCTTTCCTGAACTAGTGGGAGAGGTTCAAGTGGGAATGAAGTGATGCAGAGAGGAGAGATAAGGGATCCATTTCCCAGTTAGACCCAAGGCAGATTCAAGGAGGAAAGTCACAGGAAGTGATGTAGAGGTTGGTGCACTGCTGTTCAATGGAGATGATGGTTCATCCACACTGGAATAACTCCTGGCTTCAGACACTACTTGAAAGTCTTTCATCAGCAGTGTGTGAAACAGGGGCTCTCTGCTTCAGTTCAGAATTTGAGGATGATTGTAGGAATAACTGATTCCACACTGCAGCAATTCCCTGCTACCTCTGACCAAGACACTCCAGTTCATTTTACATTTCTCAGAGCTGCAGGAGCCAAGTGCCCTTTTCAACTGAACTGAAACTGGAACCAGTAAGTCTGAAGAGACCCTCACATGAAAATATACATTAAATGATCAAGAGGTATCAGCAGGGCACAGTCACCTGCTGGTTATAACCCTGAGCAGCCAGAAGCTGATGCTGGAAGGCACACCCAGACTGAAAGATGAATATTCATCTGCAAGGGAGAACTTGCTGAGAGGGGTCCTAGCAAGTCAGGAATGATCCTGCTGTGCCTCTCCTGCAGGTGACTGCTACAGCATGTACAGATACTCAGGGCTAATTGAGCAGTACTTTATCCCTCAAGCTGCCTCGGGATTTCTCTAAGACTTCTCACTCAGTGGGCAGATCTAATATCTTTACTTCCTAAAATACCTTACCAATGAATAATCCCACTGCAGTCTTTGAGCTCACATGTGGGTTAACATGCTCCATGACACGAGTGACTATGCCAGAATTTGGTTCTGTGTAAACAAATACAGTAAAATTCCAAGTAAGAAATACATAAAAAAGGAGGAGCCACTTACATGATCCAAGCTTGTGCTTTTTCTAACAAGTCTTGGGCACAGCAGGGAGCTTCACTCTTAGCTAAATATTGCTCTGTGGCTTTGAATAATAGACTTTGCTGATTTCCTCCATCTTTAAGGTAAGGATAAGAACTCTGTCTACGTCACAAGGTGTTGTGAAGGTTAATGGATTAATCCTGAATGCAGGAAGCACCAAGGCAGTGCAGGGTTGGTCACTAGCTTTCCTATATCCTATATCAGTCTTTTAGATCTGGATGTATGGTTCTCTGCTGCATATTATAGAAAGGACAGTCCAGGTAAGGCTGAAACAGCTCAGGATGAGAGGGAGCATCCCTAAAGTATTCTGAAGTCCCATGCCCCTGAGACCTACAAAGACACCGATCAGATGTTTCTTACCTTGATTTTATGCTGATCCTGTACACAGGACCCACCTACACTACGAGATACTTCAAGAGTCAGCACAGTGGCAGAGCAGCTCCTTGTGTATCTTCTTACAGGACTAATATTTAATCCTTAGTTGTTGGGATGCTTTCGAAATCTCACAGTAATGTAGATTTAACACATTTACAAAGAGACAAAAGTTTTGGGGGAGAAGAAACTAAAATTTAGAAAGCAGAGGCATTTTCCCTATGCACACATGGCCATGTTGACACTGCCCACTGTGCATTAGCACACCCCCAGCCGCTTCCCTCCATCAGTCAACCCACTGCGCAGCCATCTGGAATCATCGTTGCTCTTTCGACAGTATTGACACCACAAAGATTAAACACATATTGCAGTGTGAGCATGGCCCAGAGAATCTGAAAGAATGTTAAGTTATTAAATGATCTCTGCATGCAGAAGTTAAACAACAGAAACAGAACCAGAATAGTTTGGGTTGGAAGGGACCTTTAAAGGCCATCCAGTCCAATCCCTTCCAATGAACAAGGACATCTTCAACTATATCTGGTTGCTCAAAGCTCCATCCAACCTGACCAGGTTTGGGGCATCTGCCACCTCTCTGGGTAACCTTGTCCAATGTTTCACCACCCTCATTTAGAAGTTATTCCTTATATCTAGTCTGAATCTACCCTCTTACAGTTTAAAACCATTACCCCTTGTCCTGTCTCAACAGGCCCTACTGAAAAGTTTGCCACCAAACAAAAGTCTCTCCGGAGCCTTCTCTTCTCCACTTCTGTTCTTCAACAGTTTTCTATAATTGTGGAACTGTTTCAAGAGGTCTCATGAGATGAGATGAATAAAAACTGGGCAGTCTTCTAAGTCAGAGACACCTATTTGGCTCGTGTGCCGCTTGTGGAAGGCTTTCCAGAAACCTTCAGTCTCCATCAACAGTCAAACCGGATGTTTCGTTTGTTGTTCTGGTTGAAGCTTTCCAGTTGTTTCCTCTGTGATTCTGACAGGACCCATCTCTGCATGCCCAGCTCTGCCAAGGCTGGGAGCTTCGTCAACGCTGCCAGCAACTCGCTGAACCACGTCCCACAGTCACGGCAGGACGACGGACGAAGGCTGACATCCAGCTCCGAGAGTTCCTTGGATACTGCTAAGCCTTGACAGAACACGACCCACCCTTCATCTGAGATGTTGTTGTTGTAGCTCAAATCCAGCCTCTGTAATCTGGGTAGATGGCCATCCTGCGTCAGTAATGCTGCAAGAAATTACACACACAAACACAAGTAATACATCCTGGTAGTTGCTTTAAAAGCTTTTAAAGTAATACCATGTTATTTAAGGCTTTTCAGCAGTCAAACAGCAGGATTTGACTCCTCAGCAATGTAAAGTCACTGTTGATCTCAGAAAGTTCGTTTTCTCACAGCTGAAGGAGTGCATAACATCTGAAACATGCACAACTCAAAAGGGACAGAAGTATTGGGTTAAAATTGTATGGCAACCTGCAAACCTTTGAGTCAGTTGGAAAGGGGTCTTCTCAAGTGCCAACTAAAAGAGGCAGACAGGCTTTAAGGGGAGATTTAGAAAAAGGAAAATAAAACTAGATGAGGTTGCATGATTATAACAGCCACCTCTCCCTGTGGGAGGGTAATGGGCCTAATACACCCTAAGGGGAACTGGAATCCTTAATGTATGGTTAGCAAAGGAGACACCCATCAAGGGTGATGTTTGTAAAGTCAAAAATATTCAGGCTTCATCTCCCCAGCCTTCAGATTACAGGGCCTTAGCAGCTGCCACACACATATTGCCAGTCTCAAATGCTCAAAACCCAGGAGTCAGACACTCACAAGAATGACTACAAAATAAACAGGTTTTAAAAGGATCTTAGTATGTATTCCTTCATTGGGTTCCCATTTGCCAGTATTCCTCAGCAGCTGCTAAGAGGTGGGTTAAAATATTTCTGTTTTAATTCTCCCATAGTAGTTTCACTGCAGAGCCATGGGTAATGGACTGAGAGCTAGTAGTGCCTGTATTACTGTCTGTCAGCAAGTATATTTCCCATAAATTGCTGAACTCAAACCCAGCAAAATAAAACTCCTCAGAGTTTTAAATATCCAATATAAAAAACAGATGCAAACCCTACATTTTCTAAGTGCTGCCTTTTCATGTTAACAGATAAAACTGCTAAGAGATTCTTTGCATTCTTATCCTTTTCAGCTTTTGTACTATGCATGTACAGGACACACAGTCTTCAGCAAAATTAAAACCCTTTCTGGGAAAAATACTGCTATATTTTCCATTTTTTCATTTGATTTATGCAAGAATGTGCTCGACCCATGGAACAAGTCCCTTCTGAATTGTGGTCTAAATGCCCTGGCTCCTTGACTGCCAGTAAATACCATGTTATACGTACTTAGAAGTGCCAAATCTTCAGCCACCAAGTTACAGCTGCTCAGTCTTAACACCTGAATCTCCGTTGCAAGCTTTAGTGCTCCCAAAAGCAGCTTTAGGTTCCCACCAACGCACTTATTCCAAGAAAGGTCTAATATCTCCAGTTCAGGAAGGTGAAGGGCAGTCTCAGCTGAAAAGATTAAGACCAACAACTTCTGCTTACTATGAGCAAACAACAAGGCCTTAACAGACACTTCACCTTTAATCCACTTGTAAATAGGTCTACAGGCTGCCTACTTGTGCTTAGAATGGCTTATTTTTTACTGACTTTTACTAAAATATCTCCCTTGTGTTCTTTAAAGAATATAAGAAGGGGCCATCTATAGAATCTTTAAGGACTCTGTGGAGAAGCTTCTTGTCTTTCTGGTTTTGTTACTGGCTTGACCTTATCCCCCTGAAGTCAATTTAACATAACAGTTTGATTTTAAACTGTTTTACATCAGTTTAAAGGCAGCAATTTTTTTCTGTGAACTCACCATGCAAGGTGAAATGCTCTGTATCTTTTGACAACACCAGTTTCCATGATGTCACTCTTACATAATTGTATTGATATAAATATAGTACTCTTCCTGCAGAGACCTGACACCAGTTAGGCTTGCTACTGCTTCTGCTGGAGGCAGTCAAGTTTTACTACAGGNATTTTTTTCTGTGAACTCACCATGCAAGGTGAAATGCTCTGTATCTTTTGACAACACCAGTTTCCATGATGTCACTCTTACATAATTGTATTGATATAAATATAGTACTCTTCCTGCAGAGACCTGACACCAGTTAGGCTTGCTACTGCTTCTGCTGGAGGCAGTCAAGTTTTACTACAGGCTTCAATGTCACTACAGTAACACAAACCAGTACATCAGTCATTTGAAGTGCACAGTTCACAGCAACTAACAGGTCCCTCTGTACTTGGATTTCATGTGCCATATGGAACACCTATCACAGAGACAGTGCAGCTGATAATCCATGGAGATTTGCAATAAGAGGCAAAAGAGGCTGAATTTACATATCCTGTGTTAGACTGGACTCATCCTCATGGCTGTGCAATATCTTTCCCCCTATTCCTCCACTGCCCCTCATTTAACTCTGTCCCCTAAACTTTCTGCTGAAACTTTCACAAGCAGCAAGATAAAAAAAACTCAGTGAAAATTTCACCCCACTAAACTGCAAAGGCAGGGTTGCAACAGAACTATAATCATCTTAGCACAAAGCAGAATATGAAATCATGTTTTGCTTTCTTTTCCAGAATTAGGGAGTATTCCAAAGCTCACTACTAGACAGAGAACTAAAAAGACTTCATCCAGTCAGGTATAATGAAGGAAAATTGTCTTCCCTTGCAACCAGGTCCCATGAAGCACTAGTTCCCTTCACTTGGGACCTGTGGTGTACTACAACCGTGACCTCTGAAGTTCAGCCAAAGGAGAATGAAGTGCTTTGTCCCACAAGGATACACAGAGAATAGACACACTTTAAAAAAACATTCCTACCTAGTGATGAAAACGACTCTTTGCCCAAACCACAATTGCTGATGGCCACAGATTTCAACTTTGGTAAAAACCTGAGCCTGCCCAGAAGAGGATCAGATGAGGCTCCCACATTTTTATTTGAGGATAAATTCAACTCCTGAAGACTGGAGAGTAAAGGTATCACCTGGGCTATAAAACATGAAATATTTATTAGAGAGTCACCAATGCAGAACAAATATGTAGTTTTATATTTGCCTGAGATCATTGCTTTTCTTTATAAATCAATCCAAATGTCAAGGCCAAGTTTTGGCACTCAAATCCATGGTGAGTAATGCTTTGGGCCATAAATAGCCTTGTCATTCTCAGCAGGAATGTTTAAGAAATTAGGTATAACATACTGCATGGAAGGTTGTCAGAACATGGCTTTATGTTGAAATTTTCCAGGTGAAGTAGGGAATTTAACATGAAATAAGATGGGGGTTATTTCCAAATGTCTTCACTGCTAACTGAAACTCCTTTATATTAGAGATTAAGAACAAATCATGACTGCTATTACTAATAGTTAATACTTGCCTTGAAGTTAATACTTCATCATAAGCTTATCAAATTATCTTCTTTATCATGGATAAGATGTGAGCAATATAGGTTTTTAGTTATGGGGGGGGCGGGGATGTTCTAAAGGGTAAAATGCAATGTCAAAAAGTTATGATAACACACACAGGAAAAGAAACTTTCTCACTGATTGAATGGAAAATGTCCTTTTGGTTCTAATAGTCAAATAAACCCCAAGACTGCAGCCTTCAGTTTCACTATAAAGCAGAGAGCAGCAGCAATGCAAGATCTCCTAACATCTACTTGACTTGAAGTTCACCAAGAGAGTTTTAGGCAGTTAGGTTTACATGCTTATACACACCTTGGATCCATGCCAGTTTATACCAGCATGGGAATTGCCCCAGATACTTCCAAAATTACCAATTATCAAAAATATCCATGCTTGGTGGCAGTTCCTACATTGCCATCATGGGTTTGTTGATTCAGTGCCTTAGTTCCACATGCAATCTGACTGATTGATCTCAAAGGAAATGAGATTTCCTTTGATACAGCACAAAAGATGTTCCACACTGCACTTCCAGAACTGCCCCATGACAATGTACTGGGATCTGTGAGACTAGGTCAGGCAGAATCTCTTAGGCTTTTGAGATATGTTCAAATGTCAGATGGATTTCCTCAACATGTCCTTACACAAAGCAGTCATGTCCTCTTCTGTAAGACAGCACTGGTGGAGATCAAGGACTTCAAGATTTTTCAAGCTGGCCAAATGAGCTATTGAGTCTTTAAAGCCACCACCAATCTCTTTGTTACATGATATGTCTAATTTCCTTAGCTCAGCAAGGTGCTGTAAAGCGGTGTCTGAAATGGAAAAGGGAACATGCTGGTCAGTTGTTACTACAATAGTGCAGGTCATGGCTTTAGCATTTGTTTACTTTAATGTCAGAGTTTGCACAGGGTTTGCAGGCAAAGCTCTTAGGCTAAGCTTCAGCACATAATCACAGCAGACATACAGTAATACCACAAAGCTTCCTATCCATGCAACTCCATTCTTCTCTGAAAGAGCAGGTGAAGGTGAGGCCAGCTCATCCTCCAGATCCATTCAATCCTCAGCCTTTTGCTGAAATTACTACTGGATGTGCTAATTGGTGCCAGTTGTTTTGTCTTATCCATAAGACCTCCACTAGGGAGAGACACAGATAAGCAGCCCATTTTGTATGGCTTCACTGGATACTCATTAAGTGATAATGGTAAATTTGGATTCCCCTCAGAGCTTGTTACAAGTTAGCCAGCCTGTCTGTGCCCTTGTCTGTGTTCTGTCTGGGGAGAGGGGAAGGATGTCCAGAGAGCCATTAATCTAGGCTAAAATGTGTCTCAGATAAATGGTGTGGAGGGTGACTCTCCCCACTGACTTTCACATGCTTGAGCTCAGGGAAGATAAATGCCACTCCTGCTGAAAGCCCCTGTAGTCTTTTATCAATCCTCAAACAGCAAATAACGTTTGCCCATTAATACTGCCAAACCATCAGCAAAATCCCACCTCATTGCCTTTCTTAAATGGTTTTCAGATGTACAATTTATTCAGAATGAAAGTCTTTCTGAACTTGAAGTCTAACCTAAGCCCTGGAGGCTGTCTTGCTTTAATCCACACATGTGCAAGTTTAACTCTTTCAAGCCTGGCACGTTTTTCAGATTCTGAGCAATAACCTTCATGCTGGAGCCAATATGTTTGTTGATAGAGAGATCTAGTACTTCGAGGTTTGGGATCACATTTAGAATTTCAGCTGGGGAAAAAAAGAATAAAAAATAAAATTATATTTGGTAATTCTTTTAAATATTTACAGATGAACCCTAGAAAAATATAGACCCATGATAAACAGGAAGATATAGGCTGGGTTTGCCTATATGTGTGGTTTAGGCTTACTAAGTTCCTGTTCTACCTAAAAAATACAGCAAAACAAATATTGGATAAGAATCAAGAAAAATCCATGAAAAATCTGTATAAAAAGAGACAGTAATAAACATACAGTGGAATAAAAGCAGGAATACAAAGAGAATCATATAACAAAAATATATATAGGTCTGTATATTGTATATGGGCCATGTCAGGCAGTGGAGATGAGAACACAGTCTTTAGGGGAAAATGTATTTTAAACCACAAAATCAGATCAAAAGACAACACAGGATTAAGCTATGGTGAAAGGAAAGGGGAGGGGTGTTCAGTGGTTGCCAATTCACCCTAAATTCCCATCCCTCAGACCTTCTTTCCCATCCCACAGTAAATTACTTATTCAGCTGCTTAACTTTAGGAAATCAATGTTGGAAGTCCTGGCACACATGACATGCTCAGGGTCTCAAAGCATCCAGCAACCCTGGACCACTGAGGCAGCCAGACTGTGCTTTAGATCTAGCTATTCCTCTATACCTCACTTCTTTGGAAGAAGGTGCATTAAATCCCAATACTGGGTGATAAATACTATTATAATGCAGAGCCTGAAATAAATTAACTTCCAGTTAATATGGAGTTCAACACAGCCATCACCTCAGTCAAACAAGTGTCATTTCTGTGAAACCACTTTCTCAGTCCAGCTATGCAGATACACATACCAAGGGATTCTCCATCCTTTGCTGTCAGGTTACAGTCTGTAATTTTCAGAAGTTTTATCTTGCATCCTTTATGGATTTTTTTTGTCAGGAGTGATAGTTTTCCACCTATGTTACTGTTCCATGATAAATCCAGTTCTTCAAGTTGAGGAACAATTTCAAATGCTTCTCCTGTAACAAAAGGCCAAGATGATTCATTGTAGTCATCAATTTCAGACAAAAGTATAGGTTTTGAATACATTAAAGGGGAAGGTTAGCCACTTAATTGTCAAATTATTATATTTTTTTATGGCTTGCCAGGAAAATTGGTGTATGCCATGATTTTTTACTGCCACCATGTTGTATAAATTCTCACCTTGTCTAAAGGGCAATATAGATCACACATGTCATTGTCACAGTGCACACAGACTGCTCAGCCATCATTGCAGACCTGTGCCAGGACCCAGAAAATCCAGTCTATAGGGAAATCAATACAAGTGACAAGTTTGAATTTACTGTCCTGCTCTGCTCTATTTTATCTGGCAGACTTCCAATGTTCTCTGTACTGTGTCCACAGGTTGTTTCGGAGGAGATGAAAGAAGTCCTCCAACAGCTATTTCTGAAGCTTAGAAGTCTCTTATCTGCCTCACATTACAAAGAATCCAGGTGAGCCTTGTTTTGACCCATGATTTCATTGGTGAAGACAGCACCAATTTTTATTAGATTCAGAAAAGTCAACCTTTTCCAGGCTTGATGCATTTGCCAATGTCAACTGTCAGAGCTTCTTTGTAATACCAACACCCCACTGCAAAATTCAGCTCCCTAACTTCCTTTGTAGAGGAAGGAGACAGATGTACATTTGCATAAACTCATTCCCAAGAACAATCAATTAATCAACTGTACACAAATGGAATTTCAGTGTCACAGACAAATTTATTTATCTTAAGTCTTGTCATCAACCTAATCATTGAGAATTGTATTTTAGTAATAAAACCCTTCAATGTGTATGTGTTTCCATAATTATTCCATCACACAAGATTTATAATAGAAAATTAATTATTTCTGGTTTTGTAAGTGAATATCCAGGTTTGAGAGAAAGGACATATTGTAATTTTTTATTTCTGCATTTATTTTAAATTATTGCCTCAACCTTGAATACTGAACAATACACTGCAGTTGAGAAGTGGTTTTGCCTCTGTAGCACAGGCTGTTTCTGCTCAACATGAGGACTAGAATTCCAGACACATTTTCCACCCAGAAGATAAAGGATTCCAGGAATGGTGTCCTACCACTTCTTGCAGTCACAGCTCTGAACAATCACATATGAGAGGCTGATATTAAGGTTATATTTGAAGTATTGATTTCTAAAAAGAATGCACTGAGTCCACAGTGGCCACATTTCCACAGGCAGATGTGGACATAGTCATACAAGCAGTATTGGCCTAAATAAGTTTGCTACTTTCAATATCACACAGAAAAATCAATGCAGAGTGACTGTTGCTATTCCATGTCTCAAGGAAAATGTCCATTTTGACCAGAAATTCAAGTCCTATGATCAGTTTTGCATCTGGAAATATAACCAATAAAACTCAAGAGGAAAAAAAAAAGTATGAGGAAAGGGTTTAAAATAAAAAGAAATAAATTTGAAAAAATCTGATAGAAAATGAAACACAGATTTTTGCATCATCAGAAACAGACCAATTATTTCCACCAACATTTTTTAGAAATGCATTTTTCCTTCCCAGTAGCTAGCATGACCTACCTTGAGCTACCATCATATAGGTAATTTTATTTCTGAACCAAAAGCTTTGATATGGGTGACATGAAATCCAACTTCGTAACTCAAACTGGCTGTTAGAACTTGCAAAATAAGCATCAGGGTTTGGTTTTTTTTTAGTATTCCTAGTTGATTGAGTTTGCCCTTCTTTTAGATTTATATCACAGGCCCAGCCCTGACTAAATTCCAGGCCTGGAGGTGACTGTGTCAGAACCTCAGTGCATAACACCAACTTTAAAACCTTTAAATCTCATGTTTTGCAGAAAGCAGAGTCACAGGCGCTCCCAGCAAAGAAGTACACAGAGGAATATGCTTCTCCCAAATTTGCAAAAGCAAGTGATGGAACTCCAAAGCAGTACTGCTTTTAAATCTCTAAAAGATCATCCATTTTTCTGTGCTGAGCACTACATCTGTCCTGCAGCATGAAGACCTAAGATGACCCTATTATGACTGACTCTGCTTCAGTTCTTCCATCTAGATATGAAAGCTAGCAAAAAAAAAACCCCAAAGTAATCCAAATTGAAAACAGGATTTCCTGCAAATAGGACTGAATTCTGTTTCCTTCTAAATGTGAAGCCTTATTGCCTCAAGGAATGAACTCAGCAGAGCTGCTCAGATGTAGAAGATCACTCATAAGCCCAGGTTCTTCCTACTGTTTCACAGCAGGAGTTTACACTGGGCAGTGTGGAAGCAGCAGGGGTAGGATGTGGAAAGAGATGAGTTGGATTACACTAGACTCAAGCTGTCTAGAAGTAAATGTAAATGAAATCCTGTACCTAAGGAGGTGACATCCTCAGCTGTCAGCCTGCAGTTGTTAAGGCGAAGGACTTTTAACAGGTTCACGTGATGGAGATGAACAGTGAGAGTTTTCAAAGTCCCACCAACACAACCATTCCAGGACAGGCTGATCTCTTCCAGCCCTGGGAGAAATGGCAGTAAGGAAGCTGTGGGAAAAAAAAAAAAAAAGAAGAAAAAACATATTCTGTTTGTGTGCTATCTGTGCACCCTGGATGTCAATGCATTGTAATACTGAGATCCTGTCCACAGCCAGTACAGCATTGTAAACCATGACAATTTGTGATCTTACAATCTTGTGATCTGTGAAGCAGATGAATGATCTTACTCTCAATTTTCTGAGAGTAAGATCATTCATCTGCTTCACAGACTTGTATGATTTTTATATTTATGTATGTTAAAATCAATATAATTTATTATATTACATAATTTATATATTAATTAAGACTTCTCTGGGATCTGGGACCACCAGATGAATGTGAAATAAAGCCAGGCCTGCATATAAGAAAGGGAAGAGGAAAGAGGAGAGTGAATAATTGAAGAGGCAAATAAGAATTAAAGAAATGTATTAAGTGACTAGTCGAATAAAATGTGTATTTACCCAGCTCTGTTACATCTGCAGCACTTAAAGCACAATTATTTAGATCCAGATTCTTGCTGTTGGGTTTCTTTCCCAGTTTCTGCATGAACTGGTTAAATCTCTGCTCACCAGATGGTGACTCTGCCTCAGCAATGTGATGTGAAAGTCCAACTGAGAAACAAAGAAATAGGGCCCTGGTTACCTCTGTGACTAACACAACGTGAGACACCTGGCTGTGGGTGAAGACTTTGGGAAAATAACTAAATCTGGGAGTAAACCAGGCTCCAGTTTTGATCAATGTCGACTATAACCTGAGTGATAAGATCACTAGAGGTCCTATCACTGCAAATCTCCTCCTGGAGAGTAAGAAAAGACTCTTCTATGACACGTGTCCACATAACTTTATGACTGGATATTTGCACCACCAGTTCCAGGATCCACAAATCCATGGAAAACGCTGAACTGCAGCTATTCTGGATGCATGAGTCATATGACTGCCTCTCCCTGCCTGCACTGTAGCCAGGCTGCTAAGATACAGTCTGTACTTGCTTAGTTAGCACTGAGCAGCCCTGCCATTGTGTGCTGAACCTGCTGCTCTCTTCATGACAGCCTGTGTTCATCTTCATTCACTGTCTGTGTAAAGCAGCTCCTGCTTTCCTGGGCTTTGCAAAGCAAGCCCTATTTACTACTTTATTCCATGCACTTTGAACAGAAAGGGAAATTGCATATACATTAATTGCTAAACTCTTTAAAAAATCAGTAATTTCATCTAATGCCTATAGCTGGGAAAAAAGGCAGCCAAAAAGCACACAAAATAGCAATCCTATTCTCAGTAGCTGTCCTCTCAGTGGTTCCCCAACCCTATCCAAAACTCTTAGCACAAAGGATGGGTTTCTAAGTCACATCTTCCACCTCCTTTTTAAAAATAGCCCAATTTTCTCTGGTGTGGATCTAAAGAGTATTCTTGTGTATGCAAAACAGCATACATGATGAATTTCCATTCTGTTCCCTCCCCCTCACCAGTGTGAAGTGGTAGGAAACATCTGCTCCTGTTGTCTTCAGCTTTAGCAGCAGGGCAGACAGAGACTGATCTTAAATACAAGCCAAGCTACTGCTCAAAGCTTGGCTTTGAAACCAAATAAGCTCAGCAACTAATGAGCCAACTCCAGCAGTGACCTCTCACATTGGAGATCAAGAGACAGGTCACCCAAAAGCTTTATCCCTCCTCAGCAACATGGATCCCACTCCCTTCCTGGCACCTATCAGAGGGTGCATCCTTGATTACATTCCAATCAGAAGCAAATCCTGGCTAAAGGATAAACTACAGGCAGCAAATCACAGTATTTTGGCTATCAAGAAAAGCAACTGATTTTCTATGAAATTAAAATATATATAAATGCACATTGTACCAGCATTACCTTCTACAGAGAGATCTTGCTTCTCACTCTGATCATCAGGTCCAGAGCTGTTTATTCCTGTTTCTTCAATTTCCCTTCTGTCTTTGCCTTCAGACTTCCCAAGGTCAAAACCCCCGAAGAATTTTTTGATGGCTGAAGGCTGCTCTTTTTCTTTTCCAGAAGAGGACCTCTTCCCTTGGAATTGTTTTATAACAAAGTCAAATGGAGAGCTCTTTGGGATAGCCTCTTCATGCTGATCCTGGCAGCTCTGAACATCATCTGTCAGGGGATCAGCAGACACAGAAGGAATTAGTTTGGGGAACGTTTACTCTTGCTTACCCTCTTTCATAAAGGCAGATGCAGAGAGTTTCCTACCTTTCCCTCCACTGTATATCAGAAAAGTGCTCGTCAGTGCCCCAGACTCCAAACTAATTTCTCCTTCAAAAGGAACTGTTCATGCTCAGTATTTGCACAGCAGACTCAAAGGTCTCAGTTCTCAACGGTACAAACCTCACTCTCTGCTGCCTTGTCAATGTAAACTGCTGCAAAGCCACCCCACCCAGCACTGAGGGTCTAACCTTCAGCTCCCCCTCTGTCAGTCCCCAGGCTGAGGGCAGGAGCTTGTGGCCACGTTAAAGAAGCAAGGCTGAGATGTCCCTGGTCTGAGGGGAAAGCAGGTTATATTTGGGACCAAAGTGTTTCTTCATGCCAAAGACCAGCCTGGCAGTCAGGAAGGTGAGAGGAGGAGCTGTGCAACAGGGGGTAGAAGCACATCCTTGCCTGAACAATGTCACAGGCTCACAGGGTGGAACATGCAAACAAAACCCCATTGACCTCAGAGCAAGGCTGAAGCAACAGTGCAGAAAAGAGCCAGATATTGTAGCTATGAATATTGTGAGTGTGCCAATGCTGGGAGAAAACAAGCCCCCCAGATAACTTGTTTGGAACAGTTCAGTACTATAACTGTGACCTCAGCTTGGGTGGTTAATTCACACTTTATAATAATTGATATGTGCTCTTTCCTTATTGCTGTTTATACTACACAAGCTACAGCATCATCCAGTGATTCTGAAGTTGCTTCATTTTTCTTTAAACATTAATTTAACGCCTTTTCTTTAGTTCCCCTTCCCCCAGTACAGACCCACACAGAGGACTCATTCCATAATTCTCCATCATCCATAGAGCACATAACTGTTACATATAATGTCACTAGCATCAACTTTCCAAAGCAGAGAAACACCTGAAGAGTTATCAGTTGCCCCATGATTTTCACACACAGTTCTCATGTTATTATAGCAAGAGTCAGATCAGGGGAAAATATCAAAATAAAGCAAAATTTTGTGTGTGTGTATATATGTATAAATGTGGGTATGAATACTGATGTCTATATATGTATATACATTTTCTTAGTGTGTTGGAAGTTATCTGCCATGATACAAGCATTCGGGGCAGCACACTTGAAAAGAAAAGCTGATGCATTGTTTAAAGTCTTACTCTGAATAGCTTGTCACAGCTGGATTCCTTATGAATAAAGTACAAAAACTATACAAACCAAAGTAATAAGACAGAAAAAGGAAGATTCTCTGCTGAGCTGCAAAGTGATGCTGGTTACCCTGCTGTTTTCATGCTGTAGAACAGTATTATTTTAAACAAAGCAGCATACCTGTCTCTTCCATTGATACACTTGAGGATCTGTTTCACCTTGTACAGCACTTTCAGGGCTTGCAGGAGAAGTGAGCCATAACGTGAACAAAACCTCGCTTCTTTCCTTAACCAGTCAAGAGTTTCTGTCTTCACCAGTTTGAAAGCAGCAGCTCTGCCCAAGTTGTTTTCGGTCTCTTTCCTGATGCCTCTATTTCTCTGTGCTGTCTCCCAGCGTCAGCCCTCTGCCCTTGGCCTCTCTTTGCTGGGGTGGTTCAGAAGTCCATTTAAATGCTCTGGTCATGTCCCAGTTTAGATCACCCATAAAGCAGCAATCAGGAAGTGGCAGGACAGACTTCGGTACTGCACACTAACCACTGCATGTCCCTGAAACAGCTGCTGTTAGAAGAGGCTGAGTCACCTTGCAGATCAGGTTACAAGACTACCTGAAGAAAAACTCTTTGTTTTCCCACCCCTTTTGTCCATACTGGTCAGAAATACTGCTGGAGGCCGAACAAAGCTGTGCTGTCAGCAGGATGTGGCATAGTTCTGTAAGGAAAAGGAATACAGAGGACTAGTGAATTCCTGCTCGTTTTGAGGCAATAGGAGTTATGAGAGGAGAGGTCCTACTGCATCACCAGTACAATCTGCTTGTAGGCAACAGCATGATACAACATTATGATGTGATAATCTGATAAATCATATATCTTTAGCTTTGAAGATTAAATAAAATATCTCCACTTTTGAAGAAGAAACCAACCAAACTCTTCTCATCTCCCCTCACATAGCAAACTCTCCTTCATCTCCTGCTCAGCTTTGTCTGCTCCTCCTGTGAGGTAACTTGTACTTCCTTAAATACAAGGGGCCATCCACCAACATCTAGACACTAAAGACATCTGCAAACTGGAGTGCTTTTGGTGGGGAGTGATAAAGCTGGTCAACAAAACTAACAACTTTGAAAGCAGCTGAGCAGGGCAGGCTTGACTCAGTGTGTCAACACAGAAATGATTCAGACAAGGTGGAATAAGGCACCAGGTGCAGCTAGGAGCCAACAGGATAAGGTTAAGCAAAGGGAAAAAAAAAGTTAACATCAGGAAAAATCCCCCTGTCCAATAGAGTTACCCTACTGGGAAACAGTTGGAAAAAAATGCACAACACCACTGCAATGAGCCGTGTTTCTCTGCATGGCACATTTCTGAGCCCAAACAGAAAGGATCTCCAAGTTGGTTTTCAAGTTTTCTGATATGAGGAGTGGCTGTCCTGTCCCTGTTTCTGGAACTTGCATTGCACCACGGACCTGTATCCAGCAGAAAAGATCACCTCCCTGGGAGTTAACTCACTTCACAGCCTTCAGGCATGCCAGCTATGCAGACAGCCCAAAACCCCAAACATTTCTGTCGGTAAGGAACTCATTCAATCTGACAGCTCTTCTCTGTGTACTCATTGTGTTTAACAATAGAGTGGCCAGGGATGAAACACAGGTGAGGCAACCTGTGTTTGAGAACATGTTCTGGGCTCTGCTGGTCCCAGACCCTTGATGCCCGCTGCAGTTCAGTGGGAATGTGGAATGGGAATATCTGATAATCTTCATTCCCTGGGACCAGGGAAATCCTTAAGCATGTTAAGCACTGATTACAGTGGTTAGGCTGGGCTAACTTAAATGCTCTGACATCAGTGCATTAGGTGATGTGTTGCCCATTCAGAAATTCTTTCACCACTTTAGGCAGTTGACTGATAGTGAAAATACCTCGTGGCACCATGACAGACAGCATCCTGTAATCCCGTGAGAAGCAAATACTAGTTTCACAGTGACCTACTTCCCTCTTCCTAGAAAGCAAACCTTTTCCTTTCTTTACAGCAGTTATGAGGGAAGAGGGGACAGCAGGCTTATCCCAAAGCAAAGCAGGAGAAATAGAGTAAGGCAGCTGCATAGGCCTGAAAACGTGAACATTACTTTGTGCTGGCTAGGCTGTGCCATGACCATGTGATGTATCATGACAGCCAGACTTTGCCATGTCCCCATTAAATGCCAGATTGGCCCTCGCTGCATCAGGGCTGTCTCCTCCATGGCATACTCCTGGACACATGCCCTGCTCCTGCCTCACAGACATGTGCATCTGCTTCTTGCACTACATCGTGGACAGCAAGAGCAGTCTTAGCTTTTGAGTTTAAAAATAATAAACACCTTCCCCTTTCTATCCAGTTAAATGGTTTGTGACCATCTGCCGTGTGCTCAGTGTCACACTTGTTTATATCTGCTCTTCCCTCTGTGTAGACCCGCGGTGAGGTTAGGAACAGACCCTTTTTGGAACAAAATAGTTAAAGTTGCAGCCCACACAGCATCTACTGGGGAGAGATTAATGTGGATTTTTGTACTTTGCCTCATTGTGACTCCTTAATCCGGCATATATTCCAAAGAAATAATGCCATTAGAGGATTAGTGCCACAAGTTCATTTGAAAATAAAGGATTTGCAAACACTGAAATCCTATATTCTATGTACTTAATCACCAAGTATCATTTTGAGGATTTCCTCTCCCTTTAGCAGTGTCTCTTTCAATGAAACCCAAGCAAAGCAGCAACTCTGGATGGCTCTTATTGTCCACTAAAAGAAAACAAAACCCCAAGCACCTGGTTAAATTAACATAGGATCTAAACACAGTGGACTAAACCCATCCTTGCTGTTGTATAACCACTGCAGTTATACCTCTCTGGGTTCCCCTGCTTGGCTCCATTTGTTGCAAGCTGTCTGGGTGAAGTGGGCAGCTGCACTGGCCAAGAAATCACTGGGGGTGGATTAATGCTTGTGGCCCCATTGCTGACGTGATCAGTGCCAGGAGACCTGCTCTTGGGCCGTGCTGACTCCCAATACCTGTGCCAGGAGCTGTGCCAAATGAGGGTAGGGGAAGAGTGGCCTGCTCCAGTACCAGACTCACTGCCCTCATCTTTCCCAGCCACATACTTCAAACCATGCCCTTCCATGGGCTGGAAGAACCATTCCCAAAGGATGAACAGGTGAGGCTGCACTCACAAGGGGATGCACTCTGCAGGGTTAGGAAATGTTGCTTGGGCTTCCAGGTAGAGCTCAGCATCATGATGCCACACAGATAAACACTTTTTCCTTATGTTCTTATCATCTCAGAAATACTGTGCAATACTGGCAATTCCTGGAGCAAACCCATTTCAGACTTCCCTGCACTGAGATCAGTGTGCATGCCTGAGGATTTGATTTGGTCCAAAGTATCTGAGTACCCTCATAATTTCCCAGAAATATAAATACGACCTTCTGATCATCAGCCTACATAGCTCCTGAGGCAGTGGTGAAAATTCATTTCACTGGGTTATGAAAACTAAACCCAACACCCCCATTCTGTATTTATGTACAGCCATAGACTGATCACAGGAGGGGGTTGAAGAGGCACTGAGAACACACAACACCAACTAAAACCTTGCACTCAGCAATGCACACACCTCTGAGAAACCTATATCCAGGGAAGTTTTTCATGGGTGGAAAGGCTGAGGAAGGTTTTGACATTTCACTGTGTTTTTACACATGCAAATATAACAAAAAAAAAGTTATGAAACTCACGTGCTGCCACGTAAAGGTGGGCTCTGACTCAGCAGGACAGTCCTGCAGGGCTTGTGCTCGATGAACTAACCATGAGCTGAGGTGTGTGACAGCCCCTGCTGCCACCAATTTATTACAGTTTTACCAATTTCGACCTCACACATACCAGCATGAGCAGCTAAACATGAACTGTAGAATTCTAAAACATACAGTCTGCTTTCAGAAAGCCAGACTTTACCTTAATGTCTATAAAATGATAGCAACAATAAGTACCAATTTCCAACTACTGTCTCCTATTGAATATGCATTAGACATTTTGGTTTCCATAAAGAAAATTACTAAAAGATCTATCACAGCAAACATATGCAGATATTTGTAACACTGATATTGAGTAAAATTTTAAATGCAACTGCACTCATACAAACTTAGTTCTCTATTACAATATACTACTCTGTCTGATGGAGATTTCAGGCTGAAAAATTCTTTTTGGTTGAATTTATGCCAGGATTAATCCCCTTTCAGTTAATCATTTACATGAATGGGTAATCTGCAGAGTTCATGCAAGGCCTGCAAACTATATTAATTACTACAAACCTAATTAGACATCAACAGAGTCAAAGGATCAGTGTTACTTCCATACAGTACCATCTGGTACAATGGGGCTGGATGGTTCAGCAAAACTCCCCATTACATTTGGTGGAACTGAATACGTGTTGCCAGAGAACACAGATTTATGTCAACATCTGAGCTGGTTGCAAAGCATCTCAGTCCCTGTATTTCCAGCTGTTATTTCAAAAGTTAGTTTAAAAAAAAGTTATTTATTCAACAGTTTTCTTTTTGAATGTGATACCACTGCAGTCACAATTTGCCTTCCCACATCCAAAACCCCCCTAAATCCACACACGGGCTAATAAGAATCCCCAAACAAGCAATTGTGAAGAAATGCCATCAAATGGTTTAATTAAACATAGTAAGTGTGTGTATTGTCATTTGCTTTGTTACTTAATATAAAAGACATGTCCAGAGTGAAACAGATAACACACACACTGTGGAGTGCAGCTTCCATTACCTCTGGTGTGCATGCCATTACCCATGGATACAGTAATAAAAGGAAGGAAACAAATCAGGTCTTTGAAAATTCAACATGTATGGGTTTAGATGCAGACCTTTCCAAACACTTCAATTGAGAGACACAAAATCCACTCTTTTTTCAACATATTTTCAGTTAATTTAATTTGCAAAAGTCCTTAATGGTTAGCCATATTTCATAACTTAGCTTCACTCGCTGGCTTTTGGAATTGAGATCAACTATGCTAAGTAAAATTAATTAGCTCCTGTTCTGTCCCTGCGTGGGTCCAGTTCTCTCTGATTAATTCTCAGATTTCCACTGGGAATGAGACAGCTGTGTCACCCACTAAGTCTCTCCAAACATCTCTCAAGAGCTGTAAATGTAATGCTTCTGCACTGAACAGCCAATTGGGTTAAAACCTGTTACCTTTCCAGAGAGTATTTGCTGATCCTGTCAGTATTTATTTAGTAGAACACCAAAGTTGGGTACTTCTCTCACTGTGCAGCTCTGGAAGGAACTAGAGCACCTTCCCTGCACCCAAGAAAAGGCCTGAGAAGTGAAAAAATAATTCAGCTCCCAAGCAGTGCTATAGCTTACCAGTATATCAAGCATATCCAGGGTGTCAGCTCCCACACTGACACACAGCTTGGTCCATTCCCTTCTCCAGTTAGTTTTTCATTTTCTTGTGAGTGGAATCAAAGGCAAGATCCCATGTGCTTCTAAGCTAGCTGTATCACTGGAGAGTCTGGTTATGGTTTCTAATCCCAGGGTTCAAGAGTCCCAAATTTTCCAACCCATCGATCAGACCACCCTGTTCCTTACCTATGCCCCCAGTTGAGGGCACCCTACTCTTCTAGTTTAAATCTTTTTGGTGAAACATGGAAGGAAGTGATGTTTAGCTAAAGAATTTGACATGTCTGAAAACAGATTTCCTTTTTGGAAAAATTCAGGGTAAGTCTCCACTGAAGTGTACCTTGCTTCAGGGAACTCCATAAGGAGAAGAAATAAGGATTATCACTCGTTCAGAGTCCTCACTTATGACAGTATTTAGAAACAGTGGATTAAAACCTGCTTAGATTCTTGTTTAACAGGTTCTCTGCTTACACAGATCCATTCCAGCACTGCAGCTTAGTAAACAGCATAACTTTTAAACTGTAATAAAGTCATCTATTTTTTTTTTTTGCCTTTCATTTTTGAAGACCAGAAGTCACATAAACTGAGTCATGTCTGTCACTGACCCAAAATCAGTGCTGATAAAATCTGTGGTGACAATGGCTAGACCTTCCTTAGTGCATGGAGCTGATTCCACACTGTTAACCCTGCTGGCACTTCAGCAGCTGTGAAAGAGGAGAGTAGTCTCCATTTCTTTTGGAATTAATTGAGAAAGAGAGCCTTCTTGTTCTCAATTTAGCTTCAAAATAATACATAAACTGCCAAAAGCAGTTGAGTTTTTGGTAGCATTCTTCCAACTCCTTGTGGTCTCTGAAGAAGTGATGCTCTCTTGGGGCATCCTGTACTGGCTAGGTCAAGTGTTGAGATTTCTGCACTGCTCATTGTAGAGGTAACCCCAGGCAGTAAGTCAGAGTGCAAAAAACTGGTGTGACTCCAGCCTCATCTTTTGCATTAGTGTGATCTGGTGTCAGTCACCCAGGCTACAAACACCAGATACAGGCTGGGAGCTCTCAGGCTACAGTTATCCCCTGTACACAGAGGAATCTGAATGTTGGTGTTTCCCTGCTCTCAGGCTCCTCTGTGCAAAGGGGATAACATGGGACTACACTGTCCTAAACTATCCTAGCTAACAGTGATAGGAGCTGGCAGGACAAAGGCCCAGATCACTTGGAAACACTCTGTGTTACTCTGTTGTACTTGTAACTCATCTCCTATGTCCCTCTACATCCTTCCTCTCCTGCTTTACCATTTTTCCTTCTGGTGAAGATCACCAGCAGAAACAGCATTGCTGAGACACACGATGCAGAAATACACCCCTGCCTGATGTCCATGAAGTTCAGCACAAAATTCAATCTTCTCCAGAAGGGGACCACTAAAGCATTTTATGAGCTGTGGTTGTCACACTTCACTATAGTGCACAGCACTTTTCTGTGCTAGAAACCAAAGACTAGATGCCAGGGGTCTTGGGAAGTAGTGTGCTCTGTCTCCAAACTTCCCTCATTAGGTAAAACAGGAATGAATGGATAAATAAATAAATAACTTTTTTTATTATTTTTTTTATTGCTGCCTTTCTTTCTGCCTCAGGAAGTATTCTTTCCTGCTATTAAACATTTTGTGGTTTTCCTGAAATGTGATTCCCATGGACTAAAAAATCTGATGAAAAATTGATGCTGATGCAAAATTTTGCTGTTAATTTATTGAGGCAACCCTGTATCATACAAAGCATTTGCTTCAGCCTCACCCAGATAATCTTGAAATAACCCCAGCAGAGGAACTGTTCTCAAGACTGTATCTAGTCAGTATATTACAGGTCACACGTTTCTGTAGGCACTTACAGAATGAGTGGACTGTACACAAAAATTAAGCCTAGAGTGATCCTTCAATTCCCTGTCTGTCTGCACATGCAAAGATTTGGAAAACCACACCAAAATTACTCTCAGGTTATTTCAGCTGGTCTCTATTTTTTTCAAAGGAAGCCCTAAAATTATTTTTAAATCTAGTATTGGATTCTTGTTTTTTAAACAATTCTGGCTGTCATTTTCTTCTTATAAAGAATGTCCAGACAGCAACAAAATAGCCAGATAGCATTTACAACAACAATATTTCAAGAGTCACAGTGAATTCTAAAAAAAAAACTAAATTAAAAATAACCTCACACTAGGTGCTATATATGCATTTTGTGTTATGTTATAAAAAAATGTTTTCAGCAAGGACATGCTGAGTCAAAGCACAATTACATCCCTTTGCTAATGTTAACACTTCCTTGAGAGTGATTTTCAATAGGCATGAGCCCATTTTCTCCAATGTAGAATGAGAGAATATTAGGGGCAATTTTTTGTTGCTGCAACAAGCACTGAATAAACAAACACAGGGATTAACAAATATCAACCCCAACATCTCATCAGCTGATACAGCCATTAGAAGAAACTCACTACTCCCTGTTACATTAAAATCTGCCATTTTCTAGGCATTCATTCTGAGTTAGCTCACTGACAGTGAGAATTAAAGAGTAAATTGCCGGCTTGAGCAGTATAACCATCTGATCCCTGTGTTAGCCTCACAATATGCTTAACAGGATTGCCATCTTCTAGTTCCCCCCAATCCAATCGGATACACAGTTCTGGGATAACACAGTTCTGGGACAAGTGCCTGCTAACAGCCAGAAGTACACCCTTTCTAAAAATCAGTAGAAATAGGCAACACAATGTGTGAGAGCTTGACAACTGTTAACCTTCTCTTATTTTTCTTGTTGGTACAGGAAGATTTTAAGTGAATGCATCAAGCATCTTAAAAGCTAACAACAGCTTAGCAGGTTAAATGTGAAATAGGTTTATCAGATCAGTGTAGTGCTCTTCTTGTAATTATGTTTTTACAGCCTGGTTAGGGGATGGTATTGGAGAAGGGCTTGTGATGTCAGAGTGGGTAGGGCTTAGAAGCAGGGATGAGGGCTAATCAAGATAAGTTCAATTTGTATTTAAGGTAAAGTCAGCGTTAGTTAAGGCAGTTCTTGACACATTAATCTTGACGTGTTTTAAAAGCTGCCAATCACATTACTGAGGCAGCTTGAAAGGAAGACTTATAGTGAGGGCACAAACTCTTGGATGCTCATGGTGTCTTCATTTTACCCAAAACTAAGGTCTTCACAATAGATGTAAGTATACATGAAATAAAAGTGTTAGTTTTTAATGTAAATGGTGATGAAACAACTGCAATTCCAAGAGGTGTATGATTTTTCGGATGTTGCTGGGAAGGACTTGTGATAGAAAGGAGTTGGATTCGAAGATCCTTACGGATCCCTTCCAACTCCATATATTCCATTGCTTCATCGTGGTGTTTCTCTTTATGAGCAACCCTGGACTGCAGAGAGTAAAGTTAAGAATAGGCAGGGGTGATACAGAGAAAGTAGTGTGATTAATAATGTTCTGATTTCTCAGCAATCTGCTAAATGGATTCTTTCAGTTAAATAATCTTTCATATCCAGATGGAACTGCTGTATGTGCTATGACATACACTTGATAATTTTGGAAGCATTAAAGATGTATTTCACAAAAAGAAGGTTTTACTTTGGGAAGGCTTGTATTGCATATTGGGTATTTTTCTAGAAAACTTTGGATACAGATTGAGTTGCTTAACGTGCATAAGTGTTTCACTCTTGTCTAACTGTAACAAAATATTCTTAAAAGCTAACTGGTTATTAATACGTTACACTTAATCTTTGTGCTGCTTCATCTTTTTTAAAGTAAAATAGAAAAACCTCAATAATTTACAGATACTTCCTGAAGCACTGAATTTTTACAATGAGAGAGCAATCAGACTTAATCAAGGCTATAAGCATGCAGATCTGTTTGGCTGGTTTAGTCTGATGTACCTACACCAGATTTTCCTGATTAGAATTTTGCTTGTGTGCACAACCATTGTAACAAACCCCTGTGCTTTGTGGGACACCAATGTATGATATAATTTTTACAAAATACATCTCTCTCCATAGTGTGATGAGTGTGTTTCACATCTTACTATCTGAGTATGTGAGTGGAATTAACCACAGACTGAGAAGGGCTTGGGCACTATTATACTGTGTTTGGAGCTAAAAATTGCAAGGTCCTCAGTTACAGAACATGTGAATTTCCGTATCTCCTTGGTGTCCCAGAGATATGAAAAGAGGGAGAGAGGCAATCCTGACTCCAGTTATTTTATCAGTCTGATCCTGCAGACTGGAGCTCACAATGTTCAGCCTGTTTAAGATGCTGATTTCTGAGTCTGTTTACAGAATTACAGAAAAGTCTGTATTAAAACTTGTGACTTCATGTATGTGTTTGAAAAATGACAGTAGTTTTAGTGGGGATATCTGTGAATTATATATATTTTAACATACCTGCAAATATTTTTTTAAGATGAGTGTGTGCTGTCTTTTGCTTTGTAATAAAAAAAAGGTAGCTTGAAACAAGTGATGATAAAACCCCATGCTATCTTGTTCTACCTTAGTGGTATAAGGCACATCAGATGCAGCTTTCTGTTCTATCAGAGGATTTGGGGAAGTCTGAGGCATATACTGCTGCAGTACTTAACATCCTAACTGAAGAGGGAAGGTACTGAGGATTCAGTGCAAGTTTTCTAGATTCAAACCCTTAGTTAGGCAGTGAAGTTAAAGAATTGTTACAAAATAAGTTTTTAATAGCCATACTAAACCTTCTTTCTCTTTCCACTACCCAGTTTCTTTTGACACTGGGAGTGCTGTCATTTGCACTAGTATTTCATGTTAAAGTGAAACACAAATCCCACTAAAATTCAACTGCATTTCATTTGGAAACACCAGCCTTGCTCTCAAGTCATCAGAAAGATTTCCATACTAAGACTTCCATTTCCTGTACTTTAAAATTAACAAACGAGAAAAACTTATCTATGCTTTAAAAGTAAAAATTATTAAATAGTAAAAAAATACAGAGTTCAGTCTCCTTTTAACTGATCCCACTCATGCCACATATTGTAATCTTTAGACTTCTAAAAGAATCAAAGACAAGAGGATAACGTTTCAAATGTCATCCCTAATTATGAAATAAATCCACAGGGAAAACAAATTACATCATGCTTTTATCTCTGTGTGTATAGCCAATGTAATAGAGAGACTCGTTCCTTGTAAACAGCTTCTCCAGGTACCAGTTTGTCAGGATACACAGGGTCTGTGTACAATGTTACACACGTGTGCATGCACACACTTGCTCTGCTACAACCACTATTTTCCTTAGCTCTTGCTTAGTTATTTTGCTCAGTTTACTTGAAGGCACAGTTAAAGCACTCAGTGTGATCTCAGTTGGAGTCTTTGGGTGCTGCCACAAATACAAATGAATAATATTATTAGCACAATGGTTCTGCAGAAACCAGTCCTGTGGTTGCAGCACCTAGCTGAGAGGAAGAAGTGCTAAACACAATTCCCACCTCAGCTGCTTACTGTCCTGTGCTGTATCCCTCCAACACCATACCAAACTCAGGGCTGCTTCTCTTCCCTCCACCATCTGTCTCACCCTTTAGGCTTTGAGGGCTCTTGCTGTGTGTCTGAGTTCAGCACTAAAACCTTTAGTTTTAGTCAATGCATTAAGCTGATGTTTGCCTCTAGAAGCACACAGGAATAAGAGTTTCCCCTTGCTCAGCAAGGGGAAACTCTTATTCCTGTGTGCTGCTAGAAGTTCATCTTGCATTCCAGCAGCAAAATGAACTTCCATTATGAACCTGATTCAGTTCCTGAAGGACTGAGTTTGCCAATGCTAAGCCTTGATTTCTTCCCAAGACCAGACTTGTTGAACAAAAACATAAAAGGAATGACCTGCAATCTTACCAACTGGCTAGCCCAAAGATGGTGGAACACCCATGGCTTCATTCCAGTGAGAGGGCAGGCAATCCAAACTCCACTGGCTGACACACACAGTGTAAATATAGTTATTTTCCTTTCTTTAGGGAATGTATCGTTCTCAATCCAGTTTTAGGATTACTCACTAATCTCGGTCTCTGAGCAGTCTGCGCCCACGTATCTAGGATTAGAATTTAGCCCTACAGCCTCTCCAGTGGTACCTCACCCCAATTAAGACATATTTCATGCTCCCTTATGACATAATATTGGTATAATTGCTTTCTTGATTTCCAAATATCATATATTTTGCTAACTGTGGGTTCTTGAATAAGCACAGTCTCTGGCTTTATGACTCAACATAGGTCTAGGGCAAGAACTCTTCATTATACAGTTAGTAATAATAGAGCATCAATAATAAGAAAATATCTCCACTTCTTAAAACACCATCTGATTTCTCAAATAATCAGGAGAGTATTTTTCAAAAAGGGAGCCAGTAGGAATGAAAATAAGACTGTGCATGACATTTGTCATATATTTCACTCCTAAGCATGTATACAGGTTTATAGTATATGTTTAACTGATTTCTCTGACACAGATTTACCTGAGGATTTTAAACCATACTCAGTTTCTTCCACTCTGAATCCACTGCAAAGGTATATTGAAAATTGCTTTTAGAAAATGCTAATCCTGTGTGCTTCATGTACATAAGAGCAGTTTAGTTAATGAAATCTGAATGTATTTGCTTAAAAAATTAATAAATTAAAAAACTTCCAGGTCTATATTACACATAAAATGATCTAGAATTTTGCCAGTGTAATTAATAATGTAGATACACAGCCTGCTATAGCCATTTTGAAACTCCATATAGCATGATTAGATTTGTAAATGCTTCTGTTTCATGAAGTTCTTGTCTTGCCACTTCTCATCTGATAAATTGAGACAGAATTAGTACTGGGTGAGTGGTTCTGCCTGCTGCCAAGAAGGGTTTGCTAAGGGTAAGACTCTAAAGGTGGAGATTAACTTGTCTTCATCCCTGTAATGTGCTGTACAGCCAGGATTTGTGCAATAGGATCAGAGAAGAGCCATATATGAATGTAACACTGGACAGCTGGTGAGTATGAATTCATATGAACACTGCTGTAAGATTCTGAGCTACTCACAAATCCCAGCTAATATATGTATCAGAAGTATACTTTCTCTGTTCCCTCAGAGATACTTTTTTCTGCTTGTGTTGGCTTCTAATATGCTACTTGTCATGAAAACAATATAAACTGGAAGTACCCTAAATTTGACCTGCAAGTCAGAAGCCCAGCTAAGTAACCAAAAAAGGTGTTTTTCCAAGTGGAATAATGTAGATTAGTCTAATTCAGTATCCCCTTCTGACACAGGGTTACATGCAAATCTTTATATTATGGTAACTATGGATCTGACCTGATCAATTCAATACTTCCCTGAACAGGAAATTCAGGGAAATAAGCAAGTAATTTAATGCTGATAACATATACATACAAAATTGTCCTTTACACCATACTGATATTTTAACATGCAGCTAGGGAAACCAGATTAGAATTTTAGTGGAAATAACATCGTAAATCTTTAACCACAAATACCTGAGTTATTTCTATATATCTGAAAAGAAACCAGAGATAAATTAGGTAGGATTGGCTGGCACAACAATGAAAAAAACCCAGAACTACTTCATGGAGTAACTCCAGTGAAAACCTCATTAAGGAATCAAACCCTCCTTCTGGCTCATGATGATTCAAAAACTGGGTCAGTGGAAGCAGTAAGCTATAGCTTTAGTGGAAGAAGATACCAATGAACCTTCAAGTCATATTATCCCATGACTTTTTTCTATACTGTGTTTTTTCCACATCAAACACAGAAACTGCCTAGTTTACCTTTGCAAGGGTAGGTTGCTTATCAGATGCACGTTACATGAAGCCATGAATGTTGCCTGAAGTGATGCTCTGTGAATCTTGGTGATCTAACAGATAATAATCTATCAATAAATACAGATCAACTCCACTATGGGTGCTGCTGTATATGACACCCTACATTTGATGAAAATGCCAACATTTAAAAGAAAACCTCACTTTTAAGAATAAAGATTTTAAGAATGGTCTTAAATAGTTTCTGCCTCAGTTCTGAGAGACTACCTGTCAACAGACAGCATAACATACTCCACATGAAACTCAAAATCCAGCTTTGTTTTGCAAACTACACAGACTATATACACAGAACACCACAGGGATACTGGGGACACTGGTTTCTAACCAGAGTTATTGCTGTTTGGTTGTTGATAAATGTCTGTCAGAACACACAGGGTATATGGAATCCTACATGGAGGTGGCAGATTTGGGTCAGAATAGAAGAGCCTTTTCCCACTTTTCCCCAAATGCTGTTATTGATAATGCCAGCTTTTAACTTATATTTTTCCTCTGATTTACTTGAATAAAAAGGTTAAAACCACCCATTTTTTTTCATTATGTCTATCTGAACCTCTGCTGGTTGCTTTGTACCTTCATGTTTTCTGGTGAGGTGCATGAGGCAAAAGCCAAAGGCCAAACCAAAAGGAGGTTAGCATGAAGTTCAAAATTGCAGCTTGGTTTCCCAGAGTATTCAATATATGTTTACTCATCTAGGAAAGGAAACCACCTGAATGGATCTGGACCAATATGGTATGGCAAATACCATCATCCCAGTTACCATCTATTTTTTGAGCTGCTGTAAAGTTTAGTTCAGCACTAAATCGCTTTAGTACTGAGCTTTAAAATGCTTTAGCAGCTCAGAAGCACTTTGGCAGCTCAAATGCTCTTCATGAGGCACCCAGCATCCTAAACCGCTTTAGGTCTAAAGCATCCTTAAAAAAAAAAAAAAAAAAGGCAAATGGAAATATGTCCAGCAGCACATGTTCAGATCCATATGTCCAGAGCAAAGGACACAGTGCTACTCCTGGATTTAACATGATTGTCTGCTTCTAGAAAGATCTGAATCTTGGCCAACACAGAATCTACCATTTGCAAACATAAAGAACTTTTTATTTTGAGGGAGTACAGTAGTGCTCTAAATACAGCCTCTATTCTTAGTGTGAATGGCTGAAGTGACTAACTTGTCCACCTTTGGGAAAACTCATTTTGAGGCTGAGACCAAGTATCTTCACCATACCAAGGAAATGGCAAATTCCTGAAGCATTCTCTTTTTTTTTGGTAATTAATCAATAGGTCAAAGGCAACAAAAGAAGTTACAAGGATTAGTCTAATTTATAAATGGATGTGGTAATACAGGATTTGGCTTCCATCAGATTATGGATAATGAACAGTTTTTAAAGTTTGGTTCTGTATTGTAGAAGGACTGGATGTGAAAATGGGAAATTTAGTTGTCCAAGTTTACTATTTCTAAGGAATTCTGTATCCTAGGTAGCTGGTTTAAAGGTAAACAACTTGGCAATTGGATCTGTCTTGTACTCATGAAAATGCTGACATCTCAATCTGTGTTTGCTCTCACTGACACCCATACAACATCACCATCTTGGCAGAGATCACATACACACACTTGGTCCCACAGTTGGATTTTTTTCATGCCAGTGCTGTGACTTTCCTCAGCACAGGCATTGACTTTGTAAGGCTGGAGACAGGGGTAATGTAGTATAAAAATAAAAATGTTTTGGCCTTGAAAGTAAGCAAGTTTGGCATAGATATGAAAATACATGAGAAAGACCTGAGTAAAAGGTAGTTAGGAGTTCTCTGGGAAGGCTGGCATTTTAATGTAACAGCATTATATGCTAAAAACAAATTGGCAAGTATGCCATAAAAAGTCAAACCATACCAACCTTTGGGTGACTTTGGCCACTTGTGCTTCAGAGATTACATCTTTGTGGAGTGATTATTAACACAAATTCAACAGCAGCTGCCTTCAGTTTCAGCTGAGTGCTGACAGCTGCCAGGGAATTTGTCAGTGATGGTTTCCCTGCCATGGCACTCACATCCCAAACTAGACCCAGAGGAGAGGACCCTGCTGCACTTTGCAGCACAGTCAGTTTTTTTTCATAGATCTTGTTCATCTGGATTTCATGGAAAGGTTCAGAAAGGCATTGAGCCACTGGAGCCCTCATTGACAGAAGCACAGAGAATCTACCAAAGTCTCTGAATTTCTAAGGTGTTCCTCACTGTTGACTATACCAAAAGCTGCCTGAATTCATGGAGCTGTTACTCTGTCTGGATAGTGAGAACACATACTTATTGCACATACTTTTCCATCTTTTAGAAGAGAGAAAGAATCCATTTCATCAGAAACAATGGGGATGAAAATTCAACTCCTTCATTTCAATTTGCTTAAAAAAAATAATAAACCATGTTCTGCAAATCTAGTTTGAAATAAATGCACAGGTGCCCCTGCTGCCTTTAGAACTAGCCTGCTCCCTCTACTAACTCCTTATAGCATGCCATAATAGCTATTAAAAGCTATTAAAAGAGCTATTTAAAGCTACTAAAACAATAGCTTTTTAACATCCAGGTTGTGTGTTACAGGATTTATTTCCTTTATGACCTAACCTGCACAGACAATCCTGCTGTAGATCATTCCCCCAAATCCTGAGCAGGCATACTGTGGTTATTCATTCCCCTGGTATCAGGATCATTTGTCATCTAGTCATCTTCCTCTTTGGACTTAGAAATGCTCACACAAACCACATCAATGACAGTACAGATATTCAGATATGCATTTGTAGTGTATTAGTTTTTAGTCCAAATTTCTACTCTTCATCTGGCTTTCATTATCCATATACATACAGGTAAACAATCTAAGTCTCACCATTTTTATCACTATAAAGCATATTCTTTCACCTTATACTTCATTTGGCAGTCTTAAGGGGCCAATGTCATTTGAAACAGCTTATTTTGAGCATTTCATCCCATCTGTTTCACTTATTTTACAGTGGACAGGGCTCCAAACTATTCCAATTCCCAAATTAAACCCAAGATACCTGCCATCCTGAGCATGAGCATGCCACCGTTCTAATGGATGCTGTGGTACACCAGGGGCTACAGGCAAACAACTTTGGCTTAATTACATCCCTCTGAGCAGCTCATCTTTCCCAACATCCTGACTTTCCTTGCATAGTAAAACACAAAGGCACTGAAAAAAAATATAAAAAGAGGGCAATATTTGTATTGTCCTGAAAACTGAAAGCTTCTGTGTGGTAGCCAATACAATCCACAGGCACTGAAGGGTTTAGCTCTGACTGCCAGGACTACCTGCTTATCTAAGAAATAACTTGTAAGCTCTGTTTCTTACATTGCTGAATGTCTAATTATTTTCTTTGGGCTTGCTGATTTGGTTCTTTACAACAGAAAAGTTGTTGCTGTCTCCTTACAGCATGACTCCACGAGATCACATGAGAAAAATGTCTATTCTGGGGGAACAAGGAGCACTAGAAGAAAAGCACTTGTACCGATTAGCAAGTGGCATGGCAGCAGGAGGTAAGCAGGAAGACACCTAACTGCTCATTTTGTTTATAGGATCACTAATAGCTGTGCAACTTAGAAGGAACAGCCAGCAACAGGTTTAATGTCTCAAATTTGTCTTAGGAGTAGCTGGAGAAATACTTGTCTTAGGGCAATTAGAAGTTAACAAGGGGAAGTCTTAGCATTCAGAATTTGACTGAGAGATGCTAAGCATCTGGAAGAAGAGTCAAGGTCACACAGGAACTCAGCAACAAAAGCCATAGCTGGGCATCATGAGGTACTGGCTCACCACTGCAGGCTCTTCTTTCTAGAGCTGCTGTCTCATGACAAGGCAGGTTCCAGCTAATAAGATTTTTCTAAAAATAAACCTGTATTAGAAATTAAAACTCTCTCAAGCAGGGAACTTAAAATTCATAGCTGTTCTCTTCTGTTTCACAGTGATACATGAATTACTGTAATTTTAAATTGTCCTTAGGTACACATCTTGTTTAATTTTCCTGCAACCTGATTGTATAAATCTACATTATTTAAACAAAGTGGTTAAGGTGGCAGGGGAAGCATCTTCTTTTTTTAGTAAGTACTATTAAAAAAAAAAGTGGTTTGCTAACATAATAAAATGCTGTAAATTGAGAAAAAATATAATTTTCTGGTAATGCCACAGTGTGGACAGAACCACTTTCTAATATGCTTCACTGACAGCAGAACTGTCTGTGCTTTGTGTCAGAACTTCGGCAGCGGCAAGAGATGCTAATGAGAAATCAGCTGATGGCAGTAAACCCTCAGCTAATGGCTACTGGCCAGCAGAGGATGCAAGCCATTCCCTCCCAGTTTGAGCCTCGGCTGGTAGACAGGTATTTTGCACCATGTCTCTATTGTAATACTGGAGTTATTCTTTAACTGCACCTGTGCTTTACCCGAGTATGTAAAGATCCTAGATTATCCTGAAGTAAACAATGTCCTTTGCAAATCTGAATGTATTCCTTTTCCTCACAGGGATCTGTTACCTTCAACTGAAATGATGGCCTCAGCTGACCCGAGACAAATCCACATAGCATCCCACCTTGGGCCCACAGTCCCACCACACACAAACATGCCAAATATACTGTCCAACCGTGTTTACCCAGGCCCAGGTAAGGAAGCATTCACCTCATCCTGAGAAGTGATAGCATGTAAATGAGGAAACAAACTGCACCTACTCATTAGGTTTTTCATAGGTTGGTCAGAAGTGTCAATAAATGTTTATTTCCTTTGGGAACCAGTCTCACTAAAAGGAGGCAGCCTGCCTACAGTGATTCTAAACGGTGCCAGGTTAAGTGTAAACACATCCAATTCAGCTTTTGTTAAATACACTGTTTTCAAAATCATTTGCATGTTTGTGTTCTCTCCTTTTCCTTTTGTATTTTCCAAGCTTCTTCACACCTAAACAGAAGGCTGTAGCTAAACAAATGAGTACAATAAACAACATTTTTGAAAGAGCTGATGCTCATACATGAGCAAGAGTTAAAGGTAGCAGAAAGACTACTTTGCTGATCATATTCTTTACTCATAATATCAGATGCCATTTTAATCATGTAGGACAAACAAGTCCTTTTAATAAATGCTCAAAATGACTGGGCATCACAGCATGGCAATACAACTGTGGCACACACATTATGCTGCACATAAATTTACACATCATTATATATAAAGAGGTCACATCTTAAGGTTCCTTCTTATAGAGGAGTGAATAAATTCTCAATGCCACAAAGATTTATAAACAGGAATTTCTGGCTCCAGATTTTTTTCCTCCCTTCTAATGTGGATGTCAAATCAGAGATTCTCTTAAGAGGAAATGTAATTTTAAATTACATGGCATCTGGGCTGAAAATAATCTTAAAGGAGCATGTTTGCTTCGCTTAACTGTTGGTTAGAATCATAGAATCATTTAGGATGAAAAAGAGCTTTGAGACATTCAACATTTAACATAATACTGCCAAGTCCAAATTATATAAAACCAACCAAACAAAAACCACCAAACAGGAGAGAAAGTATTTTTTCTCTTTCCTTTGTGGGTAGTGTCAAGTATACCTAACTACAGATCTGATCCTGTAAACATCTGATGCAGGAATTCACATTCCTACTACAGATTCCAACCAAAGCAATGGGCACAAAGAGGATTTAACTTGAAGTTGTATCACCTTCCTGCTGAAGCACACATTTCAAGTCTTACAAAGCTTTTTTAAAGTGTCTGCATTGCTCTGGGGTCTGTGCATTTGAGGAGGCAAGTAAATATTAAAGATTTTTTTCTCCCCCCCTTTAAGGTTACAGCTTTCTGCAACCAGAATCCATGGAAGCTGTGGCCAGAAGACAGGAACTGGTTCAAAAGCAAAATATGGCCAGGTAATAAATAGTAAGCTTTGCTCTGAGGTGCATGCCAGGATTAGGGCAGCAAAGACAGATGGAAATTATTGAATCACAAACTTTTATGAGTTTTTATTTACAGAGATTGAAATACTCTTTCCAGTCACCCAGAGAAGCAGAGGGCCCTCAATTATCCCTAAAGTCTGAAGCTGATGACTTTTCCTCTTGCCCCTATTCTGCTTTTACCCTTAAAATGATAGAAGAAAAAGAAACAAATCCTCAGATTAGTTAATTAAAGAAACATCAGAATTACAAGCTTCAGCCCCAGCCCTTGAATTCTGGATCTAAACACCCTGAACTCACAAAAGTCAAAGAAATTCAAACTTCACAGCTGTGTGCTATCCCACAAAACAGAAGTCTCTACAGATGGGTCCCAGGATGATGAACCACTGCTCTACCTTTCCTAGTTTAACCAGTCTGAATGTCTGGGTGATTTTACAGAGCCCAGTTTTTTGCAGCAGTTTCCCATGTAATCAGTAGTCAGTTACTACTAACTCAACCACCCTCACACTGGGCTTTGGCATAGTACTGAGTGGCAGCACCCTTCAAACAGTAAGACTAAGAGCAAAGAAAAGGTAAATTCTGAGTAGGCATCTCAAGAGAATTATGACAGATTTAGAGCTCTTCAGTCAGCAAAGCCTGATTACTGAACTCCAAGCACAAGATGTACATCAGCAATGTATTTCATATAGTTTCTGCCACATGGTAAAAAACCCTGAGGAAAGCAAGTAAAATAACTAGCAGCAAGCAGAGCCAGCACATATTCCTCAGCTACATCAGAGCTAGTCCCACCTGCTCAGGCTCTTTTCTCAGCCTGTCAAACCCAGGAAAACCCCAAACTAAAAGAACTCAGCCTAAACCCATAAAAAAAAACCCCTTTTTACCTCAGTCTTTTCTAATCCTGGCATTTCAACTGGATCCACACTGCTTTGCACAACACACACCATCACTGTAGTGGTTCCCCTCACCCTTTATAGAAATCAGGTGTTAGCAAACAACTTGCTGCAACTGTGCTGCTGAGCACCTAGGCCCAACCCTAGGTTTGGCTGGACTCAGTGATCTCCTGAGGTCCCTTCCAACCCCTACAATTATTCTGTGAAATCCCTGTTCTGCCAGGGACTCTGCCTCATACCAAAGCTGAGTGATTCTCTGTCTGCTGGTCCTTGGAGGAGCAGACTATCTTATCTGGAGGAGTAGTCAGGAGTGTAACTCTCTTTGCTGTTTATCTCTGCTTCAAGAGCTGTGTGTGAGAAATGACAACTGGGCGAGTTTTACAAGGACACAGTACACAGATAAAACACTTCCACTGGATCTCTGAAAGCAGAAAATTCATAAACTGGAGGCTGTTACAGAGATGAAAAGAGGGCAGATAAAAAACCCTGGATGTTATGGAGAGACCAACTAATTCCTCCTCACAGCAATCATCTGAATAGATACCTTTTGCCCAAGCTGTTCCTCTGATAATCTTACATTAACGGGAAGTCTCCTAGAAGACTCTCACTGACCTGTTGTCCTTAGGAAAGCTATCTTGGTGCACACTAAAGGCTTGGCTGCCCTCACAAGTCCCTTTCCAATGAAGAATGAAGTCACACTGAAAACTCCTCGAAGCAAGGAAGGCAGGCTGAACCATTTCTGATTTGTGTCTGGTAGACTGACTCTCCTCCCACCTCTCAGCTCCAGCTTAGCTCCACAGAGGTCTAGGAGCTCCAGCTTTCTGTTTTACCACTAGCTTGGCTCCAGAGAAAGCTTCCAGTATAACTTTCTGATTGGTAATGTAAATAAATTATTTTCTTTGATCTTTGACCCCTGTGACCCTAGAGACAATTTTCCAAATCCCAAGCAAGCACAGTCACTGTAATAATGCCTGGATTACCAGTGCACAAATAACACTTTTTGTCTGAAATGTTATCCAGAGACATCACATGGAAGTCACATTTTGTCTTCCTTTTAGTTTACCATATGTATCTGGCAGCATGTTGAATATGTAGCCAGGTTTGCCATTCCACCTGCAGTTTGGGACCTCTTACACGCAGCCATACAATGGGGAGAGAAGGGTAACAGTACCTGTACCTATTCAACTGAGTTTTGATCTGCCACTGAAGAAAAGGAGGTGATGAAGGAACTGAGCTGCCCTAACTGCTTGTGCTCTGTGTGTCTTTTAGAATGGAAATGGAGATGAGTGCTATTTTTCAGCAAAAAGAAATGGAGAAAGCTCATCGGAAAGGACTGCTGGGCCTGGAGCCACCTCTCCTTTACCACGGGATGCCAGCTAGTCCCATTGCTTTCCGTGGCAGGCACAGGCTCCCGGAAGGTCACCTTCCCAGCGACTTGTATGTCCATCGTACCACCCTGGATGAAATTCACAGCAACACTATGCTCATGGCAGCCAGCCCATACCCTCCAGTCAGCACCTTGCAAAGGGAAAGGGGCCGTCGACCAGGGAGAAGAGCTGGAAACCATAAAACTCCAGACTGTAGTGCCAATGGCACGAAGAACCAAGCTGATGACAAAACTACAGACCCTGCCTCAGCTGCAGGGGACGAGGAGAAAGAAGACAAGAAAGAAGCAGAGATGGAGACACCCAGCAAGCATGAGCAAAGCAAAAACCAGACTGAGTCATCTGCAGTTGCTAAAAACTGTAAAGAGTTTGAACAAGGCTTGAGAAAAAACTCTACTGCTCATGAAATCTCTACTGAAACCAACAGCTGCAGCAACACAAATGAGAAGGAATCTAACAGCTCCTGTGCTGCCTTTGAGGACAAGTACATGTACCCTTCTGCAATCCCATTCTCAGCGTTACCATATGGATTTCCAGTACCCAGCAACCCATTGCTACCTTCAGGTTTGTCAAGTCCACCAGATTAGAGTAGCATATTGACATTGTCTCTTTTTATTGATCTTCCTCCTTCTTCCCTCTGTTTTAAGCAATTTTTATTTTATGATAGAGTCATGGCAACTAAACACAGAACTCATAAGTTGCAAATAGTAATAACCTGATAAATCCAAGTCAGCAAAGGTGAAGTGTGCTGTCCCCACCTGCAAACTGTGCTGCTTGCTGGCATGTTGGAGGTTGCAGCACCTTAGGTGACAGTGCTTTACTTTGCAGGACAATGCAATTGCACAGCAAAACATCACAAAGCAGCCTCCTAACTGTTTCAGCACTCTGTGCCATATGTTATGTCATCCACAGGGTGTCATCCACTGTTTGTATCAGTCCCTGGGGACAATACACTGTTTACATCAGTCCCTGGGGACAATACACATCACCCCTAAACTGTCTAGTTAGCAGCACTTCGAGGTTCTCAGCAATTCTGTTTAAGATGTTACATTCTCTCCTTCCAGAGGTTGGGGGGAAGTGTAGCAGTATGCAATATTGATCATAATACCTCTGTGTGTCAAAAAGGAATCCCCTCAGGAGCTGCTCTCATTTAGGAACAAATATCTCTGAGACTTCAGACCTCCAAGATCAGAGCATAGGAAGACTGTGGTGGTTTAACACTGGCAGGAGGTGGAAAATTTCTCATGTTAATAATTGATTCCTATTGACTTGCCAGCAAAGTTCTAGAAACATGACATTTGTGTTTACTCCTCAAAGGAGCACATGGCCTGATCCTGAATGGAGAAGACATTTCTTCCATTGAAGACATTCGTAAATGGACTGTTGATGACGTATACAACTTCATCATCAGCCTCCCAGGCTGTTCAGATTATGCACAGGTGACTAAACATTCAACACATTTTCAGTTCTTTAGAACCATCTAGATGTTTGTCAAACAAATGTAAATGTTACATGTTAACTGGTTATTACAAACATAACAGTAGTTTTCATTGTGCTTCAACATATGTCTCCAGCTTTGAGAGGTCACACACACTTCTGCTGTAATCTGGAGTCACTGTTCATGACACCTATCAACAAGACCAGCAGCAAAACTAAAGTCTAAGTATCCTAATCATTTCATTCCACATGCCCTGCACAATTTTAATGCAGGTTAAAGCAATTTTGCATTCTAGAATGCAATTGGTATAACACATGTAGCACACCTGAGCTCTTACAGACATCATTCCATTTAAAAATGAAATATAGAATCATAGATCCATTTATATTGGAAAAGACCTTTAAGATCACCAAGTCCAACTGTAAACCTAACACTGCCAAGGCCACCACTAAACCACATCCCAAAGCACCACATCTACACATCTTTTAAATACCTCCTGGGTCAGTAACTCAACCACTTCCCTGGGCAGCCTGACAACCCTTTTGGTGATGAAATGTTTCCTAACATCCAGTATCATCAGAAATGCAAAGTGGTCAAAATTCTGTATATTCCTGGTAAAGCCTTAGTGGGACAAACACTATTTTTTCATTGATAACAGGCTGCTCACTCCCTATAAAACCCCTCAAGAACTAAGTAATGCTGAAGTACCACAAATTTACCACTTTACCATTTGTCACATGCAAAAGTGCAGATAGCCACACACCTAAAGAAGAGACCTCACCCTACAGTTAAGAGATAAACATGAAGATAGCACACTAAAATTATTGTCTCCTCCTTTTATTGTCTATGCCTCAGGAATAAGCATAAAAAATAATCAGTGAAGTCTGTTTTAGCACACCATGATGTCTTTTATTGTTTCATAAGATATTTAAAGACCATGCTATTGATGGAGAAACCCTCCCACTGCTATCAGAGGAACATCTCCTGGATACAATGGGATTAAAACTTGGACCAGCATTAAAAATCCGCTCTCAGGTATGTTCATTAAGTTTACTCCAAAATGGAAAGTCACAGAGATATGAAAGGGTCAGAAGCTAACAGGATGATTTTTTGCCAAACTATAATACATTTTTTCTCACTAGGTAACTACCATAATATTAGGAGGAAAGAAACTAACCAAGCATAGTTTGCTTCTCTGTGTGTTACAACAGCACTCAGGGTGACACTAAGGGGAGGTTAGGACTGACAGTATGGAAAACAAAGTGAAGTCAAGATCAACACCACCAGACTCAGGTTGCAAATGGAAAAGATGTGTTTGTGAAGAGATCTTTTGGAAGATGTTTTTTTCTCACTTTTGCTAACCCAATAACCCTTTGAGACGTTTGGGATCTCCTGGGTGTCCCTAACATTGCTACACAACACTCAGCCTTAATGTTGAATGACTTCAACACTATTTAAATGCAATCCCGCTTTTGTCTTCCAAGGTGTCTCGGCGTCTGGGCAATGTGTTCTACATGATGAATCTTCCTCTGTCTGTGCCCCTACCACCTGCCCCAGGCAAACCTCCTGACCAGCCCTCCGACATGGCCTCCCCTCTGCACTGCAACAGCAGTGGTGATACACTGGATAGCCCCTGCTCCCAGGACCCAGAAACCTCAAAAGCAGTGGAACAGATGGTTTCAGAGAGCCGCGAGAATCCGTGTGACGCAGCCGGATCTCAAGCTGACTTCCAGATGATCACCTTCCAGAAGAGTTGAGCTAAGGCCAGGACATAACATGTTTTTAATAATACAGGAACCTTTAGTTACAAAGGGTTTGACAAGATAGCTACAGCCTAAACCCTCTGTATGACTGGGACTGAATGAAATAAGCTGCAAATGCAGCATCAGGAAGTCTGGTATCTGTAAGGCATTAAAAAATGCAGCTACGTGTTACTGCAAATACTTCCAAGTGCAATTCATTGAAAAGAATACCAGTATAGTTCACAGGTAAATTTAATTTTTCATTAAATTCCAGTGTCATCACTGAATTCTGTCAGACTCAGAGCAAGTGTGCTGTCTTACAGCAGTTATTTTAGCCTGAAAGCTCCCTTTTCTCTGTGAAAATATGTTTTCTCGCTTCTGCTACTGGTGATTCATTACCTCACAGCAAACAAGAACCACAAAACAGAGTTTTGAGCTAAATCCCCAGCATTTTATTGCAATTCCTGTGTGAACTATCTTTGTTCCTTCTCTAGGAGTTTGGCCATACACTGCTCTTCCACTTAGGCTTTGGAATTCAGTATACTTCCACTCTCCTTGTAAAAGCATTTCTCTGCTCCAAGAGAGAGACAAATATTTCTGATAAAATCAAGTTCTGTAAATTGAAGGTTGATAGATTGTGGATCTGCTGTTTACTGCTACTATAGATTCTCTCCTATTAGTTTAGTTTGTGTGGCCTCAAGTACTTACAAACCAAGAGGTGCACTGCTGTTTAGATGGTGGCATCTAGACACATGAGAATAGGGATTATTCTCATATTTTGCACTGTGGGCACCTGTTCTTTTACTTTAGCCTGACATAAATTATTTTATCTTTGATATATTTGTGAACTAGATAATATGTACTTAGGTGTTTGTAAGAACAACTTAAAATGTTCGTCTTACTACACAGCCCAAGCTTTGCAGCCTTGAGAAGGGCAAATTATCTACATTACTCCTTCTCTTAACTAGCAAAGTCTCCCTGTAAAAGGAGTAGAGCCTGATTCTGCTTTCCCTGAAAACTGCCTCTGACATCAGTTACAGGAGTTTGGGGATCTGTGTGTGTATATCTCCAAATATTGCAACTAGAACATAGGAATTTGGGGTTAATAGATAAAATCCTATAAGGCTCAATGCAAAGACACGGTATGCTACACAGCAAAATACTCCAAAGGTGCAGACAGACCCTGAAGCAATCTCCCTCTAAGTGAAGTGCTGACCTTTACATCTGTGATCTGATGAAGTAACAGGAGTCTTTCTTAAGAGTGGATTGCAGATTATGTTTTATGCATCATCCATGGGTATTTTTCATAGAAGGAAATACTTACTGAATCACAGAATCACAGAATGTTAGGAGTTGGAGAAGATCTCAAAATATCAATATTAAATAGTGTTAAAAAAGGGCAAAATTATAACCTGAAATTGGAAAGTTTAAATATAATTGCATAAAAGTGTTTAAAAGATGTACAACAGCAATATTAATCTTAGACTGGCAATTAGTTTGCTGTTCCCTTTGTCTCAATTAATTTAAAAAAGTGTTAACCTCTATTCTCTTCATTAACTTTTCTACATCTTTTCATGGATTTAAAACTTAGCAAGGCAGCTTGGAGAGTTTTATGTTGAATCTGGTAATGTAAATATTTACTTTTTCAGTTGGAAAAGCTTTGACCTGTTATTTTAACACACAAGATCTTGGATTAGTTACAGAAAAAATGTTTTACTTTTACAGTAGATTTAACTATTGTGATTATTTTTTTATGTAGACTGTGCAAATATCATAAATGAAAAAGAAAATATTTTTATAAAGAAAAAGGGCTTGTTAAAATTAAAAAACAAACCTAACCAACAAGCATTGACACTAATTCTGAAACAACTTCTAACTTTTTTTTTGTACAAATGATGATCACGTTGACAATATCACTTATCTAAATAAACAGAGTTCATTAATTGGTTTTCATATGGCATCCTGCCTTCTCATTGTATGAAATATTTGACTTGATCCACATGAGACGTTCTACGCTCTGGAAGAGGGATCTCTGACACGTTTCCAGGTCAATGAGGCCACGAGATGTCGCTGCAAAGCTACAAGAAGTTACTTCCCACCCCTCTGACGTGAAATGCTGCACACTCGAACAACAGGTGGCCTGGTAAGAGCAAGGATTTGAAGAAATCGAACTTGTTTCTTCTGAAGTAGCAGACTTGAAATCCCGTATGTTAGGGAAGGATGAAATCTGGTTCTGAAGAGGGTGGCTGGTTTTGTAAATGGCTCATCCACAGTCAAAGCCAAAAGCAGAGAACACTGTGATGCAAACTCTGCAGTCTGGTACGACTTGTGCAATTAAAATAAGGCCATATGATCCCTTACACACACTGACTCTTCTTCCCCAAAAGACAAAACGAGTGACCCCATCACTTCCTGTCCTGGGAGGGAGATGTGCCAAAGCAGACAGAATGCAGTAAGGCCTGGACTGCTTACAGCTGTAGAGTCAACTAGGAAGGAAAGGGATTTACCTAAACAGACATCAGTGATTCTAGTTCAAATGAAGGAAATACCACTGGTGATGAATGTTTCCTCTCCTACAAACACTTCACAGAGAATGAAAAAAAAAAAAGACAAAAATGTAAAAAAAATACACAGACTCAGTGCACAGACCTGTATTTTCAGATTTTGATGTGCTTTCAGGAATTTTGTAAGTAAACATTAAGGCCTTACTGACTCTCAGCAACTACATATTCCTTTTTGACTTTTAATGCTTACAGCAGATGAAAAGGGATGTAGCTGGCAATCACAAGTACGTAAAAAAGCTGACAGAACTGTGCTAGTTACTGATTTTCTGGTGCCTAAGCCACTACTGCACTGATTTTTTTGCTGTGACACTAAAATCACAGTAGGATGAAGATAATGTCTTTTAATAGGTGTGGCATCATTAGAAATGTTTCACTTAACATCTATTTCTGTATTAGTCTGTAATAATGATGCAGGTAATGAAGAAGGAAATGGTTTTTTATGAGATGTTGTAGAAGTATTTGATTTTGTCTGTATCTACACTCAATGTGTAGGCTCCTAGGGACAGGGGCTTCCATATCTGTTTTTTTTTTATTATTATTATGGGGTCAAGGTTAAAGATGAGCTAAATAAAAAGTTATAGAAAACATATGATGATGATGTGGAAATCATATTCATACAGACCTAAACAGATAATTCTCTCTTCAATTTCCTAGGTGAAAAATCTCTATGAGAATGCTATGAGTATACAGCAGGAAGGCAGAATACCCACCTGGTCCAAATCAGGCAGCTTCAACCTGTGCCCCTAGCCACTTAGTATTCAAAGACCTTATACAATTGTGAGTTCTCCACAGAAGAGTTTCCTAATGTAATTTACCCTTTAAGCGTGAAACATAAAAATTAATCCCCATTGGTTTTAAAAATCACCTCTATTTTTATTTTTAATCAGAAACTTCTCATAGTTTAGACTTTACAAACATGCTAGCAGAATGCTGATTGGCTGTGTAGTTTTGAGTCACTTTCAACAGCAGACATTTAACAGAGAAGCATCCAAAACTAGATACAGTTCTTGTTTTGGTAGCTTCCTCTGATAACAGCATAACACGTGTCCTGTCTAAGCCCTTTACTGTTCCCTGAAAATAACAAGTTAGCCCTATGAGGCTGCATGTCCATCAGGGTTCTTCTGACTAAGCCCTTTGTGCTATAATAAATAGCTATATTGCTATTGCAATTTCATTTTAATAAGAATACATCTTATGGTAAAACACACCTATCCTTTTTTGTTGGGCTGGGGGTTTTTGGGGGGTTTTTTTTGGTTGCTTTCTGCATTATCTCCTCTCTTTGGGAAGCCTCTGCTCCTATTGCCTATATTTGAGGCCACAAGATTATGCTGATTTAGCCTTTAAGCAGTCCTTTCCTTTTCCCACTGCCAAGACAACCTAAGCCTCTGTTCTACCAGGCAGACATTACTTCTGCTACTAGCCAAATATTCTCCTTGAAACAATTTCCCTGTTGGTGAGGATGCAAAGTCTTTTACCTAGACAGTAGAAAAGGGGAAGCTACTGTCCATGTGTGTTGCACAGTGAATGACACAGTATGTTTTCCTACAGTACAGCAAAGATATGAATAGATGTTTTGGATTATTGAATTTTAAAAACACATATATGTGGCATCTGCATGTGTGAGTTACTGAAATAGAAACAAATCAGAACAACAAACAAAAAACCCACTGCTGACCAAGAGGAAATAAAGAAGCATCAAGCTAATCTCGTTTTGATCTTTGATGATTACCTTTCAGCTGCAGGGTTCAAACAGCTCAGCTAGAGAGAGTGCTGCTCAGTCTGTGACTGAGGGGCCTCCAGCAGCCTGTAAACAGTCTGCACTGAAATCTGGTCTCTGTATTCAGAAGTCGGCAGCTTCTTGTTGAATCTGTTAATTGAAGAGATGTAAACTCAAGAATCACAGTTTTATATAACAATTATTTTTAACTCAAATACATGTAGTCATAACAACAAATTTATGATTTTATAAAATAATAACTTCCTAATGCTATATCCTTAAATATTACCATTCTTCTCCTCCCCTCCACTCCTGCCACTGTAAAAAAATAGAGATACAAAAAGCCTTTTTTTTTTCCTCTCGAAACTTCAGCTGGTTCTTCCCAAAAAACAGACTGATGTATTTTCCTTTAACATATTTATGTGTCCAGGTCCATCCCCACTAACTGTTGCAGGGTCTGCTGGACCAGCAGAATTGATAGCAGTCTTTAGGAAGAGCTACATGCCACTCTGCATCAGAAGAGTCATGTCCTTTATCAGGATTCACCAGTTATTGCTAAAGTGAAAATGTATTCTTGCAATGAGCAAAGCTGGTGTTTGAAATAGATGAAATTCATTACAGAAGGACCACAATCAGGGGAAATTAATTCTTGGTTCAATTATGGGTTTTGTAAGTTACAGGTATCAAATAATTCTGAGTTGTATAGAAATTAAAAGGAACTTGCAGGAGTGGAAGTGTTTAAGAAGCTTCTTAGTGAAAGATAATTCTGGAGATTTTTCTAATGAATCTTTGTTGATCTGCTAAATTAAAAGCTAAGTGGCTAACTAAATATTTATGAGTTTCTGAGATGGAAGTGACTCAGGATATGTCTACACTGGAGTGTGCTTCTGAGTAATGACTCATGTATCTGTGGGTGGATTTTACCTAAACCTGCCATTAGAGTATGAGTTGCTGTACAGTACAAGGCCCATATTCCTGGTATTTTGAACCCATAATCAGGGCTGCAGCTGATGGGATGAAATGGGAGGTCACTCCTGGGCCTGCAGCATGCTAGTATCTGTGGATGATCTTGGAAATGGCTCCTAACCTATCACCAGGGAATTTGTCTACCCTTCTCAAATCCCTCTATGCAAACTCTTTCCTTGATTCCTTCCTTCCTACCTTCCTGCCTGCCCTCCTGCTTACCAACGTAATAGTTGAGGTAATCGTGATTTGTGTTCTCTCCAAAGCCAGAAGGATTAACCACAGCTCCAGTGGATAAGGTTCTTACAAGTGAATGATTTGTTAGGCAGAAGAGACACTTGTTCAGTCTTCTAATGTCACTTAAGTTTCTCTATTGTAGGTGTCAGTGTGACTCCAGAGATAATTCACAATATGCTTGCCAGTAATTCAATGACCAACGTGTAGCCTTGTACTTCTGGCACACATTAACTACGTCATAGTGGTAACACCACATCATCTTATGGATCCAGGATGACCAACACCAAGCTCAAAACAATGAGACCACAAACAGCACAAATGCTCATAAATTGCCAGAAATAATGAGAATAAGTGCATAAGAAAATATGTACCAGAAAGAGTAGAAAACCACACAGTTGAGGGACCTGCCTCAGATGCTAAGAGAGGATACCTAAAGCAGAGTATAAGAACAGAGTAAAAGTTGCAGAATTCTCCCTTTATCTGACACAACCAACCAGAGGTGATTTTTGTATTTGAGAGCTCATGATACCTCTTTTTTGGTGAATGTATTCAGATGGTTTTTGAACTAAATTTTCAGCATCCATACTGCTGTATTAGACCACACAGATGGATAAAGAACAGAGGAGGAGGAGGGAAATGATACTCGTGAAATGCTGTCGGTTTAGCTTCAGTTGAAAAAGGAAACCACTTCACTGGCATGCAATATCCTTCACAACAGTAATTTAAATGGTTATGACTCTGAAACCCTACTCTAATCAAAATGGCAGTTGGCACCTAAGGGGCTGTAACTTTACAGTTCTGAACTGAAACACTGTGATGGTTCTGAAACACTTCTTTGTGCAGCCCGCCCTACAGATAACATAGACACTAACCTTAAATGCACTCAGTCTGTATCTTCGCTTCCACTCCCTGGCTTTCCTGTGATACAGCCACATGCTACCTTCCTGTTCTCTTGCTGTACTGTTAACTACAAACAAGCTGGTCCCATGTAAGATTCAGTCTTGACAGGGTCTGTGCTCCATAGCGGTATGAAGTTCACCATCCAGCGCCTCACGCTGCACAACGCGTTCCCTAGCACACTGAACATCACTCAATCCTTTCCACAGATCTTGAGCATCAGTTTGCCCCCTGTGCTGCACAGCAACCTGCTGCTGCATGTCCAGTTGTCCTGGGAAAAGCTCCAGCAAGTTACTTTTTGTCAAGCACTAGATGAATCAAAAGTTCTGTAGAAAAAAAAAAAAAGAAATCTAAGGTGCTTCTCTGGCAGCAAACAGCTTGATGAACTGAAGATAATATACCATGCAAAAAAACCCCACAAAAATAAGAACTAAGCTTTAAAGTTTGGTTTATGAATCATCAGTAGATTCCAAGACACAGAAGACATATGGTAAGTAAGGTCATAAAAAAGCATGAAAGCTGAGTTATGAGGGATGATGTTCTGGAATGGGACTCATCATGTGGCAATGGCATTCTACAAGGAGGAATGGTGAGGAGACAGCAGCGCTGTTCCAAACAGCCTCTCCCACTGAGCAGGGAGGAGTTTTGTGGCTGAAGTTCAGCTTATGTCTATGCAGGGAGAGCAGAGGGGCTCTGAGCGACGCTGTGCTAAAAACCTTACTGCAGGCATTGTGAATTACTAGCAAGCTGTAAGCTACAGATGGCTAAAACTTCTTCTGCATGAAAGCCTCTAGTTCAGAGGCTTCTAGTTTTTTACTTTTATGTTACTGTACTTTAAGCACATGAAATAACTGTTAAAATTATTGGCTACTTAAAAAATGTAATTTTTAATAAATGCAGTTTGCATACTTTTAATGAGATATCATTTTATTGTAACCATAACAACTTTAATTCCCTAATACCTGCAATTTTATCTTTTGAATTACCCTTTTGTAGTTCATTCACTCTGCAGTCAGTCAGCTTAATTTGTAACTTGTATAGATTTTCTGCCCAACAACAGCAAGAGGAAAGCATTCAAAAGAAAAATACGTCATACCAAAAAAAGCGCAAAAACCGGCACGGTGACTCAAGGGCAAACACACTGCTGGAAACAATTTTTAGGTTTTTAACTACCTAGTTTTCAATCTGAGAGGTTCTAAAATTGCAGGAACAGGAAGGAGTAACAAGATGTGAAAGGACTGGACAAGACCATACAGCGCTGTACATACTTTTCCATCTGAAGTGCCAGGGCGTGGCTGCAAAACATGGAGCCAGGATAAACCATTACACGCTTTGCTAACTTGCATGACCTCATAGGGGAAACATGTAGGACAACCTCTGACAAAAAAAAACCTACTTTACTTTTTATAGGTTGAATTCTACATCTAATCCTGTAGATGTATGGGAAAGTCTGAGCAAGCAGTGCTTGTTTACATTGGAAATAGCTAATGAAGACCGAGGTTTTTTAAGGTGACACATCCTATTCAGGAGTATCAAAACTAAACATAGAAAATTTCAGTGCCAAAGAGCTGGAGCACCTTTATTCCAGTGGGCTGTGCCAGCTCTTCAGATACCAAGTGACCCCTCCGCAACTTTGGGCAACTTCGGCCTTGCACAGCCTGTGGAAGACGTGGCCAGGTCACGGCTGGAGCGCTGCCTCCCGCCTCAGGCTGCCTGCGAGGGAGCCAGGCGGCGAGGGGCCTCAGTACCGATGTGGGACTTGGACTTTGGCCTGAGCACCTTGTGCGAGGCCCGGGAACAGGCACAGGCGAAGCTGCATCGCCCCCGCGGGGAGTTTCTCATTAACCAGAGCTCTACCAGTGGCCCTGACAGCGGTGCCTCTGAACCGGGGCCGCTCACCGCGACGCAGACCCGGCGCGGGGATGCTACGAGCGTCCCTTCCCTCAGAGCTCGGCACCGCCCGGCGAAGACACTGAGGAGATCAGAGGCTGCCCCAGCCGCCGGGCGCGCTGAGGGGCTGAGGAGGCGCGCGCGGCCTTCCCGCCCCTCCGCCGGCTCCCGCCGCCTCTCGCGAGGCCGCCACCACCTCTCCCCC
>VXBZ01005948.1:505336-522392 GCA_013399135.1 Heliornis fulica | reverse complement strand
CCTCACCGCCGGCCCACGTCACCGGCGGAGCAGACGGGGACAACATGGCGGAGCGGCGGAGGCATAGGAAGCGGATCCAGGTAGCCGAGCGTCTCCCTCCTTGCCCACCCCGTGCCCCCTCCCCTGAGCGGCAGTTCCCTGTCCTCAGGGTGGCTCGGCCGCAGCGGGAGGGCTGCGCCGGGCGGCTCGGTCGCCCCTCGGAGAGTCTTTCCCTGCCCCCCTTCCCCGGTTCTAAGGCCTCCCCGCCCCGACGCCGTTGCGAGGAGGCGGCGGCAGGCGGTGCCGTGCGCTGGGGCGACCAGCGGTGAGGGAAACGCTCTCGTCTCGGCCGCCGCTGGGGCCGCGGGAGCCCCTCAAGCCCCGGGAGCGCCGCGGGGGGGAGGGAACCGGGGAGCGCCGCACCGGGCGCTCGGTTAAAGCCCAGGCTGGCACCGGAGGGACAGGTTTTCCTCAGAATTTTCTAGCAAATTCGTAAATCCCAGTAAACACTGAGAAAAAGCCGGAGCCCCTTGGTACCGGCCGCCTTTTCCTACTCTGGAAACGCGTGTAGGAGCGTTTCGGGGGTGCCGCGGGCTCTGCAGTCCCCGGACTCCTCCGCACCGGCTGCCGCGGCGGGGTCTGAGGTACCCCGGCCTATCCATCACCCCCGGCCTCCGGTTTATCCGAGGGTCTGGCGGGTCTGCCCTCAGGGGTCTGCGACATGGAAAGTACGTGGTCTTGAGGCCAGAGAGAGATTCCCAGCTGTTGCCTGTTTTTAAGCGCGGTGTATACTTAGGATCTCGCCTACTAAGGTTGAACGGTAGCCTGATGTGGTATAACAACACTGAGAATACCCAGGTGAGCAGCTGCCTTAGCCGGGAGCTGATACCCAGCGTGTCTCTTCCAGTGATTTGTAAGCAAAAGACATGGGACAGATGGTATAAGCATCTTAAAAAGTAATGTGCTCCAGCCAGGAAATGATGCGGTAAGGAAAGGAAATTTGTTTTTAGAAGACATAAACAAACAGCAGCGTCTAAAAATAGACATAATCAGCTTGGCGATCATGTTAAAATGTAGTGATAATTATGTGGCGTCACTTCAAGCCAAAGTGAGGACTGCTTAGGTACTTTCAGGTACCTCGAAACCTGAACATCCCAATATGTAACTTTAAAAGTGAGGTTTACAGAGATTTTAATGCATGCCCTGGGCATAGTTACAGCATCAGTTACTCTAATGCCTGCTGCTGTTATGTATTGCTAGCACTAAGCCTAAAATAATGTTTGTTTGGGATTCTTCGCTCTGCTGCAAGCAGATAATAGTCATGAGAGCAATCAGTGTGCACTTCGTATGTCATCCTTCTTGCTTGCCCTCTCTTCTTTCTCATCCTTTCCTTCCCAGCTCACTTTCCCTTCCCCCAAGAGGATGGAGATGTGTCTGTACTTGTAATGGTTCCTTTTTTTCCCCTGTTAATTCAGATTACTGAGGTGGGGAGCGAGGAGGGAAACATCATCTATCAAGCCTTATCAATCACAGGCATTCAATGCACTGTCATAAAACATTACAGAATTTTTCTGTTTTCATAATCATTGTAGACTGTCCCTTATCAGGAATGACAACAGCTCAATAGAGCATCCATCAAAACCAAATGAAACACAATTTAATGTTTTGTGTAATATCCATGGCTGTGGTTTTACAGGCACTTAAACGTATGCTTAATTTCCAGCCTCTTAGCAGTAAAAGTATTTCCTTTCCTTGTTAGTAATTAAATCGATGTCTGGGTGTTAACACTTTAAGGTTTAAGATTGTGGCCTAAATTTTTGATATAATTATACAGATAAATGTGTATTGCATCTTAGTAATTTCGACAACAATGGGAAGGCAAGACAGTGAACAAAGAATGCTGTTGAATGCCCGAAGGGTGTCCTTAATTGGTCAGCGAATAAAACCGCATGCTTTTTTTTTTCTTGAAGGTTGTTGTTTTGTTTGGGGTTTTTTTAAGCTTTTTGAACTTTATTGGTATAGTTAACAGCATGATTATCTTGTTTCAGGATAATTGTGCAAGTTTCTTTTAAAAGGAAGTGTGGGATTTTTATTTGTAGGTGTTTCAAGTGCTTTAGAAGTGTGTACTTATCTGAGGATGATGTGTGCCCCTTAATAGAGACAAATGTACTGTATGCAAGTCTGACGTCTGAGTCCCCCATTGTCATTAAGTAGAGCTTTATTTTTTGACAAGAATAAGGTTCTTAGGAGGAAGCAGTGTATTTAGCTGGGGAAGAGGCTGATGTAATGGAGTTAAATTGCAAAACCTGGATTCAGAATAATTTTATAGGATTTTATGTCTGCCATGGAGATTGGAATGGTGGTAGTTAGGTCAACTAGCTACACATGAGAAGAGACATGAAAAAAGTTTCAATAAAATAGTTCAAAGTTCTGGGAAGGCTACTTGCTGTGTTTTCTATTTGAAATGATAACAGGAAGGATGTGTTTTATGGAAAGCATTTTCATGAAAAGACACGTTACCCAATCTGTATTGCATAGCTTAGACTCTTCTTCTGGCAACAAGCTGGAGGTTATGGAAGTTGCAGAAATCTTAACTTCAGAAGTTTGAATAAAGCCATTTCAGGTGTTCCTGATGGTAATTTGATTGTAATTAACATGGAGATTACTTGGGATGTGCAGTAGTGAAATGAGACTGCTCTGTAGGATGCAGATTGCTCGAGCCAGTGGGCTCCCATATGATTCAACTTTATGAAATCAAGAATGCTTGCTGTATATGAAGGACTCAGGAAAAGAAAAACAACATATGTTGTCTAATGCCTAGTGTAATATTTTCTTTCTTCAGACAGATACATCTGAAAAGATGGGAGATGTCTTTGCCTATTACTCCATCAGCCTGATCAAAGCTAGTTCATTTCTTGGAAAAAGATACGGTTTCATATGTATCCTGAAATATTCACTTAAGCACAAAATCTTCCGAGTTGGTAACGTTGACAAGCATTCAGCAGGGTAACACGTGGCACTTTGTTGGCAGGTCTGCAGTTTGACTCTTAAGTAGGCATTAAGTTTTAATTACATTGGCCAGATTCCATTGTGCAGGGTTTTATTCTGCACATGTGAAGTTTTGTTTATCTTTGCGTTGCAATTAATAACACTTTCATAGTACCTTATTGCCTTGTCCTCTACTTCAGAAATGTTAATGAATATAAGTACTGCTCTTATGAGTAGAGAAAATGATTCTTAGGAAATGTCTCACTGGAAGTTGATGGGAGATACACAGCACTGATGCTTTCTTTGTTAACTTTTTTTCTCTTGAATCACTGAATTCAAGCTTTGAGATTCTCCCGATGAAGGACATCTACTAATCAATATTAACTGTTGCAGCCTACAGTTCTGTTGTCTCTTCATTTGGGTTCTGCTGGAAGGAAAATGTGCAACAGCCTCACTGCTGCTTCCTGTACTACAGTGTTTTGTGAAGGAGTATGAAAAGGATCTTCAGAAATGACAAAACAGTCTTTTTCCAGTAGTGCAGACTGCTCCGTTTTGTTTCTATTTTCTCGTATATTCTAGTAAAGCTGTGTGGGGTGCTAACAAATGAGAATGACTCCTTTGAAAGTGAAGTGAGTGATATCAGGTGATAGAGAAGGAAATAACAAAGTCTGGTGGAACACACCACAGAAAAATAAGAATTACAAGTAGCAGCACCACCTGCCCTTAAAACGAGAATCACTGTCTCAAAAACCTGAGTTGCGTTTTTGGAGCGAAAAAGTCAATGCTGGCTGAAGCCAGAACATGTGTTTCAGTCCTCTTCTAACTGGCCTAGAGTTAGGACTGAAACATATGTTTTGGTTTCAGAATACTGTTGCTCCTGTATGTGTTTTAGAACTCTGTTTACAGCTTTTGCTCAAAATATTTAGTCATTGCTGAAAAGAAAGAAGAAAACAAATACCTTTTTTTGTCCTATACATACCCAATAAAAATAGATCTGTTATTTTTTCTTTCTGTAAAGAGAAGTTAGTCCTGTAGCTAGCACACAGCCAGGGCAATCCAGAAGAACTGGTTTCTCTGCATGGTTCTGCAGCTGTTCCTTTTAAGAGACCTAGGGCAATCCATGTACTGGTCATCAGTGCAAGAGCTGGACCATTTTATGTTTATTCATCACTGAGGAAAACATACATAGAGCCCTAAGAGCAACTGCTAAGACCCATATGTGTCCTTCTGCACCTTGATTTATTTTTGGCAAAGTTTAAATATTTCAGCAGAATAGGTGAAGAGTACCCACTCCCCTGCCACTGAACATCTTTGAGTCTAAGGTCCTGAGAGTCAACAGGAGAAGGGAAAAGATAATCTTGCAATTCAGTCCAAGCTTTGTTGTGCTCAGTCCATCTTCAGAGATGATAACACTTATAAAATTATATAATCAGAAGAGGTGGGAGGAATGGAACGTGAGTTGACACAGTGTCGTTTTTGATACATCCTCTCAGTTTGAAAAATAGACTGCACATGGCAAATGTGCTTAAATTTCTTCTTTTCATTATCTGAAAACTGCATAAACTAACTGCATAAATTAATCTGCTTCAGAAATCTTCTGTGAGGGGTGGTGTTCAGAGCATCTAAGTTCTCAGTTATAAGAGCAAAGAAGTAAATCAGGTACTCAATTTACTGAAAGCAAAGAATTTTGATGCTCCTTTAAAAGAGGAGCATGGATACTTTGTGGTCATTTGTCTGCACATGAAATAACTTGTTAGTCCTAGTCCTCACTTACCCTCTTCTGATTTTCCATAAACTTTGTTTACATTGCAGTGTTGTGGTCGGAAATCATCCTGTCATGGGCCATACCTGTCTTCTCACAACTGTGATGCAGAGGCAGGGGAACAGAAGAGTGAAATTTCAAACCACAAATACAGTCTGGCCTTCTGACATCCATTGAGTAGTTCCAGGAGGAAGAGAACCTGAACAAGTCATAAGTAGAGATGAGAGGGGGGGGAAGATGCTCGTGGGCACAATAATCGTAATAGCTCGGTTCAGATGGTTTTATTTTCGCTCGATACAGGCTGCTCTTCTGCTGCAGGCCCAGCTGGAGGTTGAATCAACTGGGAACTAGAGCAGTGCATTGAAGGTTCAGAAAGCACTGTGCTGATTTGGGAGATAATGGTAAAAAATAACTAGATGAGGGTTTTCCTGTCACTTCAGCATGTCTGGAATGACCCTGGGATAAAAAATCTCAGCATTGTTCGATAAATTCATTTGAGGCAGGATTTTGGTAGGAATGCTTGAGAATTATTCTTAAAAAATTTAAATGTCAGTGCATTTATAGGTATGTTAAGCACTGCTTTTCCTGTCTTCCAGTAGATGGAGTTCTTATGTTCAGATAAATAAGAAATAGGCTTTGATTTTACTTATTTTAATGGCATTCTTCCAGAGTTTGTAAATTATCAGGGATCATAAATCTCTAAATTTTACATTGCTGTCCAGTGACAGCATGCATGCATCAATATTTAAAATGGAAGTCAATACAGGGGTCTAAAACTAAACATAGAGTGGAAGAATTTGGAAGCTTGATACTGCCCTATTTTTTTATCAACTGAAAACAGATTTATTACAGAGTTTTAATTCAGAAAACATTTTTCAACATTCCAGAAATATATTACCCAAGATGTTTCTTAAATCTCTCAGCCTTTCCTATAAAAGTAAACCTTAAATATCAGGAAATTTTTACATGTGTGAGGCTGCTTCCTCTGTTATAAAACTAACATTTATGGAGAACTACCCCTTGATGCATTTGCATAACCTTTTTTCTGAATGTATAAAGAGCCCTGAAGTGCCAGGGGTTTGGATGTTTTGTAACTGAGCACCGAGATCAGCTGTGCCACATCTTTCAGAAGTTGTGCTTGGGCTACTGAAATTTTCAGGGCTTTTGTTGGTTTCACATTATGACAGAATGTAATATTATTTTCTGTCAGTCATCTGTTTAAATATTTTAACAGAAGCCTGGCTTAGCAAACAAAGGGATGAAAATAGGATTTAAAAATGGGGATTAAATTGCTGGGCGAACTTTGTCAGAAAGAGCTCAGTTAAACTGTGTTGGCCTGTCTCGCAGGGAAGCTTGTTTGGGGTGTTATGAAACTAGGCCACAGAAAAGGACAAAGCAGTAGATAGTAAGGGGCAATGAAAAACCACATCTGATGGCAGCCACTGCCTGTATAGCACATCACACAACCCAGTGGAATAGTAAATATTTTCGGAAGAAAAAAAATCCTAGCAGAGGAATTAACGTTGATGTGAGTATCTGTAGTTTCTCTTGACTGTGTTACTGTCTGTGCCAGGAAGGTTTGGCCTGTGAATTAGTTTAATTAGCTGGTAAGGAATATGATTTTGAAACAAATGCTGCATGTAGTTGTCAGTCTCCGTGGTACCTTACATGTGGCCATACAGTAATGATTAAACACGTTTTCTGCTTTTCTTTAAATTCATTGTAACTCATTTTGTTGCCATTAAACCAAATCAGTTTCTATACCAAACTTGGTAGTATCATCAGTGATTTACAATTACTGGTACAACTGTACCATATAAGGGGACATTAATCCACAGCATATAAATTACTTGCATCTGTGCACTGCCAATCAGTGAGTAGTTGTCCATGAGTTATCTGGTGTTGTGTACAGATTTCTGAAATAAAATTTAAAAAATAATAATAATAAAAAGAGCAGATGGAGAGTTCATTTAATCTGTATAAGGACTGTCAGGATCATCTGCCTTTAGGCCTGTATTTTTAAAATTTCTGATGAGTATGAGAACATTTTTCTGCATACGTAAGAACAATTTAGGCTTTAAAAAAGTAATCTCAGAACTTACAAACTGTGGAGTGCTTTTGGCATTTGGGTATCATGTCTATATTATTCTCTTTAAAATTGTTCTCAGGTGGGAAAAGGAACAATCTCCTCTAGACATATAATTCATTAGCCAGTTGGTTTTGAAAGTTAGCTGTTGAAAACTAACAACTCTCACCACCTGAAGTTATAATTCTGGTGTAACAGCATCTCTGGCCATGAATTTCCACTTCACATGGTGCTTGTGCTATGATTACACATCTTGAAAGCAGTAATGGGGGTTGTGTATGGTTATTGACCTTTGGAAACGTTATGTCTTTAAATAGAATCTTTGACTTCTGTGTATTCCTGTAAATTGCTGGTCTGTGTGGTGGCTTCTGTAATCTGTTTGTTTGGCTGGTACGTGAACAGGTACAGAAGAGGCACTGCCAGTCTGAAGAGGTGTCCTGGTGCTCACTGATCTGCAGGCAGCAGGAGGATGTGGAGGGTTTCACATCTGGGATTAAAAGAACTCTTGCAGAAGGGAGTTTTGAGGAAGTTGCATGAGTCAGTGTAAAATAACAAATGGTGGTTACAGATAAGGTTTTGTGAAGCAGTAATGTTAGAAGGGTCTTCCTCTCCTGCTTACACTATCAGGTCCTGATTTTACATAACTGAAAATGCCCATCTCCACCCTTGTGTTTTACACAGCTTTGAGTTCTGCAAGCTTGCAAACGTGGAGTTTATGAATGTGTGCAGGCTTAGGGCTCCCTTTGTGTAAAACAGCTGTTTTGACCTTCACCTGCTTTCTTCTACTTCATACAGATGTTCTTGGTCTCTAGTTTGGAAGAGTCCAAGTCTCCTCAGTGCTACTCTGAAGTTTAAGTCATTTTGTAGCGTGCAGTGGTACTGCAATTATCATCTCAAAATTCTGTAGCCAAATCTCTCCCCTTTGTTTCAGCAGGGTTTTCTCTGCCTTCACATGGAATTCAAGCTGCTTTGTATTCTGTCAGTGTGCCTGCATTACTGTCACGGCAGACATGCTCCTTCCTCACTCTGCTGTTTCTCCTTGCTTTCAGCTTCACTGCTGTTCTCATCCAAGCTTGTATGCCTTCAGCAGCTCCCCGTGCACCCAGGGCTTTCCTCTTGCTTCCTTCTTTGCCTTGCTCTTTTTTGCAGAGCTGTTAGTAAGTTCATAGCCGACACCTTCAGTTCACCTACCTTCAGAATTCCCCCTTTTTTGCTTTAGGTAGACAGAAAGTTACAGGGGAAAATGACTCGACCTATATTCAACGTCTTTTACATTTCACAGTTTGTCTGTTGTGTATGTGTTGCCCTACAAACATCTGATTTTTAAGCCCAAATGAGTGTCTTTGCCCTGTGTTTGAAGCTGTATTAATTCTGCACTTTGCTGTTGCAGGAGGTCGGTGAGCCGTTCAAAGAGGAGAAGGCGGTTGCTAAATACTTACGTTTCAACTGTCCGACAAAATCCACCAACATGATGGGCCACAGAGTTGATTATTTCATTGGTAGGGTCACTTCTTTAACTGGAGAGTGAAACTTTCTTCTAACATTGTACTTGGGCAGAGGGAGGGGAGGCCCTTATTAATGTTTTATCTAATAAGTACTGATCTGATAGAAAATGTGTCTAGGCATTAGATAGCCATAAACTTAATCTTATCTGCCTGAAGTAAATACAATAAACTTTGTGATTTAAAGGAATATATTTCTCAAGACTAACATATTTCCAAAGAGTGGCTAGTATTACTTTAAAGATTCAGAGGATGTGGAACATCACCAGAGCTGACAGACTGGTTGGTGGGGTTCAAGAAATGCAAACTAAATGTTAAAATAAATGTTGTTACTTCTAATGCATTTTAAATTAATTTGTAATTTATTCCCCCCCCTGTAGCCTCAAAAGCTGTGGATTGCCTCCTGGATTCTAAATGGGCAAAGGCAAAGAAAGGAGAGGAGGCTTTATTTACAACACGAGAGTCTGTAGTTGATTACTGCAACAGGTATGACCTAGCCTAATCCATCAGTTTTATTTATGGGTATAGTAGTAAAGATGTCTTAGTTATTTAAGAACCAATTTCCCTTGGGCTTTGTGTATTCTACAACATTTGTGGCTGTACGTAAAAATAATGATTGTAATTTATCACTGAGCTTGAGGTTGTCATAGCAGAAATGGAAATAATGTTGTTTCATCATCTTTATTCTCAAAGCTCAGGGCAGCAAGATGAACAAAAGGATTTTCTGAAATTTGATAATTTTAAGTCAGTGAGGTCGATGCTCTCAGATCTCACGTGTACCTGCTCTGCTCTCAGGGACTTTGAGGTTCAGTTTATGTCTCCCACATTGCTGCTGTTTAAGTGAATGGCATACTCTGATACATCTCACTGGGGGCATGCTCATAGTTTTAAGGGGGCTGTCTTCACAAGGAGACCACTGCCAAAGCTACTTAGAGGTGAAGAGTATGGCTACTATTTAGTCTTTTTTTTTTTGCTTTGCCTCCTCTATATAGCTATCCAACAAGGCAAGATTTTTTCCCCAGTTCTAGGGCTGAGGCAGGGATCATTCTGTGTTTGAATTTTAATCCTTTTGCTGATTTCTTCAAGGACATTTAGAAAAAAACAACATTATTTTAATGCAAGCAGAAAAAGAAATTTTTCTTTCCAGAGTCTTCAGACTCTATAGGAATCTGTGTGTTTGTTTTTCAGTTACAAAAACATGAGGTGAGATTAGTTCAGCTCCAGCATTGTACAGAACACTTGTGTAGTGTGCAGAGAAAATCAGTTCAACCTCTGGTCTCTGGCACTGATTTTCCTTCAGCTCATAAGGTCTCCCAGTACATTCTGATGGAAGTACAGTAAGTTCTGGTTTGAGGGGACTGGTCACAAACAAGCTCCATCCCTAATGCTTTTCCAGCAGATCTGTAGAGGGTTAACAAGTTGGGAATTGGCAAGTGATCTGGACTTCATTAGTGTTGCATCAGGGTCTGTCCTGGTTCCTGGATCCTGATCCTGGCTGTTGGCTGCACTGCTGCTGTGTCTTCGTGCTCCAAGCAGCGAGTTTGCACAGTGCCCTTGTTTTGTATTCCATCAGAGAGAGTTAGCTCCTGCAAGTGACAGAGCTGTCCTTCAGAGCAGACCTGTCCTCTGGGCTGCTCACTGCCTGAGCCCCTCGAACTCCCAGCTCTGAACAAGAGTGGTTTCTCCCTAACAAGTGATTTTCTGTCACTGGAATGAGAATCCATGTCAACAGTTGTCTGAAGGAAGACTTGATGTATACATGAAAGAACACTTCTTGACAGTCTGCATGCATGAGAGTTCAACTGGTAGAATGACTTCTCTCTCCTCAGTGAGTTTTCCTAACTTAACAAGCAGTCCTGTGTAGGGATTTGGGGTGCAGCGAGCAGTGAGACAAACCAAGGACAAATCAAATCCATTTGGATTGTGGGGCCAGGATTTTCAGTGTGACTGAGTGCTTGGATTTCAGACCCTGCTGCTTCCTAGCAGTCTGAAGAGCAGTATTCTGTACTGTTCTTCCTTTTTGGAGTTTGGCTGTGATCCTTTCAAGGACATTACTGTTGGTGACAACCTTAAGACTACCAACTACTGGTTCCTGGTGCCTAGCTGGCCACAGCTTTACTTGCTCTAAGGTTTGTTCTGTAGCTGGTATGAGCATAATGCTTCCATATGCACAACCAGTGGGGTGATTATTCATCACACACCTCTTATCATGCTCACTTCCTTATTTTCCTATGAAATACACTAACATGAAATTGGAAATACATCTTGGTTGGAGTTGGGTTAATTGGAAAGATAATTAAATTGACCTGGTGGCTTCTTCTACCCTACAACTTCTGTATTAATTTGTTTCTATGCAAAATGCTGCCACAGAAAAGTATGGGTTGGTTTTACCTGGTTTTGAGCAGATGTTAAAAAACAAGAGCAAAGCACGAGGTGAGGCACGAGGGTAATTAGGTCTGGTGTGTTTCTTTGCACACGGAGCAGATGATGCTGATCTCTGTCCTTCAGTCATGCTATTCATGATTATATTAGATAATCTAGACTGGTATCTAGTAACATAATTGATTATAAACATTAATATCAAAGCCACACTTAAATGTATAATTTTTATTGTTTTTTTCATTTTAAGACTCCTGAAAAAACAGTTTTTTCATCGAGCACTGAAGGTGATGAAAATGAAACCTGAAAAGGATACAAAGAAAGAAAAGGAAAAAGGAAAGGCTGAGAGTGGGAAAGAAGAGGAGAAAAAGAGCAAGAAAGAAAGTGGCAAAGATGAAAAAACTAAGAAGGAGAAAGAAAAGGAAAAGAAAAAGGATGGTGAGAAAGAGGAGTGCAAGAAGGTCAGTACCATCTGTAAGAGAAGAGCCAAACTTTTAACAGAGAGTACACGAGCTGATTGTTGAGATTGCATTGGCTTGAAAACATTGTTGGTTGTAAAATGTGGCACCTTTTAACCTGTTTTCATCTCTGAAAGATACTTTTCTTTTTAAAAACTTGGGAGCTCTTCTGAGTTTGGTCTAAAGAAAGAGGCTTCAGTTGGGCCTTTGTGTACCTCATCATCTTCTAATGGGGACCAAGTCAGCTGCAGTGGGCACTGATGGTGCAGGTGTAGGTTGGCGTAGAGTGACACATACACATGGGCCTGTCATCTCAAACAGCATGTGAAACAAAGCCAGTCCTGCAGAGTTTGGTAATCAAAATACCTGGAATGTAATGCTTGATCCTCCGTGCTGGTAAATAGCTCTGCAGTCGTGGGCAGGTTGGTGAGCAATGCCTCTGATTAGCATAAGGCCTGGTTTTCACACACTTTTGAGCTACTGCCTTTAAGTTCAAACTGTTCTTACTGTATAAGTTCCCATGTGTGTGTTCATGTTTTCTTGCCTGATTTCTGTTACCAGCTTAATTCCTAAAGGAAGATGTTAGGAATCTGCAGGAGAAACTCCATGAAGGGCTGTGGGTTTTGTCTGTATCCAGTGGTAGGAATCCAGTGAGTGTTAGCCAGATGGTGCTCACAATTCCTTACTCCAGGCATCCCTGAGTGAAGTAGTGGCAAGTTCAGTCTGTGTTCAAAGGCCTACATGGATCTTGCTGATAGCCTAAACATAGAAGCCAGTGGAACAGTATCTTAACTCAAGGTGCTTTAAAATGGCAGTTAGGAAAGTTACGAACTGATCCGATCCCCTGTGACCAGGAGAGTTACTTTATTAATGCAATGTTAATTTTTAAGCTAATTATTTATTGAGCTGACATTTTCATGCATTATATAAACCAGTGGGTAGTAACTTGAACAACACCACAGGACAAAAATCAGGAGGTTAATTTCAAGCCAAGAAATAAGCAAAGAGAAGGAAACAGGGATGAGGAAGTGCAAGGTCCAAAAAGAGACTGGGGAGGATTGGGAATGACCAGGCAAAAACTGACTCTGTGCTAAGTATGGGAACAGGGACCAGATAGTTCTAATCACATTAGTGATTGTGGTGTGTCTGTGCTTTATCTTTGGGCAGACTTTCCATTAATATCAGCAGAACTTTGCTGTGCATTTAAAGACATGATGTTACTGAGAAGTTGTGGTGTAGATCTTAGACCTTTCCATACAATTTTACTTTAGGTACCCAGTTGGTAATACATGAGAACAGGAGGAAATAAAATATCTTTACCTAAAAAAACCCAATGAATTGTGAATGTGATCTCAAGTTTGTGAAAAATTATCAGACTCAATATATTAAAGCACCAGAAATTAAAAGTATCTTAATTGATTTTTTTTTTGGTTTAAATTATTTTTTCCTCAGGATGAGACTCCAGGAACACCCAAGAAAAAGGAAACTAAGAGGAAATTTAAACTTGAGCCACATGAAGACCAAGTTTTCTTGGATGGAAATGAGGTAAGATTTAAGGTACTTCTTAACTTCTAGTGTCTGTACTGCTGTCAGCTAATAGTGTGATTTTCTGGATGTCTGCAAACTCTTTTGTGATCTGTTGAAAGGAAAAAATTATGGCAATGTGATAGCTGATAGTGGAACATCAGATTTTTAAACACTTGTGAGGAGGTTAGAGGGAGATAAAGGTAGGACAGTGACTTAAAGAATATGAAAGAAAACTTAATTGTTGGTAGTTTACCTGTTAGTGGCCCCGAGGTGAATGAAGTGTTTGTCTTGAGGCTGTGATGGGTGTCAGAGCAGGCTGCAGCCTCCATGCTCCCAAGGCTCTTGTGACCAGGTGAGGTAAAGCCCTGAGCAAGCTGGGCTGCCCTTGCAGCTGGCCAGAGAGACCCAAATTACCTGTGGCTGTTCTCAGCTTGAAATACTTCTAAACAAAACAGAAACGTTTTAGAGCAGAAGGGGAGAGGAAAAGTTTGTGCCACCCAGAGGCTGCCTGTCCTGTGATCCGAGCAGCAAGGCTTAGGCATTCCTCACCTCTCCTCCTGCCTTTGCCACTGCAATTAGTTTTTCTCTCCTCAGCCTCTTACCACCCTCACAGAGTCACACCACCCTCTGATCCTCCCTGTTGTCTTTTAGGTGGGGTAAGCAGAGTGGCATGCAGCAGTTAAAACAAGGGTGCAGTACTGTTTGCAGTGTAACAGTGTTTACTTTCTGTCTTAACATGGTTTACTTTTTAATGAGCTGAGGCTTTTTTTAAGAACTGCAGCTTTCAAGATCTTTCTTGAATGTAGATCAATTCTTGAGTGAATTTAGAGCTAAAGTTGCAGTACTTGCTTTAGAGCCATTTTTTTTTCATTATTTTGCCCTTAAACACTGAATATTAACACACTACCTTGTTAATTGCCCAGTTGTTCATCATGACCTTCAGTTTGTTTGGGCTCAGAGAGCAGCTGACTGGCAGCAGAGCTACACCTGCAGAGAGTCAGCTTTCACACCCTGAGAGAAGTAAACATCATTGCATCATGCTGAAGAACTACTGCTGCCTCTAAGGTGTCCTGGCAGTAGTTGATACATGAGGGTTGGTGGTTATGGTAATCAGCCTCTTCCACAGCTCAGTGCAAAGATTCAAATTGTTTGCTTTGGTTAGAAGCAAAAACCCCATTTTTCTAGTTAGGAAAGTCCTGTGCTTTACCAAAAGGTTTTGTTTAACAGGGCTAAGGAAATCTGGCTGAAATGGATGCACAGTTCTTGCACAGACACTTACTTGGTGCTGAGTGTTGCAGCTGCAGATATGTAGATAACTGCTGTGGGCCAGGGGGCACAGGTACACTTCTCTGAGGCCATCACATGGGACTGGGCTGAAACAAGCGTTTCTGCTGGTTGCTTTAGTCCCCATGTCCTGCCTGGGGTTTTTCTCTGAAGGGAATCTCTTCACAGCCAGAAGTATTTTTTGATACCACTTGGTAGGCCTGAGAAATGGGGGGAGGGGAGTGTTTTGGGGTCGGTTTTGGGTTTTTTTTTAATACAGGTTGGGTTTTTTTCTTCATGCTGCACAACATTAATGAATAAAGAAAGATAAAAACAAACCTCAATTCAGTGATATTTCTGAATCTTTAGATGGTTTTACTGTCTGATTGTTTTCCCCAGGATTTTACATCACCTGTATGTTACTCTGAGTACTGCTTCTTCAACAAATTCTTTGAGAGATCCACTCTGAGTTTTTCCCTATTTTCTCACATAGCATGGAAACTACTTCCTTCTCTTGCCAGCTGGGAGCCTCCTGCTCTGCCTTGTGTCCTGCCTCTGAGGCTCAGATTGCCATCAGCATGTAGTCAAGGCAGTTCAGAATGGGCACAGGAGCCCTTGCCTGACTGGCTGGCTCATTGTGCACCTTACACTGGCAGAACGAGGGAATAAATGAAATTGTTTCGCTTGGAGCTTCTTTTCCAAGTGTAAATGGCATCATTTCTGTTGTAGGTGTATGTGTGGATCTATGACCCTGTTCACTTTAAAACCTTTGCCATGGGACTTGTACTTGGTAAGTAAGAGCTGATACTCATAAGCACATCAGTGTAGCATTAGCATTTGTCTTTCTGGACAAAGCCTTTGCTCTTCACTTGCAGCATGATATGATACCAATGGCATTACATGAATTTTAATCTCGGTGAGGAGCAGCTACATGTCTAAAACAAAACCAGACCTGAAACCCCCGTTAGCAAGTACCTGAACTTGCACAGGTTTGCAAGCTGTTTGTTTCCATTGCTTTAAGCTAATGAGTAAGTTGCCCAAGAGGCAGGTGGGTTGTAAAAAATGGGTTTATAGCACAGATGGTGCAGAACAGTTGTATAAAAAGGTGTAAAAGGAATTATTCTACACTATGACTGATACCTTCCTGAACTTGGATTTGTGCAGGGCAAAACCAATCAGCTAATTTTTAATCTAACTTTGTATTCAAGTTACCTGACATCAGGAGGTATCTGTACCTTCCACCTTCCCTGCCTGAGAGAAGCACCTTTCCCAAGATTCTGTGTCACCCCTCGAGGCCATAGTCAGGCCTCACACCAAGCCCTTGGGGCCACCCAGCTCCCTGTGCCTGTGTCATGCCCACCTGTCCTGGGCAGCTCCCCTCTCCCTGAGGGACTCACTGCTCCGCAGGCGAAGCACAGCGACTCGCTTTGAAGAAGTCTGCGAGCGGGAGCAGGGAATCCAGACTGGGCTTCTCTCAGGGCCTGAGATCCCCAAGCCAGTACCTTGGATACATGGTAAGACCACACATTCCAGGAAAAACTAATAGTGCTTTTCTCATCTCTCTGTTTAGTGATTGCTGTTATAGCTGCAACTCTGTTCCCGCTCTGGCCAGCAGAAATGCGGGTTGGTGTTTATTACCTCAGCGTGGGCGCGGGCTGCTTTGTCGCCAGTATTCTTCTTCTTGCCGTTGGTAAGTGTCATCAGCCTCTCTTTAGCACTGGGTGAAGTGTTAGAGGGGCAGGGACAGCCTGCTGCTTGAACGTGGTGGCTCTCGCTTCCCCGGACCACGGTGTGAGAGGAGGCAGCCCGATTCCACCCACACGTGTCCCTCACGGCCGCTGGGTGTCAGTCGTGCCGTGGAAAGAAGGCAGCAGCAAACGGGCATCACCTGTTGGTGTTCCCTCTACAGCAGAGATTCGGTTACTGCAAAAGAAAAAGAGCAAAGCAGTGTGAGAGCAGATGGGGTGGTGAGGATGGGGGAGCCAGGCTACCAAGCTTTCTCTGGCAGGAGCGAAATTGGAGAGAAGATTAACGGCGTGGGGGAGCTGTGGGGGAACAAACTCTTCCAGGATACTGCAGAATGAGAGGTTTCCCCTCGGGTCACTCCATCCCTTACTTTGAGGGGTGTTAGCAGTGGGGATGTTTACAATATATTTTTTAATAATTTTTTAATAATTTATTTACACAGCTCGCTGCATCCTCTTCCTTATCATCTGGCTCATCACCGGAGGAAGACATCACTTCTGGTTCCTGCCAAACCTGACTGCAGACGTGGGATTCATCGACTCCTTCAGGCCGCTGTACACACACGAGTACAAAGGACCAAAAGCAGACTTAAAGAAAGAGGAAAAGTCAGAATCCAAAAAGCAGCAAAAATATGACAGTGAGGAGAAATCAGATAGTGAGAAGAAGGAAGATGACGATGGGAAAACAGAAGCAACGAGGAACTCGGGAACAGACGGCTCGGGAGGGGAGCGACATTCAGACACTGACAGTGACAGGCGCGAAGACGACAGGTCCCAGCACAGTAGTGGAAATGGAAACGACTTTGAAATGATCACAAAAGAGGAACTGGAACAGCAAACAGATGAAGGAGACTGTGAAGAGGAAGAGGAGGAAGATACCGAAAGTAGGCCTTCACATGAAAAATCGTAACTCACTGTGGGTTTGGGACTGAGTATGTGCAAATGGTTGGATTTTCTTTGTTGGCTGATCACCAAAACATAGACCGTACCGTAGCATCTTTGTTTGCCGAAATACACGTTACCAAACAGTTTTATATCTAGTTCCTTCCTTTTTTTTAACCATTAACTTGATTACTTGGTACTATGTTAATCATTAATATCCATTTGCAGGAGTTTTATCAATCTGACAAGTTTTCTATTGATCGATAGATTGCCCACATAGGCCTCAGACATACTGAAAAACAGAGTTTTCTGGTACTTGCATAACTGGTCAGTTAGTTTAGCTTCTCAAACTTGCATTTGTAAACCACATAAAAGTTGAATGACCAAATGTCAGATTATTTCTAGTTACACTCATTTGAGAGCTGGTTCTGTAGAGCCCTTCTTAGCCCACAGTTTTCTTGATAGTTTTCTTGATTTTATTTTCA
>VXBZ01005948.1:479239-504870 GCA_013399135.1 Heliornis fulica | reverse complement strand
GGGTGGTGAGGATGGGGGAGCCAGGCTACCAAGCTTTCTCTGGCAGGAGCGAAATTGGAGAGAAGATTAACGGCGCGGGGGGAGCTGTGGGGGGAACAAACTCTTCCAGGAGGATACTGCAGAATGAGAGGTTTCCCCTCGGGTCACTCCATCCCTGACTTTGAGGGGTGTTAGCAGTGGGGATGTTTACAATATATTTTTTAATAATTTTTAATAATTTATTTATACAGCTCGCTGCATCCTCTTCCTTATCATCTGGCTCATCACCGGAGGAAGACATCACTTCTGGTTCCTGCCAAACCTGACTGCAGACGTGGGATTCATCGACTCCTTCAGGCCGCTGTACACACACGAGTACAAAGGACCAAAAGCAGACTTAAAGAAAGAGGAAAAGTCAGAATCCAAAAAGCAGCAAAAATATGACAGTGAGGAGAAATCAGATAGTGAGAAGAAGGAAGATGACGATGGGAAAACAGAAGCAACGAGGAACTCGGGAACAGACGGCTCGGGAGGGGAGCGACATTCAGACACTGACAGTGACAGGCGCGAAGACGACAGGTCCCAGCACAGTAGTGGAAATGGAAACGACTTTGAAATGATCACAAAAGAGGAACTGGAACAGCAAACAGATGAAGGAGACTGTGAAGAGGAAGAGGAGGAAGATACCGAAAGTAGGCCTTCACATGAAAAATCGTAACTCACTGTGGGTTTGGGACTGAGTATGTGCAAATGGTTGGATTTTCTTTGTTGGCTGATCACCAAAACATAGACCGTACCGTAGCATCTTTGTTTGCCGAAATACACGTTACCAAACAGTTTTATATCTAGTTCCTTCCTTTTTTTTAACCATTAACTTGATTACTTGGTACTATGTTAATCATTAATATCCATTTGCAGGAGTTTTATCAATCTGACAAGTTTTCTATTGATCGATAGATTGCCCACATAGGCCTCAGACATACTGAAAAACAGAGTTTTCTGGTACTTGCATAACTGGTCAGTTAGTTTAGCTTCTCAAACTTGCATTTGTAAACCACATAAAAGTTGAATGACCAAATGTCAGATTATTGCTAGTTACACTCATTTGAGAGCTGGTTCTGTAGAGCCCTTCTTAGCCCACAGTTTTCTTGATAGTTTTCTTGATTTTATTTTCAAAAGATTACAAAAACTTCCTGAAGAAAACTAGTTTTAGCAGAAGTATTTTGCTGAAAGTACAAAAGGCTGGTAGTGCTGAATTTGGCTGCAGCATTCGCTCTTTCTCCAGACTGTGTGTGCCAGCAACTGAGGAAATCCAAACTGGTTTTGTACATTGGTTCAGAGAAAGATCTCATCTCCAGCAGGCGAAGGAAGCAGCACCGCTTGGAAATCACGGCTGTTTTCTTTCTCCTGCTCCATCTTAATTAAAACAAAAAATGTATTCTGTACATAATTTACAAATAAAGCAAACCATTTACTTTAACTGCTACTTATTATTTAGAGATTTGATCCAGTTTGTATTATTAAAGCCATTTTGTGGTGTATCTATCAGAGAAATGCAAGTCGAGAGGACCTCACAGAATATTTGTGTATGATTGGTAGCTGTTCCACAAGAGCTTTAGTTCTGTGCCAACATTCCATGTATTTGAGTCAATTGATCTTTATTAAATGAAAGCAAACAACATAGCTGTATGTATGCCTTAATGTGAAACCTCTCTGTATTCTGGAACTGGAATACTTTTTAAACTGAAGAGGCAGGAGAGTCTTCATCTCTTCAGAAATGTGGGTGACTGGGAGCTCGTACGAAGTGACCATTAATAATTTGTTTATAAATATCTCGGAGCAGTTTGTCAGTTTCTCTTACACATCCCCTTCCGCGGGGTGGTTGGAGGTTGTACCGTACGTGTGGGTTGACTGAGCAATCAAGAAGTTACAGCATGGTTCCTTGAGATGATTGTGTCAGTAACTCTTGATCTGATCATCTCCCGACCCCACTCAGAGAAGATAAGGGTAAGGGTGACCTTGGAGAATGTTCTTCTGATGCTGCTTGGCTCCCCCTTCTCTGCAGCACTGGCTGTCTGGATGAAGATACTGGTTTTGTGGATTGTGCAGATATATGCATCGTAGGAGGTGTCTTGATAAACAGTTTGTGGGTGTGGTGTATTTGCTTCTTACATCTGAATCTGGACTCCAGAAGGAAACAGATAAACTGGATCACTTCTCTGTTACCCGTTCCCCAAACAGGTCGGCTGCTGGACTCTCGTGTGTTGTCGCTGATTAATACAGCAAATGAAGCCGTCGCTGCCCTCAGCCCCTCGCCGTGAGGGACAGTATGTGACAGTATGTGACAGCGAAGCATCTCAACCATCATGTCAGCAGCTGAGTGTGACACTTCACCCTTGGCAGCCACGGAGGCCACTGCCTTTGCACTCCACATGCTCACTCCTAGCGCTGAGAGCTCTGGTGCAGAGCTTCAGCTCACTGGTCACCTGACCCCAAGAGCTTGCACCACAGCTTGCTGGGTAGTTTCCTTTCACCATCCAAGTGCAGAGGGACAGAACTCCCCGTACCGAAGGGATCCTCGCAGTTCATCAGGTCAGATGCCTGCTGATTCCGATCACAACCCAGGGTTACTGGTGGACCTTTGTGTGTGTGTCTTCTGGAAGCCTATAGAACCTGGTGGTACTACACCCTGAAGGCAGCAGAACATGTGCCCCGTGCCACGCTGGCAGTGGTTCACAGCACGCAGATCAGCCTGCTGCCAGCATGGGGAGAAGGTCGTGTGGTGGATTTTGGTTAGGTTCCATGTGTCTTTCCTCCTAGGAGTGAAATAACATCTTAATGGCCTTGCTCAGAAAATAAAGTTGAAATGGTCAAATAATTAATACTTCAGTAACATTGGCATCTGCTTCCTGTTAAGTGGATGTGATAGGCCGGCACTGCCTGCCGCTGGCCTGAGAACAAGTGTCTGGATCCAGAATTAACTGCCAACAATCTGTACCATCACCTTACTCAAGCTGCCAGCTGACAGCTGTAGAAATGGAATTAGACTTGCTCTTCCCCTAGATCTGCAGTAAGCAACTCCAAACCTTCTGAAGTAGTAGTGTGAGGAAAGAGATCTTGGAGCTGCTTGGTGGTTAAGGGAAGGACCTCATGACCCAGTACTGTAATTAGCATTTTCCACAACTGTTCCCCAAATACTCCAGAATCCCTTTGGAATGAATATGCAGTAACTGTGAGTGGATTTACAGTGCCCTGACAAAGCTTCCTGTCTGAAGAGAGAACATCACAAAGGTATGTGGCCATGTTCAGTTATTTATCAGGACACACATCTACTGGGTATTTCAAAGTTGTTCTTACTGATTTGGACTTCTAGAGGCCAGGGTGAGCTTATGGGAACAAGTATTTACAGCTACCCATATCTAGTGGAAAGTTATTTAAATAGTCTATTAAATGTCCTTCTGCAATAAAATTTTATAGCTCTAGAAAGCTTGTACTTGACTTACTTTGAGTATAAATTCTTCAGTTGCACTGGGATAAATTCAGAGTAGATCCACAAATTTGCAAGGTGCAAACAGGATGGGAGCCAGGCTCTGCTCCCAGAGTTGGAACTGTTTGTTTCTCGGCTGTTTCAGGAACAGGGCTGCACCACTCACTGCTTGGCTGACACTTCATCCAGCTACTTCTCATGCATTTTTAAAACCAAGCCTAGAAATGTTTAAATCATGCAAGTTCAAGACAAATTCTTTACTATGCTGTTTTTTACCAGAATTACCAAACATTTTCAGATATCCAGAGTGGTTACAATGCAGCTTCTTAGTGGCTTTAATGTAAGATCTACCATTCAGTGTTTGGCACAGAGTTTACTGCTAGGGTTCCTTTTAAATTAGGCAACTCTTGGTAGGAACCTGGGGCTGTTCTGTGGAAGTGTCTCTGCCTACTTGCCAGCACAGCTAGGTGACACATGTTGACTTTTCAATACAGGAGAGACAGATAAATCCTGTAAGGGCCTTTAGGGAAAGGGATGGGGATACAGAACTGGACCCAGGCTGACACCCAGCTCACTCTGGAGCACTCCTCAGGTACTAAGGCAGTTTGTCAAATAAGAACAGCTGACTGAATTGAGTCTCGACCTCCCTCCCTATCAAATCAGAGTATTACAGTAGATCTTTACCTGCTCCACCACGTGCTACGGGTGTATAAGCTGGTGTTTGCAAAAGTGGTCGCTGCAAGAGCCCGTAGTCTGGCTTCTAACAAACTTCTGCAAGTCACAGGTACTGTGAAGCTGATTTGTTTCTGCTTCTGATCCAGCACTTCAAAGGGGAGTTATAGGGAGTGGTATGGAACAGCCCAGGGCTCCCCAGTAGCTGGCAGGGCACGGCAGCTTTCCCACTTGGAGCCTGAGGAGAAGGACCAAACAATCCTATCAGTGTAAATGAACTGAGACTGAGCAGCTGCCGAATGTTTTCAAGAGGCTTCCTGGTAATGGCTGGTACCATTTCATAAGGGCTTCTCATTTTATGTGACAAAACATTGGGTGAATTTATTTGCAGTGCAGCCACAGGTGCAGGAATACAAAAGACACATTTCCTGACTGTGTCCACAAAGAGTCCATTACTTGCTGGCTGACACAGTAGCATTCGGGTTGCCATGTGTATTTCTTTTAGTGTGAAAATAATAATCACTCAGGAAAACTAATTGGTTTATGATAAAAGACTTTTGAGAAAGGAATTAGAGTTAGTAACAGCACTACACCAACGGTTTTGGTGCAAGTTGAAGTAGAGAGGAAGCAAACAGTACCCAGTAAACACTGAGTGTGCTTTACACACAGGTGAAAGTATTCTCTAGAGGTGGTAACCACATTAATCCTCATCCTGTACAACAGAAGCCACACACAAGAAAGGCCACATGTATGATCCATGAAAGTACCCCATAGCCTGGATCCAGCAAAGGATAAAGTGCTGACAGGACACTCTTACACTTGGCCTTTACCAGTCAGTCAATGAGCATCGACTCTCTCTAGCCTCAACAGTCACTGTGTAGTTCCTGGCATGGAGTCTTAGATCACTAATTAAGAAAGGCTGTTTGTTGGGATCAGAAGGTGGAGTTTGAAACTCTTCAGATTGAGGGTTGGATTGAAATGACATTCCCCACACACATACTTTTAATCTTCCTTTTCAAGGAGAGCACCACCATGGAATTTGTTTAAAAATGAAGGCTACCAGGAGCTGGTAAGATACTACAAGGCTACAAAAGATTGCTAGCTTGTCTCTCTCGTTTTGGTTTTTTGTGAGCAACATTACAAGAGTAGGAACACACCTTACACACCATGTTGGCTTCAGTCTTATTTTTAGTTTCTTGTCAGAGAGGCCAGGAAGCCATGAATTCAGTTTTATAAATTACTGGTGCATGTAATGCAGTTTTCTTGAGCTCCCCATCCTTCTTCTAGCTCTAATTCCTCGTGACAAAGACAAGCAAAACCCCAAAAGACACCAGTGTCTTCACAGCACCGGGGAAGGATACATCTTGCACTACTGAAAACCACACCAGCCAGGTACTGCATTCACTAGATTTCCACTGAATAAGCAGTTAGCATTCCATAACAAAGCACCTTCAAACTACAATCACTATGGAAATCTTTACTGTTTCTTCTCACCAAGAACTTCCTAAGAACAAACCTGTTGCTTTCAAGAAGAGCACCTCAAATCACTGAAATCAGGATTCAAATGCACATTTGTCTGGGCTTTTAAAAGACTCATGAAAAGCAAATGAAAACATTTTGTTAGTGGGACATGGTCAAGTATTGTCTTCTTTAAAAGATAAAGGTAGTTAAATATTTTATTAAAAAATAAAAATACTCATTAAAAAACCACACTGAGACAGGCAGCCTTTCAGGAACAGCAACTCCACAACCGCTTACTCATCAGCCATTGCAAAACTGTAGTTGCTAATCCCTGCTGACAAGACATAAAATCTAATAGGCCGTTAAACGTGCTCAGCCTGGCAACACCCCGTTAAAGGCAGATCCAGGGAAAAGAAAGGGCTACAGGGAAGGCTGTATCCCACTGGCACTCATCTCTGCATACAAACATGTTATGGAGATGACACTCTGCACTCACCACGGGCAACTGCCAGCTCTGCTCAAGCCTGTGAGGTCTGTCAGGTTCATCTCAGAACCTGAACCACAGCTCGACCCCTCGATGCTCAGGATATGGGTATTTTCTAGCATTTTCTTCCAGGAGTGCCCTCTGCAGCATGTAGCTTTCCCCTCACATGCCATCAAAATGCAGGAAGATGCATTCGATCTCCCTGTCATGAGGTTTGATGTGTCCACACAAGATGTCAACACAAAATACACAAAGATGAAACTTAAATTTATTCCTTCTGTTCCACTGAATAAAGGGGCAGATGCCAACAACACATCCCAAACCAGAAGAACTGAGGAAAAGTAGAGACTCAGTGCTGACTATGTAGGAAGCATACCCTGTACTCCTTCGTTTAATGGCACAGTAGCTGTGCTCCTTATGCCTGCCTGAAGGAAACCTTCCAGTCCTAGATCAGGCAGCACTGAGGATGGAGCTGGGACACTGTGTTGTTCAGTTCCACCATCCAGGTGTCTCCCCACACAGGCCCCTACAGTAGTTCCTGTGGTCATAAATAAAGTCAGAAACAAGCCAAACCAGAAGAAAGAGCCCGTCCACACAACTCACTAGCTACCAGTGGGAGAAGCACTTTTGCACCTTTGGATTAGAACTAAAAAGAAGAAAACCAGCTGCTACCAAGGGCATCACCTTTGGGTACTTGTGAGCTGTGGTCTGGATGCTCAGTATTTAAATTACCTCTATCAGGAGTTAACATTTTCTTATCATATTGCAATGTGTGCAGCAGTCCTAGTGAGTACTCTTTGTATGAGTAAATATTGCCAGAGTGAATGCTGCTTGAGATTACTTTGAGCTCTTATATTTTTTTTCAGATTATAATACCAATCATCTTCTTTTTCTACCAAAAAAGATCCATTTTTCCCCCTGAAGTTAGTGAATCCTTTAAATGAACCAGAGATGGAGAAGAAAAGCATTAGAAACAAAGGAAAATAATAAAAAAAAAGAAAAGGGAAAGCTCTACTTACATCTGATTCTAATTCCAGAGAGTTTGTTGCTTGCAGACGAGGTCCTACCAACCACTTGATACTTCTGTACATACAGGTAGCTCAAACAGGGATTTGCAATCTACCCTGCAAAAAAAAACCAATAAAAAGTTTCCCTCCCAGTGGCCAATAGACACAGTAAAATTGTAGCTGCTACAATCAGCAGAAGTTTATACCCAACAAAAGGCAGGTTAAATTGAGTAACATACAACCAACCCAAAAAGCTCCCAGAGGTTTAACTCTCCTCATTAGCCCCAGAAACCAGGTGTTTTAAATTTTTCAGGCAGGAATTACCAAAAAAAAAAACCAAACCCCAAACCATTAACAGGGGAAAAATAAAGATGCCATAGTGTTACAGCTCTGTCATATACATGCAGCAATCAGCAAACTGCTGCCAATTAACTTGAGAAGCACAGCTCGTCCCTCAGCAAGCTCCTGTCCTTCCTACATGAGTGGAAGGTCAGAACTGAAAGAGCAGATGGAAAACAGAATGAGTAGTTTCATCTAGAAAAAATGGAAAGCTGTTACTGGGAATTTAAAAATTCTGTTAAGTAGGTTGCTACCGGATGGGCAAGCTAAAAAGCCAACCCATTTAGAAGGTTTGTATCTATTTGCATGATCATCTACATTAATTCATCATTATCTTAAAAGAAATAATGGATTTTCCCTAACCTCTCTTCTAAACTTTCCTTAACTGTTAAGAATCTCTGAAGAAGACAGAATTGAGAGAGCCACTTACCAAAAATCTTTTTGCCAAGATAGCATTTACAGTAAAATATTCCTTAATATTTACTGTACAGGCCTTGAACTATATCATTACCAGAAGGTAGTTGTCCATTACATATTAAGTTTCCCTGTGGAAGAGAGTAAACATACAGTATTGGAAGGTTAGTACAATTTTTTTTTATTTCAAACCCAGAAGTGTTCTATTAAAACTATCAGATGTTAAAAATGTGAATTGTGCTGCAAATACACCACTGGCTGACTTCTGCAATGCTCCCATTTATTTGATAACTTAATAACTGTAGAGATGTGCTGCAAAGAGGTGATTTGTCACGTATTTAGTCACTGTGTTCAATAGGGGATAGACACTGTAAAGCCACAACCAGGGCACTGCAGGGACCATCTCATGGCCAAGGTAGCCCACATGATATCCCACTAGAGCTCCACAGACACGGCCAGGAGATCGTCTGCCTGGCTGTGAGGATGGCAAACACCCCCATGGAACACACCGAGGGTCCTTCCAGCTGCGAGACAGAAGAGAAACTAGTTCTGGCATCTGCCAGGTTCCCTGAGGGACATCTCTGGGCGTGGATCAGCATCCCCGCACTAACTCTGCGTGGGTGAAACCCGTGCCCGTGTACCGTCAGGGCCACGCGTGCCCGACCCATTATTGTGGGTGTGAACACAGGGTTCCACAAACCCACATGTCTCCCACCTGCCTGCCACACAACATGTGCTGCCATCAACACCCAGGCCCCGGCTCCCGCCAACACCCGCCTCAGCGCCCCGCCATCGCACCGCTGCCTTCTTTCCACTCGTGTCGTGTATTTAGAACAGACAGTGTTTATCCACCACGTCTACGACGTTGTTCCCGGCCCCACGAGGCCCGTTCCACGCTGCCCTCGCCGCTCGGGTAACGCCCGGGGCCGTTCCACCTCCCTCAGCCCGGCGGGCGTGTGCGGAAGGCGGCATCGAACGCCCTTTTCCTCAGGGCGGCGATGTCTCCCTCAACAGGAGCCCCTCGCCGCCCGCCCTGAGGAAAGGCCCGGCCCGGCTTGGGCGCTCAGGCGCCCGGGCGTCGGCGGGAAAAGTGTCGGGCGCCGAGCAGCAGGACCGGCTCGGCTGGGTGCGGGGCAGGGCCGGCCCCGAGCGAGGAGCCGAGCCGTTCCCTTCCCCTCCCCGCTCCGCCCGTGCGATGGGGACGGGCGGAGATGGCCGCCGCCTGAGGTGCCCGCGGCACACGCCGAGGAGCGGCGCGGAGGTCGCAGCAGGTGGGTGCCTGGGCGAGGACCGGGGGGTGCCGGCCCGAGCGAGGAACCCACCGCGGGAACCGCTCCCTGCCCGGGCGTCTCCTCAGAGCCGCCGCCCTCCCCGGCCCGTCTGCCGCCTTCCTCGGCGCGGAGGGTCCCGCAGAGAGGAACGCAAACCCGCCGGGGTGGGGAGGGCGGAGGGCTGCCCGCGGTGGACCCCTCGGGGACCGGGAAGGCGGCGGCCCCGGCAGCCCTCGGCTGCTGTCGGGGAACGCGTGTGAGCCGGGATAGGAGCGCTGAGGGTGCCCGCGGGACGAGGCGGTCCGGCCCCTGGCCCGGGTCTTTGCCCGGCGGGCGGGAGGCCTCCCCTGCGTGAGGAGGGTCTACAGGTGGGTGCGGGGATCCCTCTCGTAGCACGACCTGTGTGCAGGTTTCCTTCTCTCAGCGCGAACAGGGATGCGAAGACAACGCAGGGTGACATGTGCGGTCAGAGAGACCGCACACCCACGGAGGTTTGTAACCCAGATCAGGTTACTGCTCAAGTTGTACTGCCAGGTACCTGTGTGTGTCTGCTCTCAGGAGACATTAACTCCATCGCTCGCTGCCTCTGGTGAGCTGGTAATAAAATGGGTCTATTCAGACAGAAGCGAGTGGCTGTTAACAGAGCTCCTGCGAGGTGGATCCTTCTTACAGCTCCCTTGGCTCCTCGGCTTTTCTCTGCTGTTGCTGAAAACGCTGACACCATCCTGCCCCTCCAGTAAGCCCATAGAGCTTTGTCCAGTGCCTCTTGCTGGTGTACAAGAAGATATCCTGTCTGTGTTCAGTTTCCTTAGGAATTAACACATGGAAAAGAGTTGCCATAAGGAAACTTAAGGAATACCAGCTGCTTTGCGGTGTCTGTCATTGCAGTGCCTGCGTAAAGGGGGAATTAAAAAAAGCCTGGTCAGCTAATGAAGCTTGTGTGCTCTGCATTGCTGCAGTGACTGGTGTTCAGCACCAAAAAACCTTGAGTTGGGTTGATGCTTTTTCTGGGGTATTTTTTCTATGGGTATTTCTGCAGTCTCGATGTAGATCCTGTGGGCATAATGAACTGTGAGGCCATACTGTAACATCTCTGTCTTGTAGTATGGTTTCTGTTCCATGTGGTTATCAGATTTCTTCAAAATATATAGGAGCTCTGAAACATCCCTCCCTCTGCCTAGCTGGACAGACAGACACCCCCTGCTTTCTAAAGGAGACACACAGTCAACCTTATTTCCTCAACTCTTCCTTAGGAAAGTAGTTAGAAAAGTAACGATGTTGATCTATTAATTGCATTGAGAATGCAATTTGAAGAAAATAGAATTTAAGTGCTTCTTGACAATCAAGTGATTTGTTAATTAAACTATTTACTTTTTTTAAGGAGCCTGGAAAAATCAAATGTAAATTCAGTACTTGCTGAAAAAGAGAATTAATTGGTAGAGATAGCCTAGGAATACATTTTTACAAAGTTGTTTGGTTTTTTCTCCCCCCAGAGACGAAACACTGTGCCCTATGATATTTCCTTTGCTGGTTCTTACCATTTGAGGATGGATGCTCTACTCTGTCAAAATTGTTCTGGTCAGTACCCCTACGCCCAGGTCAGCCAGCCTCTTGAGATCAGCTGCATGTTGCTCCTGATTATGCTGGGAAAAGTGTTCCTTGATGTCTTCATGTTGCAAGTCAAGCAAAAAAACGTGAAAGTCAGTTTCATGGGATACTTCTGCGTTTCACTGGCACTTCTCGATTTCACACTGCTGCTGAGTCTGGTTTTCATTTTCTATTTTGAGGACTTTGCGCTCTGGGGTGTGCGATTTACAAAATACCACATTTGCCTGTTCACTCAGATCATTTCTCTCACCTACAGCATTCTGCATTACCCCGTGTATCTTGTGGCTGCTCTGGATTATTACATGACAATAGCCCAAACCTCTCAGTTTCCTAAAAGACGTCAGAAGCTACTTTACATATTTGCTGTGGCTGTTATATGGATTTCAGGGTTCTTTTGTATTCTCAAAGTTCCTGCTATCCACGAAGGACTAGACACTCAGAACAGTTTTTCTCCTTATCAGTGTCCTCTCAATGCCAGCCTGCAGAGCTACTCAGTCTCATGTGCTATGGTGCTACTCGTAGGCACAGCTCTCCTGGCTTGTTGGAAGGAAGTGGTAGCCACGCTGGTGTCTGTCAGGGTAGTTTCCTTTGCCAGCCAGCCTGTTCTGATGTTCTCCTACGTGTCTAACAACAGCACTTGCTCTAAGAGGCAGCTCCTGACCAGACTCCTCATCTGTTTCCTTGGTACTTGGGCACCTTTTGTTTGTCTTCAAGTCATCGTTTTGTTTCTGGGTGCTGGGATTCCAGCCTACATGGAGATGAACGTCCCCTGGCTGTACTTCATCAACAGCTTTCTCATCGCAGTGGCGTACTGGTGTCGATGTCACGATGTTGAATTGACAGAAGAGATGTGGTCTACAGATCCATTTGTCAGCTGGAAATTCTGCTTTATGCCGTTTAACAATGAAAACACAGAGCAAGCTGATAAACCAGGCACAGTAGTTGTAATCTGTTAATGAGCTGCTGACTGAAAGGACTGCAGAGAAGTGCTGTGCAACACAAGCGCGTTCTCCAACGTTCTGTGACCGCGTCCTTACAGCTCATACAAGGAAACACCTCCAGATACACACCCATGGGAATTGTTTCATTCCACCACTACAGTAGCAAAGACTGCACCAGCACAGGGAACATGCATGTCCACACTGGGTCCTGGGGGTGGCGAGCACCCGCGGGGTCCGAGGGGGTAACTCAGGAGTATGGGTTTAAGGAAGCGCCGCTACTTAAAAAACCCCAAGTTTTCAGTTAAACCTTATGTTTATTACTGTCACACTTGCTGTAAATGGAATAAGCTCAGGTTCTATAGCACAAAATGCAATACTCTCCCTCAAAGCTGGGTCCCTTTTATCTCATTTACCTACTGTCAGAGGTTCAGACAACACCTGTGAGTTTTTGAAGTGTATTTTCATGTTAAGGTGTGACTTTGTCAGTTTAAGTTAAGGGCTGTTGTCTGATGAGAATAGCTTGTTGCAGTTAATGTAAAGCTCAACTACAGAAATACAAACTTCATTTTTGTAGTACAAAAACAGTGCAAGATGTGCAGCCCTCACAGCTCCAGGAGCCATGGTGGTGATGTTTCACTACTTCTTTGCTACCCGTCCTCTAACGTATACATTTAATTAGAATCAGAGCAATAAGCCACAAGGTTACTTGCTATACATAAATACAGGCTCAAGGATAATGAATGGCTTAAACCAAAACAGAATTTACTTTTAAAGCCAAAATTACTTTGAAATTGACATAGTTGCTTCTGTGGGAGTGGGACTGCTTCAGCAGGGGAAGAATTAGGGCTGTGAGTTGAGCCCAGAGGTAGCAGAGCACTGCACAGCAGCTCAAGCAGCAAAAGCCCTTCAAATTCTTACAAGTATTTTAAAGGTCCTGCTTTAATTTTGCAGAAGAGAAAGAAGTGACACATAACCCAAAGCAGACAAATGGAAGTAGCATTTATTTCTGAAGCACTGAACTCACAATACAATGTGGTACTGAAATAGAAACTATGTGAGTAAATGATGCTGCAGGTTGGTTAATCATTCACTCAGACCCACGGGGAACAATGATACTGCACAAGAATACTCATTAAGAAAAATCTGCAGATAACAAAAGGTGCAATTACAAGCAAGTTTAAGCAGCATAGTATAAGGTGCTTCGTTTCAGCATTTATATGATGAATTTACCCTTAAAAGACAGATTAAAGAAATTTCACGTTTACGGAGCATAACAAATTAAGAGAATCTAAAATTCATTCACATGCTAGTTGGCAATAGGAAAGTGCTTTTAAAAAAATGATTCACAAAGTGAAGATCATATTTTTACATAGCTCACTGTGTGCTCTTCAACTGTAAAATCTCATTTTTGGGTTACCATTTACATTTTTACGTATCGATTACAGACACAGATGTAAAGGCAGAATTTAGTGCTACGTGGGCTACAATTTCTTATAAAAGAATATTCCAGTATATCACTCTGTAACAATACACAGTCACATCTCAATCATAGATTAATTGTCCATTTCTGCAATATATCAAAGTCCAATTATCATTCTGATTTATTACTTTACCTCACATAGTGCTTCTTTTCCCCCACAGCCTGTGGTACATCTCTCTGAGGTCTCAGCGATGTAATCAAAAGGACACGAGCATTTTTAAGCACTGGAAAATGGTTTGGGGTGGGGGAATAATCGATTAAGAAGGCCATCAAAAGGACAGGAAATGATCAAAAAGTGAATTTTGGAACTAGTGCAATAAGAGGAGGAGATGCTTAGCAACACAGTCTGAAGCGTTTGGCACCACAAATTATTTCATCCTTCATGCTGGAAAATGTATTTGGAGGAAACTCCACGTTCACAGTTGGAAAGCACAGGCAATGCTAACTTGAAAAACAGCCTTAAGCAATCACTCCCTGCTCTCTCAAACTGTAATTGCTGTCACTTAGCAGTTGAGATGCTATAGGATAAACTATATCTAAGGATGTTATTTTGATATAGCATTTCTTCAGATTCTATATAAACTGGACACCCGCTGAAATGGGGTTGACAAAATACTTACAAAACCCAATTCCATTTAAAAACCAGCAAATATCTCAAATACAGTAAATGCACCAGGCATTTCAGAAGATGATGGAATAACTAATCCCTGCAGACTCTGCAGCCAAGGGAAAACTCCCCATTTAAAAATCATTTAACACTACACGAAGGCAAAGTTATTTTCAAGAACATGTCTTTCAGATGCTGTTGTGTTGTGGAGCGAGTCTCACCCTTTGGATTCAGTAGTGTGTTCAGAACTGGATTGGCAAGAAGTTGGGTGAGGCTGCTGATGTATTGTATTTATCAGTGTAGTTCAGCTTCTCAACTGGCAATTAATGTTGACACAATTAGCGTTTACACAACCCCATCTGTTCTGACGTGGCAGAACCCCCACAGGTGCTGCAGTGCTACTGAAGCTATTTTAAATTTGGGAAATTTTAATTTTTACAGGAAAGCCACAACAGGTGGCCAAAGCAAACTAGAATGCACTGATGTGACATCGCTGTATTTCTACTAAATTTGTTCCTCCACACTCTTCAGGGAAAAGCACCAAAGACCATCAGCCTTTGGGCTAACACCACCTGGCAGGTAACTGGTGGCACAGCTCTTCACAGAGCACTCAAGTAGCTTCTGCTAACTGTTCTAAAACACATCAAGAGTAGCTCTCTTTGTAAGCCTGCTTTTATCCCTGACTCTTCATGGGGGGAGATACCAGCTGTGAAATGATCGTTACCCTACTGGCCTCCTAACAACTAAGTGTTTTATCTGGTGCTTCCGGGAAGTTCTACCACTGAACCTCAGGTCCAGCCACACAACCATAAACTATCATGGTGCAGAACAGGGTTACAGCTTAGCTGCCAGGCAAGAAGAGGAGAGGAGCTACAGTAAGAGGAGGAAGGTGGTAGAAGTTATAACTACAGCCAGTGACTGCTGTATCTCCTCTGTTACTACTTGTGCTGGGCCAGCAACTAACAGCCTGATACCATTCACATACTTAACTGTCTTTAATTCCTATAGGATTATTTGATATTAATGGTAACAGGGGCTAAAGCATTAATCCTTTATGACAAATTGCTGTACTTTACGTATATAAAGAATTCCTTAAAAACCAACATCAATTTTAATGAGATGTTCTCATGTTTTCACTCTAAATAGAAATATTTGGCACTCTAACAAACTCTTTCCTGGTTGGTCCTGGTTTGCTAATGCACAAAGACTATTAAAAAGGACGCTGGTTGTGCAGAATATCTCACTGTTCTTTCAAACATCGGCTTCATAACAAGCTGCCGGAGGATGGCAACGTCCTGGCTGCCAAATACAGGGGTCAGGGCCTGGGGGACAGCGTGAGTCTTCCCATGGGTGACTGACTTCACCCACAAAGCAGGTGTGCCTCATGAATCAGCTGTAACTGTGCTCCTAGCCTAATCCCATACTCAGCAAGGGTACCCTGATTTAGTACCTGTGAACAGTACTATAAGCCTTTCACCAACCCTACGTAAAGCAACGCGTTGCTTTTTCACACAATTAAAATGTTCCTTAAGTGTTACATATTGCACTTCAGTGATATTTATGATCAGCATCAATGTACAATTGTGCTCAGATTATCTGTCTTTCTAGATGGAAAGAATAATCTTTACAACTCCTTTCCCAGCTCAGTGCTGTACACAGTCATTTTGGGTAATTCAGCACGAAGCTGATAAATGCTGAAAGTGTGAAATTTGTTAATGTGAAATCTGCTTGTAACACTGATTCCCAGAACTGTGCTTGGCAAACCTCAGATCAACAGTTAAAAAAGCTAGACTGGAAGTTTACTACATACCTTCAGTTAGAAGCATATTCACACCTCTGAGGTGTCTTTTCCTTCCACTCATCTGTAAGAGATCTACCAGTAAATAATACATGTCTTCTCCAGGTGAAGGAGCAGGTGTGTGCTAATGCAGAGTACCAGAACCTACACAGCAGCCCAGGATGGAGGCCCCCAGCACATGTGGGAGTGCTGACCACAGGACCAGGACACAAAATGCTCCAGCCAACACCACTGACACCCAGTGGGATAAAAAGCAGAGTTAGAAATCTGTATGGAGAGGAAAATGGCATGTGATAAGCTCCTCTGGAGTTAAGAGTGGTGGCAGAATCCACTCAGCCCAGTTCTTATGGTGAGGGTAACGTGTTCTAACTGCTTTTGTATCCAGTCTGTGTGCCAGGCTTGGACAGGGCACAGGCATCCCCCAGCTCTCAGCCACAGCTCTTGAAGAAGAAAGTAGATGGAGCATCTACACAGCAGGCACATATCTGTGTCACAACTCCCACCTTGTTTTTAAATGCCACCCAGTGCATGTAACTACACAGAACTGATAGGGTCTGAATTCCTTTAAAGTAAACTTAATCTAGGCTCAGCTTAAATCAACTAATCATTAAATGAGCTTACATTTCTTTCTCCTCACAGTATTTCCTGCCTGAAACTACAGCTCACTGAGCAAGGGTGACTTAAAAATTAATTCACTACAAGCAATTAACACTTTACATTGAAATCACACGTTTATAGCTCTGCTCATACCCATTCTGCCCAGCATTCAACAGAAAAAGTATGTTTAAAACAAAATACTGTAAATACTGTTAGTTTCAATTTCTATTTGAGGAATGTTAAATAAAAGTATCCTAGACTGATTCTTTTAGAGTCATTATCTGCAGTCTAGAACAACAGGGGAGTAAAAGTCTAGCTAATTAGTGACAACTAAAAATTGAAATAGATGCAGGCAGAAAACCTCCATGCAATATTGGTAAGGAAATAACCCTGTGAGCTTTTATACACATGCTGTAGTCTGGATACAATCAGAACTACTCCTGTTATAAATTACATGGATGTAATTCTTTGCAAAACCAGGACTCACAATACAGCTGTCACTGAATTCCTTGATCAGAGCTATGCATCTGTCAGTGTGTAAGGAACTGCTTAAGCTCCTGAGCCGCGAGTCTCTGCACTAATACTGTGACACTAAAACAGGAGCAGTCATCTGAAAGGCATTGGTTTTCACTGGTGTGCTGGGCAGTGACACACCCAGTAAAGCCTCACTACATAAACTTCCACTCCAACTACAGTCAAGAAACAGTTTTACACCTGGAAATTTCCTTACAGCAAAGGTCAGGGTAGAGAAATGATGCAAAAGTTATTGTAAAGCTGTTTAAATACTTCTTATTCCATTCCTTTTCTCTTGCTGCCACATCTGCACTACAATGGACTCCCATCTGTTCTATCCAAAAGGCTGGATGCCCACCTACTATCTGTCCAAAAAGAAGTTAGGGGGGAAATCCCCACCTGCTTTCACAGGAAATAATGAAGAAATGGATGCTTGCAGGACACAAGCTTTCTATCTGAGAGATCTCACTGACAGAGCCTAGCAAAGGTTTTACCCTCCATCAAGAAATTCAGTTCTGGAAAAAAATAATCTGATGGATTAATGGGTAAAAAATGGATTTAAAATGCAGTTTGTTTAAAAGCCCTTCAAACATTCTCTGGTGATCCAAGGCAACTGGCAGTTTAACTTGACAAGATGGTTAATTTTTTATTCCCTATATAAGCAAGGTGATACAGATTGGCAGGGAGAAGTTCCCAACTCCCTGGAACTCCTTGCTGGAGTCTCTGCAAACAGGGCTGCCAAGGGGTACGAGCCAGGTTAAGGAGGGGAGCCTGCATGCCCACCCTGATCATTCCAGTGCACTTCTTTAAAACCCCAAATAAACTCTGAAGCTGAGACAAGTCTGACAGTTACAGTTCTCTTGGAAGAAACCCTGACAGCCACATTCAGCCCTGAGCTAATGCTGCAGTTTGCATTAGGGGTTTAGGTAGGATGCAGACCAGCATTGAAAAGGAATGGGAAAAGCCACCCAATGTATCTCCCTTTTGAGCTACGATCCTAGATGTCCTCTCCTTTCTTCTATAGGAATTGAAACATTGAAGGGGATTACTGTGAGATGTAGCTGTATTCTACATATGCAGAATACATATATAGCTGTATACAGAATATAAAACTCCAGGAAATAAAGTTAATGAAAAAGATTTCTTGTAGACACAACCAGAGGGGCAAGGGTTAAAAACCAATGATTAAAATCTGCGAAATTTCCTCTTTTGCAAAAGGCTTTACCTTAATTGGTGGGGAAAGCCATGGGAAATATGGTATAAGCCTGGGAAAACCTCACTATCTGGAACAGAAACAAATGACTGGTATGCAAAATGGTTCTGGAGGAGTATTACTTCAAGTATTACATTGATTTTCTGGGTAAATTCAAAAGCTGCTGAAGTAGACTTCAGCAGTACTTGGAAGGTCTTCCCACCTGCTTTCATGTACAGGTGTGATTTTGTTTTTACCCTTACTTTGTTGACACAGCTACACTGGTGCACACTCCAATAGGTGTGCATTTCTATCAGTACAGGTTAGTATTGCTGTGTCTGCTTTTAGTTCTGCTTAATGCCAAAAATTAGCAAAGGAGAAAAATACCCCACCTTTCAATATGCATAAGGCTCACATCCTTAGTTGCTGCATTCATGAATATTTACAGCATAACTCACTATTTGTGGCTCTCCTAACACCCCAGAAAATGTGGTGTACCAGAAGAATCAGAATAGACACGTGTTAGTCAGGTCCACTCTGAGCTCCTGGCATCTGCCAGCGATTACATCCAAGAGTTGTATATAAACACTAGCTGCAGAAGGGTCCTGAAAGCTGACTAATAAAGCAAAATTAAAACAGCTGTGAAATTCTCATGCACATAACAACACTGTGATTAACTGCAGCTCCAACTAAGACTCACAATGTAAGTCCACATTTTCAAATATGCCTTAAGCCATTATCAAATCCCACTGAAGAAACCTACTTTTTACATTGCCAAAGAACAGTACAATCAGAAGACAGATTAAAAATCAGCCAGTGAAATTTTCATATAAAAATAATAAAACTTTAAGACAAAAGCCAAAGGATAAATATCTAAGATATCTTCAGTCTTCAGTTAGCTCATTAAAACAGAACACATCCTTTAGAACATATGTTACAGATATGCTACATGGTCTTTCTTAGAGAAATGCTACAAATGGGAACCTACTGTCTCCATCACTTGAGTCTCTTTCAAATGAACATTGCCAAACATCAAACCTTCAACTAAGAAATTTATTTGACAACAGTAACTGAAGACAGAAAACAAATAATAATCAGAAAGTGCTTTGGAACTTCCCTCCAAAATAAATCCAGACATCAGTTCATTCTCTAAAGCCTTTGGTGCTGTTTGGATAAGGGCTCTCACCACACACGAGCACGTAACAGCAATGGCTTGTCCTAATGTGGAGCTTCAGTGGTTAACAAATATTAAAAACATCTGCTGTTAGTAGGCTCAAACAGCTGTAATTAAAAACAGTGATTGTAATGATGATCTCTGGAAGATCATGCTAGAAAGTCTGTTAACAGAAGCAAAGCAATAGTCTAATTAAAGGAAAATGAAGCACGGATATTTAGGTAAACCCAGTTTACTCTTTAAGGTCATCACTTAAATAATACATGTTAATCTACCTGTCATAAACCTTCCCTTCAGCCAGTGTGTGTGCATTGATGTCTTTTGATCTAGGTCAGCAGTTCTCAAACTTCAGGTCAGTTCCTCTTCAGGAATACTTTACAGTCCCTACACAATCATATATTATGCATTAATTTGCATAAAATACAAAATACATTATTTGCAGACACATACACATAATCAATTCAAATATACATTAATGATTCTATCAGCACATGCCTTTGTCTCCCTGTACAAGAGCTTAGGGATTTAGGTATGTACATAAGGGGAGTGGAGCTGCAAAAAGGAGGGAACAGAAGGTACAAAATACATCCATGAATATCCATACAAAGGTGGTGGGGAAGCAAAGGCTGAGAAGGTGCTGCTGCCTCAGAGCCCAGGCAGCTTCAGAGCGGGGAAAAACATGTTTGTTCCGCATAGGGTGCAAGAAAGGGAAGACACAGACACTAAAACCCCACTGTCTGGGTCTGCAGCAACCAATTCAAAATCTCCTGGAGCAGTACAAAGCAGGGCCCTGCAGAGTTGCTTAGTGGTGGCACTCCTGCCCATCTGCACCTCCAGGGTCCCTCACTGCAGCAGCAGCTGCTCCTACACCCAGTTCAAAGGGCCTCACCGAGCAACTCACTGTGCTCCCGCCTCAGAGTACTGCAAGCCCAGTGCTCGCTGGCCAGTGGACAAATAAAAGGTGCTTGGGAGCTTCCAGTGAGGCACTGGAAATGCACTACAGGGAAAGACAAGTTAGAAGAGGTATCAAGAAAAAGAGCATACACTATCCCTTCCCTACCTCCAGTCTTTAAAGTACACTTGTCTCCACAGAGCTGGCTCTGACTGCGGCTTTCAGCCCCTCACGCCTCGCGTTTGGGAACCCGAACCCTGAGTGCTCTCCCACCTTCTCAGGATCCACTCCAAACCACCCATTTGAGAACTGCTGGTCTAGTTTAACTAGCAGCATGCAAAACTACAAACCCAACAACTTAATGCCCTCTCAGTGCATAGCAGCATTCAAAGAGTAAAGTAACGTGTGCTTCAGTTACCTCTGGCCAGAGTGTCGTGCCATCGCCTGTCAGTAGCCTGATGAGGAGGATTCTGATGAGTCGTCTACGTGGTTTACAGTATTTCCAGACTTCAAGAAAACACTACAGTGGCAGAGATGAGGGTAAGCCTATACAAGGAAAACTGCCTGCCAACCTACCCCTTGCAAACAATTTGCTCAAGACTAAAAGAAACTCAGAGAGCACAACTAAATGCATAGCATTTTACTGTTATTAGTGCTTCCACAGGGTCTGTGGACACTTCTGTTATTTCAGTCCAAAAACTGCTGTACATGGGGAAAATCTTTCAGGATACAGCAACACAATGTTTAGATTGGGGTGGGTGCTGGGGTGTTAAATGTGTAAGATAAAGTACATGTTGGGAAATATTTAACCTATGACAGCATATTTCACCTCATGTTTTTCCAAAGAACTCCCACTTCAACTCAATGTATTACTCAGGCTTCGCTATGAATCTATGAATTGTTGGAAACTACAGAGGACTACCTGGTGTAATCAAAGGAACATTTTAAAGTCTTTATGTGGGGAACCCCCCCTGTATTTAGCAAAACATCACAGTAACACTCATGCCACAGTGAAGATGTTGGCTTATTACTGTCAGTTCTGTCACTGAGACACTGTTGTTTGAACCTTCACATTCACCCCCTAGGATTCTTTCAACGAATTGATACGTGCACAGATTTTCAATGCAGGTCCAAGCTTAATATTCATTGCACTCATAAGGTGATCCTCCTTCAACAAGAGGAGAGCTTGTCCATCTATTTCTTGTGCTCTAAATTCATCTGCAATATCTTGACAACCTACAAAGCAACAGAGGAAAGAATTACTGGGTTAGAGATGGGCATTTTTACGTGGGATGACCCTTGTCCACGCTAGAGCCACACAATTTCCAATGCTCATCCTACTAGTTTGCACAACCAAAGGTACATACAAGCATTCAGTATTGTGATGGGAACTTCTGAAATAATCTGAAAGCAATTTTTACTACAGCCTCCCATTCCACTGTAATTATCAGAGGATCATTGGAAAATTCAAGTCTTGGCAAAGACAGCTTTCCCATTTCACAAAAAAGGAACAATTACCATGATCCCACAGTTGGAAGGGATTGGCACAACACCACTGAAACAGCAACTGGGAAAGAGCGTAACTCAGGTGGGCTCTTTCCAGCAATAAAGGTGTTAGTTCCATCTGTATGTTACAACTAACAGGTTAAGTAAACAGAGTTTTGATTTACAGGCTTTAGCATAACTGTCTCATGAACAAATTTATGATTAGTTGCCACAGTGAATATTCTACAGAGAGCAGAAACTCACAAGTGCCACTTTAAACTGGTTGGATTTATTTTTTAAATGATAACAACATGGTCTCAGGTTACTGAGCTGCCTCACTGCTGAGAGGGTGAGCAAACAGCTGTGCAGAGTTTGGCTGCTGCTGGGTTATACCACAACACTGAGGTTTTGGTATTCTTGTATTTTCCCTGTTCTAAAAGTATACTATTACAGAGATAGGAAAATACTGTGAAGAACTGCTTTTTCAGCCCAGATGACAGCAATTAAACTAATTTAATGTTCTTTTTGTGTGTTCAGATTTAAATTCTAGCTAAGACAGGCTAATTTCCTGATGGATTTACAAATATGTTAGAGACAAATAGAAAGGAAATGTGGAAGGAAGTATCAACAGCCAAACCTTCATTCATTTGGATAATTACTGTGTAGCAGTTGTAACATTCAAGGTTGGAAATGGGTAGCTTTTCACAAAGAATAAAGTATAGGGTTTTTTCTTAATGATTTGCTAAACAGACTTTGTGCAACAATCAGCTGCTACTTTATTAAGGGAAAAAATAAAGGATAATTTGGAAACAGAAAGGTCTTACTATGGAATTTTACTGTAGCCTCAGATGGGATGCAACAGTAGAAGTGGGACTAGTGCTATCAACATGGAATTTGTGCTAAAGGAACAAGCAAGAGGAAACAAATCACAGTCCAGTTTTTATCACCAACTGAGAACACTAGTGCAGTTACTACACCACCTTCTCACTGCACTGCTGCTAAAAAGCAAGGAACTTTAAGTAAAAATCCAAAGGAACAAAATATCACACTTTACATACCAGGCAGAGAATGTATAAATGCCCAAACTTCTTCAACAGTCCATACTGATGGGTCAGCTTGCACCACTGGCAACAAGTCAATGCTCTCTGGCATTTTCCTAATCCTTAGCTCCCTAAGTTCACGTTCTCTCTCTCTTTCACTCTGTCTTCGCAGACGGGTGGTCATGGCCGCTGGAACAGCATCGTCATGAGAAGCCATATCTTCTTCTGCAGATGGATAAGTAATTGGAAGCTGGAAAATGTAGTACAAATAGACTACAGTATTATATTTTATTTGTAATCCCCAAAACAGTGCTATAGTTTTAAGCAAATATTCCACAGACCTGTCTAAGAAAATGATCTCGTGATGCCCCATCAGGGCCACTCGGTCGACGCCCGCGTCGCCCAAGACTTTGGCTATCTGATTTCCGATTCCAACGATTGGTCTTGTCTGATGTAAACAGCCCAAATTTCTTAGTGCAACTAAGGCTGTGCCTAAAGAAGTAAGATATATGGAATAATGCACTAATAATATTTTGGACTGAATTCAATCAAGAAACCATAAAACGACAGTGCCATAGAAATGCTGCCTAACTAAGGATAACAACAGCTGCCAGAACTACAAGAGAAAGGCATCTCAAAGGCTCTTCACTCAAACCCCTTGTTTTGGTGCAAGGTCAAGTACATCTAAAATCATCCCTGTAAGATGTCAGTCTTGCCTGTTCTTAAAAAAATTCTATGATAGAAATACCTTTGCATTTTATCACACATGCAGCCTGCTATTGTAAAATGGCCAGTAAATAATGTGACTAAAGTCACATTGTATCTCTTGCTTCCAGTTTTCTCTACCTAGGTGTATCCAGTCAAAGGGGGATGGAGATAAAAAATCCCAATTTAAGATCAAGGGCCGAACACCTTTTTGAGCTATTTTGCTGGTAGTGTCCCAACAAATACCAATGCAAAAATATACATTTTCACTGCATAGAATGGTAATATCTCACATGGGGATTAAAAAAGCAGCAGTCATAAGAGAAAGGTGGTCTCTGGGCACACAGATGAAAACAAAAAAAGTGGTGATTAAAAATGTGAAACTATTTCCCCCATTCCTAAAACACCTGTGATTAAATATCAATTTTCCATCTGTAGCGATGGAAGATTTTACATTCAGGTGTTGACTATGAATTCTTCCTCTTTTATCAAAATAAATAAAGCAGCATACTAAATCCAAAGGGAAACAGACACCAGCCATTTTCTTCTGTCAACCATGTTCAAGCAAATGGCATCACTTACTATTTTCAGGAAAGAAGAAGCTTTAGAATACACTAGAACATTTCTGTTTATGAGTCTTTCTATTTTACTCTATGCAAATAAAGGTTTTTTTACAGTTACTAAAACCATTTAAGAATGAGTTTTGTCTGTGCAGCATTTCAATTAGGCCAAGATAAATCCAGTGGGTTCTTTTTCCCCTAGCACCCCACAGAACTGTAAAAAAGCCCATCTAGCCCAGCATTCCTCTCTGACATTGTCTAACATCAAGGGGAATATGAGAAATACATAAAGACTTGTGGCCCATGAACCTCTGTGGCAATTTCCAAACACTTAGTAAACCTTAATGGATTTCTCTTCCATGATACCCATCACCTTTTCACACAACCAACACCATTCACACCACCCTCTGGAAACAGTTCCACAATTTTGCCGTAATTCTCTTTATAATATCCCAAAAAATCTCCCATAGTTCTTTGTACTAATATATTCTGCAAATTTGGGTCATGCTTTACCATTTATTTAATTTTCAATATCAGGTACTATCTGGGTGCTATTCCATTGACAAGAAAATAATAAGCAATAACTAGACAGGATACCTTTTGGCACAGGATGTGGAGCAGAATCTTTTAGAACGTAGGAACTTATTAGAATATCCCATTTTTCCACAAAATTCACACTTCAGGAGTTCATTTTCCATTTCATCCAATCCCTCTAAAGGAAGGAGTGAAGCATAAAGAAGTCAGTTTCAGTGACATAAAATTATCATCTTGTTTTTCATTTCAAGTGGGTAGATTTTCAAATACCCAATACATTTAAATACTTTGATGAACAGAAAACTGTGCAAAGCTAAGCAAGTCACAAATTTCCCTCTCTACAGAAAAGATCTTGAGCATCCAGGCATGCCATGGTCCAAATTTAAGCTCTGCTGTAACAATACAATGCATTAACCTTTTAAAATACTTTCTGTGAATAAGCAACTACTACAACCAAGGGGATTTGTGAAAGTAAATAAAACACTGAATCTTGTCTATGAAGAAGATAAACTGAATGTAAGAAAAGGATTACAGCAGCTACCAATTTACAGACTACTGTCACAGAATGTTTTTCTGTTCCCAGACAGATGGTATTACACAGGAAGTACAAACTAGAAATTAGAAACCTATCAAATCTGATTCAACCTTGCAACTGAAGTTAAATACCAGAGATGCATCCTTCAAACATCACACACTGAAAAAAAAGCCCTCTCCAGGTCATGCTATTTGGAGAGAAGTAGCAATGGAGTGAAGCAAAACCTGACACCATGAGCCTTTTTTAACAGCTAGACAATTACAACATAATAAAAAACCCGTTAGCTACAGATCAAAGCACTTCCAATCCCTGGCACTGCCTAAAACAGACTGTTACTGTGAAATGCAGAAGGGCTCTGGACTGTACTGAAATACACTGGTAATGTACTCGTATCATCAGTCATAATTAAGGAAAACCCATCTTAGGCTTCATTTTCAGGCACCATTTCCACAGTTTCTGACTCCCTGTGTTCTAATTGAGGTACCACAGTTTCTGACTCCCTGTGTGATCTAATCGAGGTGATCCTGCTCAGGCAGGGGTGTTGGACTAGATAATCTTTTGAGGTCCCTTNAGCTACAAAGCAAAGCACTTCCAATCCCTGGCACTGCCTAAAACAGACTGTTACTGTGAAATGCAGAAGGGCTCTGGACTGTACTGAAATACACTGGTAATGTACTCGTATCATCAGTCATAATTAAGGAAAACCCATCTTAGGCTTCATTTTCAGGCACCATTTCCACAGTTTCTGACTCCCTGTGTGATCTAATCGAGGTGATCCTGCTCAGGCAGGGGTGTTGGACTAGATAATCTTTTGAGGTCCCTTCCAACTCCTGACATCCTGTGATTCTTTGACTTC
>VXBZ01005948.1:461906-479181 GCA_013399135.1 Heliornis fulica | reverse complement strand
GTACTTCCTTTCAGTAATGTGCTTACTTCCTTTCAGTAATGTGCTTACTTCCTTTCAGTAATGTGCTTACTTCCTTTCAGTAATGTGCTTCCACACAACACCAGCTCCTACTAAAAATCAGCGGTACAAGTAAAAATACACTCTTAATTTTAAGAGGGGATACATATTACCTGAACAGTAANAGGCAGGGGTGTTGGACTAGATAATCTTTTGAGGTCCCTTCCAACTCCTGACATCCTGTGATTCTTTGACTTCTTTGCACACATGTTAATCTCAACAGGTAGGACTGCAGCCCATCAGTACTTCCTTTCAGTAATGTGCTTCCAGGCAACACCAGCTCCTACTAAAAATCAGTGCCAGAAGCAAAAATACACTCAACACACTCTTAATTTTAAGAGGAGACACATATTACATGAACAGTAAATCAGCCATAAGCAAAAATTCTGACCATGTTGACTTGACTTCATGACCAACAAATACTCTTCTTGAATTTACAATGCTTTCTAAAGCAAAGTTTTCACTGTGCCTGAAATCCTTGACTTGTGTCTGACCCACTCCCCTTATGAGCAGTAATGGCTAGAAATCACACAAACCTTCTGCAATCATGTCTTCTATCTCCGTGTCCGATGAGTTGTCTGCGTGTTTTGTATTCTGCAAATCGGATTCAACACACACAACACTCATGATCTGACCTTCCATTAACAACCGCTTTTCTGCAGGCTGCTCTACCAACAGAGACGAGCGACTTACCTGTCGCGATAAAAGCAAAGCAGCAGTGATTACCTGAACAATGAGAAACTGAAAAGAATAGCTGCAACTTGGCAGCTGTAACAATAGAAGCACATTTCCTATTCTGTATCAATGAATCATTACTATATAGTGCCAAAGCTCTAAATGCCATTTCTCAAACAAAGCCTTCTCCACCCAGTTTGGCAAACAAAATAAACACGTATCGATGTTGAGGTGCTGGAGCGTGTCCAGAGAAGGGCAACGAGGATGGTGAAGGGTCTGGAGGAGGCTGAGGGAGCTGGGGGTGTTTAGTTTGGAAAAGAGGAGACTGAGAGGAGACCTTATTGCTCTCTACAACTCCCTGAAAGGAGGTTGCAGTGAGGTGGGGGTTGGTCTCTTCTCCCCAGTAACAGGTGACAGAACTCGAGGTAAAGGCCTCAAGCTGCACCAGGGAAAATTTAGGTTGGATATTAGGAAGAACTTCTGTACTGAGAGAGGCCTCAAGCATTGGAAGGGTCTACCCAGGGAGGGGGTTGAGTCCCCATCTCTTGAGGGGTTTAACAGACGGGGAGATGTGGTGCTTGAGGACATGGTCTAAGGGCAGACTTGGTGGCAGTAGGTTAATGGGTGGACTGGATGATCTTAGGGGGCATTTCCAGCCTTAAAAATTCTATGATTCTATGATCTAGAGAATGGAAGGCATGGGGAAATGAAAGACATTAGTTAGTAAGGAAGGCTCATAGGTTTTAAACTGTTCATTTATGGATTTGAAGTTTTCAGCAGTAATTCTTACCAGACACAGTACTGACCACAACAAGTTCAGTAAGGGGCTTGCTAGTGCTTTAAACAACATAATTTCAACATTTTAGAATTTTAGCACATGTTTAAATTAAGGTATCACTTAAATCGAGGTATCTAAGAGACAAATATAAAGTTACTGCAAACAATACCCTAAAATCACATTCTGTGGTTCTCTCTGGATATAGCTTATCTACTCAATTGTGTCTCTATTTGCTCAGTACCTTGTCATCCAGTGATACCCACCAGCAAAAGCCCAAGAGTAGCATGAATTCAGATAACATATGTAAAACATTAAAAACAGCATACAAGTATAGTAGAATACTTTTAAACACAGGTAAGCAATCACTGGGAAAAAGGTCAAAACAACCAATATTTGAAAAATTATTCAAGATCTACATAGCTACTAGCCATAAATAACAACATTGTTAAGATTAGTTTGTTGCAAAAATTAGTAGTAAAAATTTCATATTAATTTTTACACTTACAGGAAATGGCTCTAACCCCTCCTGAATCACAAAGCCTTCAATAACATGGGTCAGGATCTGTGGTTTAACAATAGCCTGTGGAGGTTTATTTTCTAGGCTAGGAATGCTACTGGGCATTGAAATGCTGTTGCTCCTTGTTGTGGCTGCTGGAAGCAGAAGAGGTGGTGGTGGAATAGAGGCATGTGAGGGATCAGATGGAGATTTAATTACTGAGGCACTGACTGATGATGTCACTGAAGGTAGTCCCCCGTGTTCTGAAAAAATTAACAAATTATGTTATGTTTTTATCACTTGCATCCATTGGCTCATACTTCTAGAAACATGAGTTGATAAACACACCCACCTCTGCAGCCATCAGCCTGTAACACAGGCTTTTCCCTATGGTTTATAGATTTTTACCTTGAAAACAAGAAGTTTTTCCTTGCCAGACTATTCCAAAACCAGACAGTTCTCTTGCAAGCATTTCCCTTTACTCAGTACCTACTATTGGCACAGTTAGCCACTAAATACCTATACACATATGTAAGTCAAAAGCAGAAACCAGTACAGTCAAACACAGGATTCTCAAGACTAAGCTGCTGAGGTATTTCTAAAGAGAGAATTTCTTTCCAGGGATGCTTTAAGTCTCAGTAGCTTCTGGGGTCACAAGCATATACATCGAACTGCTAAGCACCCAGTTATACATTTGGCACACATATATATATGCCCACCATACTACAGAGGTTATATATTTGTATATTAAGCACATTGGGGAATTTCCACTAATTTGCAGTACAAGAATTGATAGAGACAGGTATATAACTCACTGAAGAAGAAGAAAGGTTTTCATGGATAGTTTAGAACATGTAAAAAAATGGTACCAAAAAGAATCATACAGAGTAGCTAACCATTCCCACAGCAACTTCTGACTGCTGACCCTGATTCTGAAAATCAGCCTCCACACCAGATCAGTAAGCATGTTTCGCTCCTATCACACAGCTATCACTTCAAAATGGAGACTGACACTACTCTAAGGATGTTAGTATAGAAGTATATGATACAGAGCTCAAACCAGCATTTACTGTGCTGTTATCCAAATATAAACTACACTTTTGGGGCTATCAAACAGATTCCTAATATATTAAATGTAGTTTCTTTTACCTAAAAAATTATAACACTAAATTCTAAAAAAAAAAAGAAAAAAAAAGAAAATATCAAAATCATACATTTCTATTTAAAAACATCAATAGCTAGCATGGGTTTCTAAGCAGAACAGCTATCTCAATATGACATTTCTTCTCACCTGACAAAGGATCTTCTGAATTAAGTGACTCTCCATTCCCCAAGGTTATGGCTGGTGGAGACAAAGTGGGTGGTGTAGGTGTTCTAGCCATATGGACACAATCTGATTCCTCAGGCATCTCTTCTTCACATACATTCTCCACTTGGTAAATCTGCATCCAACAAACTATTGCTTTAGAGAGATTTCCATTCTATCTTAATACCTTAAAAGAGTTGCATAAATACAGTTTTTAAAATAAATTGCCAGTTAAAATATGCTCATCTCCAAATAAAATGCTAGTTTCCAAACTGCATACAAAACAATGAAGTCTGGGGACATCACAGTGTCCATGAGTGCAAATTATTTTGTTACAAATGGAAAAATATAGAGGCACAGTCCTCCTATCAAAAAGATCAGAAGACTTGACTTTTTTGATGCCTTATCTTTATAGTTTACTGTATTTTTAATTATACACACATTTGTAGCTATTTAAAACACTTCTGCAAAACACAAGCCTTGTAATATAATGAGAGGTCTGCAAATTGTTCTGTACCTTAGACAGCAGTATAATCAAGCTCAGTATTTCAGACAAGTACACCAAGATGATCAAGCATTAGTGCTTATAAAATATATTTTCCTCAAAACTATTACAGTAAATGTAAATGAATTAATGACAGCCAATTTAGTAGATTAAGATGTAAACCACCACCTTGCCAAAAGCAAACCTGGTTTCTACTTTTTTGCCTAATTTCTACATAAAATATCAGACAGCTGAGATTATCATTACCTTCTCACTATAAATTAAAAATAAACAGAACACCTTCATTAACCTGCTGTTAACCTGAAAAAAGCCTACAAGACCCATTGATTCTTTTGCTTGTGTTAATCTCATTAGCATGTTACCACTGAAGCCCAGCAGTGCCATCCTAAATGTCAGCATTATTTGCGTAGCATTTTATTTCACTGAACATGACTTCAGTTCAGTGTGAGCAAAGCTGAAACCTTCAGTTACAAGAACGTAACAGATGTCTGACACTACATTGAACTAACAACAGAGAGAGGGAACACCCAGAAAGCACCAGAAATTGCCCTGTTCTTTTATGAAAAGGATCTCTTTAATGTTAATACAAAGTTAATTATCAAGAACTGTATTATCTTAATAATCTGCTCTACACCTTTGCACCTAGTATGGAGATGACTATTCTACTCAAAATTTTGATTCACTATATTAACATAATGAGGTAAAAGCTCAGAGTCCATAAGGGATCTTTATCAAAATTACTGCAACATAAGCATTTACATATATTTACCCAATCTTTTAATGTTAAATATGCTGCAATTTCATTACAAGATTTTTTAGGTCAAAGTTGCCCTTGCATGATTCTTACTTGATACCAACTGATGATCCATTACCAAAAAAGCAAAAACAAAATCAGAGGAAAATATCTATTGTTTTCTTAAAACTCATTTCTGTAATCAACAGGTTTCTTCTGATCCTGTCTAGCAGCTGGTTTAGCTCCCTCTGAAGTCAATGGGCCAGATTTACAGCTCTCTACAAAGCTGAGGATAAAGAATGAAGAACTGCAATATTACCACTTACCACAGGAGTTTCAATCGGTACTGATGGCTGCACTTGAAGATTTACTGCAACAGTCTGTGGTGGTGGAAGAGTTTGAAATGGCAGCTGGACCAAAGCTTCTGCAGCAGGAAGTTCCTCCTCAGAAACCAAAGTGTTTTGAACCAAAACCTGGCCCTGGGACAGAATTTCAGGCTGCACTTGTAAAGACTGCACAGACTGCAACGGCAGTTGTTGAATCTGCGTTGAAGATGTTGACAGCTGAGGAGGAGCTGCAAGAGGGATAGGTGCGGACTGCAAGGCTGAATATTGCTGGTGTGGTGTCGAGGACACGATCTGTTGACCTGGGGAAACTAAGCTGGGCTGATCTACTGACCCTATATGTACAGCAGGGGAAGATGGGAGTGGAAGATGCGATGGGAGGTTGAGCGGCTGTGCAACTGGTCGCACTGGATTGGTAGTGGCTTGCTGAGAAGCAGTCTGCTCTGGCTGAAGAGCTGTTGGGACTAGGGAGTTTGCCTGTGACTGAATAAGTGCTTGAGGGTGAATAATTATTGTGGGTGACTGACTAGGGGAGTGAGAAGGTGGAGGGGATACCACTACTGACTGCTGAGCTGACTGGGATGGAGTAGGAGATAGCGTTAGAGGTGGAGGATGGATGTGAATAGGTGAGCAATGAGACTGGACGCTGCTGGGAGCCGGAGGAAGACCATGGCTTGGGAGCGGTAGGCAGTGCTGCGATGGAGGGGGCTCCTGACCAGAAGGAGTCTGAAGTGCAATTGGCTGGACTTGCTGCTGCTGTTGCAGTATCAGCTGATGATGGGAAATCTTTGGAGGTGGAGAATGAAGTGGGATCTGCTGATGTTTTACTAGCGAATGAGGTTGCAATGAAGAATATGAAGCTGTGAGGGGGGGAAAAAAGGACAATTAGCATTTATTTCTTTCAGGCCAGAGAACTTTATAAGAATATTAAAAGAGAGGAAGTTTTACTTTAAATAAGAGCAGTGCAACTTTTTCAACCCTTTGGATCTATGTTTAGAAAAATCTTCTCTGTTGTTATGTGCGTGTTGCACACAAGAACAATTTAATAGGGGAATATATCATTTCCAAAGCAAAATGCAGCAATGAAGGTAGCCATGCTATTTACATATATATACATACATATATATGTACTTTCTTGATAAAAGTATCTAAACTTATCTTTTTGGTGCTAGTTCTAAGATTATTGCTGATCCAGCCTTCTCTTATTTAAGAATTTCATACAACTTTAAATGGGTTTAACCTTTACCTTGAAACAGACCGAAATGGAAGAGATAAGTATGTCACCATCAACAGGATTTGTTGATAACCACTAAGTTAAACTTCAGGTAAAATATTTTAAGAGACTAAACAAATTTCCAAGAGTTCTGTATGAATTAAAACCTTTCCAAGTATCTGAACTTGAACACATAAGCTGAAAGGTGCTAATCTCAAAACTTCCACAGGTATCGCATCACCTTCCAGTGAACCAGTGACTCACTAGTAATTCTTTGCAGCATGCACATTTTCTTTCACATGCAAACCACTTCTTGTATTGTCTTTTCCACTTGAGAAGCTACTCATTTATACTGTCTTTCTTCTATTTATTTAAGTGAAGATAGATTTTTTTTTTCCCTACAGAAGTGCGTAAGGAGAGCACAAGGGCTCACTACCTCAAGAATTTCTGCCTCATAGTCTTAGTCCTTCACTAAAAGCTGCCATTAAATTATGCTAAATTCCTCAGACTTCACACCAATTGTCTGGACCACTCTTACTCTTTCAAAACAAGGAAGCTAAAATGCAAATACTTTGGATGTAATGTAAATGCCTTTCTAACCAAGTGCATGCTTATTTTTACTACTCAATAAAAAACATTAACCTTCTGGGCTGCTATTACCTGAGGATTTATAAAAGCACTTGACATAAGAATATTCTGATGCCAGGACATGTACACACACACAAAAAACCCCACCAATAAAATAGATTTTGATGATAGCAAGAGGCATAAGGTCATTTCAGCCTACGCTTGCTTCTCAGAGTTTGGGGATGACATGTCCTGACAATGAGCATACAGAGAGACCAGCAAAGACAGGTTTGTACTGTGATTCAAGTGTGTATTGCAACTGCTATATTGTTCTCATATCATGATTTAAGAATACTGCTGTATCACTCTGCTAGATCAAAATCCCATGTAACATCCAGTATCAGCTAATAAATATATTTACTATTAATCATTAAACTCTATTCATGTGGAATATCCAAAACAACCTGGGCAGACAGCAATGGACTCTCAGAGAATCATAACACAGAAATTAACACTTATGGCTCTGTTTTCATCCTACCTGGTGTTATCAAATGATGTATACTTGATGTCCGTGTGACTGGTGTACTCCGACACTCTGGAGTTGGGCTTTCCCCTTTTCTATTGCTTTCTGAGGGATCTGGTTGGCTGCCCTTGGAACTGGTTACAGGTTTATTAGGGCACAGAGACAGTGACTGAGTTTGACTGCTGCTCTTTGGTGGGCCATTCTGTGAACTCGACAACACACCCAACTTCTGACTGCGCAGTGTCAAGTTCTGAACCTGGGAAATGAGAAAAATGTGAAAAAAAAAAACCCAAACCATATAAATATCTATGACAAACATCCAGGCAAAAATAGCAAAAAAACCCATTACACAATGCTTGCCAAACTATGTGATCAAGATATGTAAGAAGCTGAAAATTTGCATATCAAAGTACCTTTTAAGCCACGAAGTTCAGAGAAGAATAGGGATCTCAAACTACTTCAGTGACAAAGAAAATGCAGGAAAGTCTAATTCAACTTTTAAAAGAAATGGAAGATGTTTATTACATTAATTTGAATTAAAACTTGCTTTGTTTTCTCTTTCACTGTGTCTTCAAAGTTAATGACAAAAGCAAACAATTTTATTTTTCACACAGAAGCTCAGTGGTCAGTAAACATGCTTCCACAGACTAACATAAACCAGAGTCTTGAGTAGTCAACAGGACCAGGGTCTGCTGTATGTTATTCCATGAGCCCTTTTTTTTCTGCAGTGATATTAATATACCTTTTCACTGTGACACCTCCAATGTCACATGAAACTAAAGGTTTGTGTTCCAAAATGTAAATCAATCAGTGAGCATTTTATATGGCAGCCAGATTCTGTACATAATGATCCCAAATTTCCAACCCACACGCTAAGATAAAAGATTATTTTCAAGGACAAAGACCACCTTAGCATTAATTTACATGTTTTTTTCTTATTAACTGGCATTGCCACAAAGATAGGGCTGGAGAAGACTCAGCTGGTGTAATTTACTTGGATTTCTAGAAAGTTTCTAAATGAAGTCTGTTTATCAAAGGCTTTGAAAGAAACTACCAAGATAGAAGATCACTCATGAGAGCATAAATTTCTTAGATAAACGTTCACGTTTCACAGCAGAAGCCTGTGACTAATATGTCTTGTAGATATTTGTGCTGTACCATATTATTTTTTCCAGATGATACACAAATATGTTGAGCAGTGAAAAGGTGATACAAGTTCAGCTGATAACATGAAATTATTTGAGGTAATAAAGACAAGAGCTCGTTATAAAACCTAAAATGTCATGTCCATGATCCAAATCTTACATACAACATGATCACCTCTACATGTGTGGTGGTGGCAAACAGGAGACACCGAAGTTGTATACAACCAGCACGCATAAGTTGCTTTTATAAGCAAGAAATACTTCATCACAATGCTTCCTTACCTCTTAGTTCTGTCCCACTCTGCTGGACATTCCTTTAATAAATTTACACAAGCTCACCTGAGTAGCTGCAGACTGACAGGAAGATGAGGATGACGATGAGACAACAGGAATGTCAGACTGGACAGCAGCCACAGTGGTTGCAGGAGTAAAAATAAGCTGTTAAGCAAGAAGGAAATATCTGGTAACAGACTGAAACTTTGAGAACTTGAGAAAGAAATGTAGTATTTTAAAGAGAGATATATAACTTTCACATAGTACTGTAGAGCTTCTAAGGTTGACTTTTTTACTTTTAGGAGAACTTAACCAAAGCACAATTTATTATCTGTGGCCAGNTTGTAGTTTAAGTCAATAAAAGATAATGATGTAAAGTGAATATAACAGCATATTTGTTCTACTTATTGAGAAAAATCTTTCATATATAAACACCCCTATCAACTTTCACACAAGCATTTTCAAGAGTACTTTCCTTCAAATATTACAAGAGAAACAATAGCAAAAAAAGTCAAGAGCCCAGCCCAGTATCTACTATATTCAAGAAGAGATTTTAGATCTTCCAATCTGTCAATCTGTTATTTAACAAGCAAAGTTGTCATATGACCTTTAATTATGCTAATTATGTGCCACAGAAAGAACGGGTATCATACAGACAACCTGGAATTACCAGCTTCAGAATACCAGCATACCTAACTATCATTAATTTCTTTACTGGCAATATAGCGAAGAAAGAGCTTCATGGAAGGCTTTGAAGAAAGACTGACTGGTACCTCTTCAGCAATGTCTATTAAATCCCACAGAGATTGTAATGTTCAAGTCACAGAAAACTCACTAGATAAAGTATTACATAAATAAAAATGAAAAGTCACTAAACTCCATTAGGAAATGGAAATGCCCCACTGACAGAAAACTGCAAGAATCTAATGAGTACCACATTAATCCAAAGAGATTTAAAATTACATAGCTGACATGAATGCTATAGGCAATAATGCAAAGAACAATCTTAGTTAATAGAAGAATAAATAAAGAAAAAAATCAGAATCAGAATTCTGAATGTTACCTCTGCATTGGAAAACAGTCTACCTGGTATACATTCAGACTGCAGTATGCCCTTCAACATAGCTAGAATAGACAGGTGCCCTTTATTTTTCCTCTATTTCATCAATTTAATAATTCTAGTTTGGCCAGGCTAAAAACATTTGACCAAATTTCACTAGAGAACTAAGCAAGAGTGATCCTTTCACTTTTCATGTCTACAGCATTTCAGAAGATATGCATTCATAAAATAACGATTGAATTCTCACTGCTATCTGAAACTAAAGAAAAATATTTATAAATTATTAACAGAAATAAAATCTGAAACGGTTAAGATTGAGGGATTGTTGGGTGTTTTTGAGGGAGACAGAGGGTGATGACAACACAGGAGTAAACCAAAACCAAGCTTAAGAACTGCAATCAAAACTTACCATTTGAGCTCGTAGATACATTTGAGCCTGGCTTGCACTCAGGGTTGGAGAGGTGCTCCCCAGCAACATAGTCTGTTGGGTAATACTGCTGCTGGTGGTGTTGGAGGTCTGTGAACGGCTTATTATCTGTGCAGGTGTAGGAGAGGTGGAGAGGTTAATCTAAGGAAACAAAAATATTGCTTCTGTCATGGAAATTCATTCATCCTAGGGTCTAAAGCCAGAAAGCCTTTGACAAAAATGGCAGGGGCAGTTGAAATAACTGAAAGGATACTGAAAATATACTGAGCCAATCATCACTAAATTGGATTCTGGCAAGATTGTACATTTTCATTCTTCAGTGGCAAGCAGCCCTTTGGCAGTAAATAATAACAAGCAGTTAAAGTATAAGCACTGATATTATGAAGTCTGAAAAATATACTTCAGAAATAGACATCTACAGAATATGCAGCATGAGCTTGTAACACTTGAAGTAAAAAAAACTAAATTTTAATATTTAAGCATCTTTAAATGTTTGTATTATCTGACTGCACTGATAACTTCTGTTATGCCTGTTGTGCAATCTCATCAGGAAACTTCTTTGTGCCATGACATACAGAGACTCTGATTCCTCATTCTACACATGCACATTTAAAAATGATAGGAGACAAAAACTTTCTACAATTTCATAATAAATGCTATGTTTATCATTTTCTCAAACAAAAGCTGTTGTGGTTGGGCTGTTTTGTTTGCCTGTTTTTTTTTTCTAACCATTCTAACAGAGTTAAGTGCCCAGCTGTTTTTCACCACTTACTCAAAAGATTTCCTTGAAAAATCCCAGCCCAATTATTCTGTTAGTTTAACATCAGGCATCTTTAAAGACTTTCCCTCCTAAATTTAATGACTGAACAGTTTTAATTCTAACAACTGCAAGCCAAAGCAATGCTATGAGAGCTTAAAAAAAAAAAAACAAAACCAGTTAAATCACCAAAACTATGCACTGAAGTCATGAACAGCTTGAGGGCATGATTGGTAAGCAGCATGTCCATAGGACTAAAAAAGTCCTACTTGAAATAACTGTAGAACTGTACATAAGAGACAGTGCAAATTACACATCTGAAGATGCATGAACTGAACACAGAGCTGCTTATAACTGAAACCTCAGCACACATCTAGAATATGGATAAAGTAATTCAAAGTGCAGAGAAGATGCATGATGAAAGATGATAATCAAGAAAAGAATGAATGCTGTAAACAGTTTATAAGTTTAATATATTTATGGCAGCACCAACTCGATTTCTTTAGATCTGGTGCTCTTCAATCACTGATACGTGATGATTTTAACCTACAGCAATACTCTGAATGAAGAAACTAATGTGAAAAATCCAGTAAGAAAACATGTAAAAGATAAAAGCTCAGAGAGAGACACCAGCAGTGGTCTGAACAGTCACTACTGCTCGTGGAGCAAGCTCCTGCCCCTCAGTGGGCTGGGACAGGGAAGCCTCCAACTTTGGCCAGCAACAAGGCTGGCAGCACGCATCAGCACAGCTAGCAGATGCTGGAAGCACAACCAACACTTACTTCACAGACATCATTCTTCTATTTACACTGTAATACTAATTTTAACCACACAGATTTAAATACTAGAATCTTTTCTGGTTTGTCACTGGTTGTGGATTATTTTTCCAAGTTGTTATGTATTTAGCAAGAGGAGTTGAGAATGGATGGAGGGCTTTGTTCAGTTACGTACCGAGGTCTGCGACATGCTTGACTGCTGAGTGACACTCCCAGTGGGGGAAGTACATTGCCTCCCACCTGACAGGCTTGCCTAAATAGCAAGAATACGTGTCAAATATTGAAATCAGAAAGTGTTTAAGTGATGCTCATATTATCGCATAAACCATCAGAAACATCCATCTCTACTATCACCTTGTCTCTGAGTTAACATTAAAAATGTTTTATTCAGTGGAATTACTTTTCAGCCAAGCTTACTCAACATGGAATGCTATCTGGTAGGTGCTAAATGCCTTGAATTCCTACCCAATTTTAGGCATTCTTGCAGATTAAGAATTGAACCAAAAACTCAAAACCTCAAAACTCTTAACGATGGAGCCAACAGATCAACTCACTACCTATGGTGCTTAGAGTGTAAAATGTGACATCTTTAAAAGCTTTCATTATTAAAAGTCACATCATAATTTTATTATGATTAGAATCCTCTAAAAAATTAAACTTTATAAATGCTGTAAAGAACACCCTCGTATTTTAGAATGATAACTTATATATGCACATCCAGTGCCTATAACAGTATGCTGTTCCAGCCCTCTGGATGAATGCAAGGATCTAGTCTGTGTGAACAGACTGCATACCAAAATCTCCTAGCCTTCCCCATTCTGATTTTCTTTGTTCAGTCTTGGTAACTATACATGCACATACAAATCCATCACAAAAATAATTAAAAAAAAGGCAAATCAATATATTACCTCAATCTAGTGGAAAAGGTATAGAGGAAAAAGCCAGGAGCATAGGAGAATCAGTCCCAGTTCTGACAACAAACAGCTATATCCCTCAAGTCTTTAACTCCATTCTAGCATTTCCATGTGTACAATATCTAACCACCACCACCTGTCTCTGCAATTCTCAATCCAAGGTCAACTGAGGTCAAAGGAAATCTTTCCATTGCTTCACTTTTCAAAATGGATCTCCTCAAAAGTTCACTAGTGTTAAAAGCTGTGCCTTCAGAAATGAAATGTCATTTTCTTCCTACATTTCCACACTCAGAGTTAAGACTGAATTTTGCCATTACTTACAATGAAGCCAGATGTGTGTCAAAACACACTCAAACACCAAAGGTTCATTATTTTTATTTGATTTCACTAAGATACATTGTTATTCATTGCCTTTCCCATCAAATTTTAGAGAAAATAATGGGATGAAGATCGAAGTAGTCTATTTTTAATATTTATTTTATTACTGTTTGATGAATTACATGATGCATTATAATGTATGCAATAAAAGCATGGAATGGTTGCCTACTGGAGCATCTGTAACACCAGACAAAACCATCCAAATAGTTTGGAAGAAGATACAATTTAAAAGAACAAAGTTGTTATAAAATAACAGTGAATTATTGAAGTATTAGCTCAGGCACTTAAGCTGTTATTACGTTTGACAATGCTCTAGAACTGTAGTCCTACTCTAGAAAGTAGTACACCTTTTTTTCAGCAATCTTCAGTCTCACCTGTGGTACAGTTGCCAGACTCTGAAATTGAGTACTGCTTAAGTGCTGCTGCTGCAAGGCAGCAGTCTGCAACATTAGATGCTGCTGCTGGGCTGCATACATCTGCTGGAGGTACTGAGCAGCTGAGCTAGGAGGGCGATGCAAGGCCTGCTGAATAACCTGTGATGAATCAGTAGGTAATTAATTACAATTGCAAAGTACACACCATGCTAACATGATGCTGAAGTTTACCTTAACAAGGAAATAAACCCAAATAAATTCTTTTCATACCAATTATGTAACACAGGACTCACACCATCTCACTGTTCTCAACTGAGTCATTGAATATAGTCAACAAATATATTCACATTTTCAAGGAAAGCCTGACAATCAGCTGACAAGACAGTAGCACTCATAACAAAACACCCAAGCTTCTCAGGTTCTTGTCAACAAGTCCTACATGATGTTCCACCTTTTGAAAGATCAGAATAGCCTGAGACTGGATTATTAAACCCAACAGAATGTGCTGTACAGAGTTAAAGATGACTAACTTAAAGAAAAGCAAGAAAGAGGTGGATACAAAGCAGCAGTTACACACACAGCGATACCTCTGGATCTCTGTACTCAATGTCGGTCAAACGAACCAAATTATGGTTCATTTTTAATGCTATTTTTTTTCAAGATTTATGTTATTTTGTAAAGGCTTCAGTTAATAATCCATACCCTCATGGGTATGGCAGAAAAACCCAACTTCCTAGCACTGCATTTCTTCTTCCCTCATTTGGGAAGCAGGGCTTTATCCTGCACTATTCTTAAGTGGTCTGGTGCCCTGTGGTAAACAATATCTTCTGAAAACTAAGTCAGATATTGAAGGAGACAGCAATTAAGAATGGAAAGTTAATTTTGTGTAAAGTATTGTGCAATGCCTGTATCTGAGAGCACTGCACAGAACAGGAAGGAATATCCAGTACCTGGACAGCATGCCTGTCAGAGCCACTGTAGACAGATATCTGTGGCAATGGTGTCCGGGAGGTGGAGGTGGTAGTGACAGTAGTTGTAGATGCAGAACATGTTGTTGTGTTCGGTTCATTCTCCATAGCTGTGCAGTGGTTGTCCAGCCTGGAATTGAAATAGAAGTGGACAGAACGACAATTGTAGTAGGAAAGTTTGTAGGATTTGCTATTACTTTACAGGATTTGTTGAGAGATGAAGATATAATCTTCTAAGATCCATCAAGAGTAGCAAGAGGTGACAAATTTAGGAATACATGCAAGATTTCCAGCAAGCTACACAGAACACTGCCACATCCCTCTTCCTCACAGCACAGCACTGAAACTGCTGGCATTCAGCAAAATACATTCTCCACAGAAATCACTGGTGGCATGCTCTGTTTGGAAAGAGATGGAAAAGATGTAGGGAAAAATGGTTTTTACTTTTTACAGTAATACTTCCCAAAATACAGCAAGAGTTAAGGAAGACTATTCAAACATCTCCAATCACTCTTCCCCCAGCCTCATGACACTTTCCTCTGCTTCAGAGTACAATCTCTCTCCCAAAACATCTTTAAAACTGAAACAAATCACACATCTCAATACGAGGGATGTTTAATTTCTTTTTCAGTATTAGTATTACAGTTAACAGGAAACAGCCTCATTACTGTTTGCTGCATTTTTAAGTATGTTAGAAAACAACAGGTGGGCAGAAGATGGGTTCCCCTCTTACAATTAAAGAGCTCAAAAATAGTAACTGAAAGTGCTGCAGAGTACTGGGGGAAAAAAGCAGCACTGGGAAGTGCTTAACAAACCACCCATGGATGCTGCATCTGACAGGAACACAATTAGAGAGTTTCACCTCACACAGCTGAAAGCAGAATGCAGCACTGCGATGCTGCTACTTTCACCTCTCAAAACACAACTCCTTTTTGAGTAGAGAACTGTATATAATGCCACAGCTCTTGATTACTTGGAATACCTAACTTAAATAAATACATGGTCAGCTATCATATATGCCCATCATTGTTTTGCCTAGCTGTGTGTATTTTGCCATCAAAGAAAATTCATGTCAATGAAGTGTGCTTTGAAGCAAGAGCAACCTGCTATTAGAACTGAAGAAAAAAATACGGCTTTGTTGTTAAAAATTCAGATCTACTGTGCATTATTGATGCTATTTGTCTACTCACAGTAGAGCATAAGTTAGCATTATAACTTTACCCACTTCAACTACAATAAAAATGGCATTGTTTCTAAAAACACTTTACATTCATTTCACATAATGGTAATGAAAAGTGCCTTCAAAAAAAGTTGTCTCCTCTGGAGGACATTAAAAACACATAAAAATATTTATACTTATAACCTGTCTAGCTAGTTTTAGCATAGTTATGCAACCAGTTAAATTAGCCTAAGAAAACAACATTGGATTTTTTATCTCCTTCATTCTCAGACACACTTTAGATGTAGCATTAGTGAGACATTCAACATATTCTACTCTACCAGCTATTTTATCAAAAGTTCATCCTATGAGAGCTGTTAGTCACTTAGCTGAAAGCATCTCATTTAAAAAATAAAATAATTTTGTCATGGTCCAAGTTGTTCCTGCAATGGATGTACAACAAAACCAGGAAAGAGCTCTTCAACTTTTCTTCAGCATGGCCTGGCACTGACATCCATCTCCAGTTCTTCTCTAACACCTCACTTGGAGGCGGTACAAGATGCTTACTTGCCACCTCACGCACTAACACAGCAGTAACAGGCAGAAATAGCATGCCCTCTCTCGGCTGAAGGAATAGGAAAGTGTTTCAACACACACCACTTGTTAGAAACCTCTCCTCTAAACGTGAGGTGGAAAGTTTACGTGAGAAGAGGAAATACACAGAACGTGGTTGATTTCAGCAAGTAAATGAAGAACCCATTACAGTTTAGCAGGTGTTTTATGACAATAAGCATAAAACCCACTAGAGACTTAAAATCAGACTACCTTTACAGCACTGCTTTCAATTACAATGTTGCACTTAAGAGTTACAAAAAAAACCCTGTTACAATTAAAACTAATCTTCTGAATTGTTCATTGAGTACTCAACATCAAAAAGGCAAAATTCCTAACTTCTAGTAAAACTACTTTTGTCAAATGTTTGACAAAGACCTTGAAACAATGCTGCAAGTGACTTTAACTCAAAAGAAACTCTGTCATACAAAGTTTTAGAAAATGCACTAAACTCCTACTTTAAACAACCATCCACATTTAGGTGACCCCAAAATACAAAGCACAACACAAAACTACATTGAAAAGAAATATTTATTCGAGTAGCAACAGTATGAAAGCCCACATAATTCCAAGTTACACCATGCAGAACGTAAGTAATCGGAAGTTTTGTTCTCCTTATATTTTTCGGTGAAAGAGTATATTTACTTTGGAAAAAGCAACAGAAACATCTGCTATTCTATATCACTGGCACTAATCTATCTTCACAGCAGATGCGCATGTCACCACTCACATTTTTATGAAGTTTAACTTTTGGTAAATGCCATGGCAATAACAAACATTGCCGACAATCTGCCATCAGGACTGGTATTTGAATGTAAGAGTTTTGTGGGTTTTTTATACTTGTTTTACATTTTATTCTCATCCTTTCAATTCATGACCTCTGTGTAAAATTCCAAGGGTACAAAGCACAGGCGACAAATGACAATTTCCTCCAAGTTGAAGCCCTGTGGGCGTTTTTATATGTGACTGCAGGCTCCGGAATAAATCCTCTCTCTTTCCCTTCATTCCAGCTACAGCTCAGACCAACACTGACCAAACCTTCTGTTTCTCTTTGTTTAAAGAAATAAAGATAAAATAAGTGAAAGCTACGCTCTGTGGAAATACAACCCACGCCACGCGGTGCAACTTGCTCCTGAGGTGGCCGAGACCGACCGAGCCCGTGGGCTGTCCGGGCACTGAGGGAGCCCCGGGGCTGCTCCGCAGGCAGCGGCCGGGGCCTTAGGCGGCCGCGGCCA
>VXBZ01005948.1:425097-458839 GCA_013399135.1 Heliornis fulica | reverse complement strand
CACCCGCCCGCCGCCCCGGGCCGTGCCGCCCGCCGCAGGGGTGGGGGGATGCCGACGCAGCGGGACAGCAGCGGCAACAGCACCATGTCGGCTCCGGGCGGTGGAGGGGGCGGCCTCGGTGGGGACAGCGCCCACCAGGTCCGGGTGAAAGCCTACTACAAGGGGTGAGTGAGGGCGGCGGAGACGGGAGGTGGGGCCCGGGCAGGCGGTAAAGGCGGCGGCCACCGGCGTGAGAAGAGCCTTTTAGCAGCGAGGAGCGGCGTGGCCGGGCCCGACGGGGGGCGATGGGGCCGAGCGCTGCCTTGCCCTGCCCCGGGTCCGAAGGAGGCGGAGCGGCGGCCCTGTGGTAGCGTTTGGGGTGCTCGGCACGGGCTCCCCTGCGGCGTCGGGATGCGGTGGTTGGAGAACATCCCCGGCGCTCCGCCGGTGGCTGAAGCCAAACGTGGCTGGCCCTCTTCTGAGGGCTTCCTCCCGCGGGGTTTGTCAGCGCCGGCTCCTTGAGTGAAGTACCAGAGATCCGCGCATCTGCCGCGCGTTAAGTTCTCCAAGATACCCACCTAAGTGTAGGGGAAAAGAAATAGAGGGGAGGAAATAAACTGCCCGACAGCTGTGTTACAGTGCGCTCTGAACGGGGGTGAACTGGCAGGGCTTGTGCTCGGAGGAGCCTCTCCCCGGGTGTCGGGTTTCAGCGGGGCGCCGGTGGGCCGGGGCGGAGTGAGCTGTGGGGCTGACGGGCCGAGCGCCGCCGGATCTTCTGTGCTCCTGTGGTGGTCTTACCGGGAAACAAGGAAGAACCTTGGAGGGCCTCCTCTGCCCTGCTCACCCTCCTTCCCAGGCAGCCCGAGGCCCTGGTTGTTTACCAGGAATATTCATATTCTACCATAACACTTTACTAGGGACACGCACACACCAGAATTAGTACTTAAAATATAGGTTAAGGGTTTAGCTTTGGTCCTGGTCTCAGCGTGTTAAATGATAACTCACATCTAAAGAAAGAGGGTGTTAGGGTGAAAACCTGTTTCATCATTTTTTTGGCAGTTTTCTGGGGAATGACTTACGAGGGAGTCTGTGAATGGTAACTGAGACGCATCTACTGTCAATTCTGCTTCCACTGTAAAAAAAACAATTGTTGCCAACAAAAAATTAAAAATGCTTCAGGTCTGCACAATGAAACACGTGAATTTTGTTGATCTAGTTCAGTGGCTTTCCAGCGATAACATGTAAGGCAGAAGAAGTGTTCTGTGGGTTCACGATGTCCTATTAAATAGTAACAGTTACAGGACTCGACTTTTAGGAGTTGGAGTGCAAGGGTTGACGATGGCTCATTGGGCCATTAAGTCTGAGAGGAGGTGATCTAAGCAGAAAAAAATGTAGGTTGCATTTTTGGGCTGAGATTCAACACATGATACTCTCCCAAGCTTCCTTCAGTTACCTGTGTTATGTACAAGGCAAGATTTATTACATTTATGGTATCTCTAGCTTTATAATTTTTAAGGAGAGATATAGAAAGCTTGCTGAGCATTTGGTATTTACTGTAGTGTTTGATTTCTGGTTTTTGTCTGCTTTGGGACTTTTCTTGACAAAAATCAAGTAGCGTGGAGACTGGCACTGTCTGTGGCTTTAAAAAACGTGTGAAACACCATCAAAGTAATAAGTGAAATTCTAAACTTGTTTTACAGTCCCTTTAATTGAGCAGTTCTTAAGGATTTGGAGATGCCCCTGGCTATTAGCTGGCAGAAGTGTTCATCTGGTCAGGCGGTGAACTGAAGTGGGACCTGCTCAGTGTTAAAATAATTTATTTTTCTTCTGCTGGGTCAGTTTTAATCTTGATCATTTCCACATGCAATCACATGAATTCTTGCCTTAGCACAGGGAGGATATGGTGCAAGAACAGAGAGCAGCTCAGGGTTGTGGGAGTGAGGAAGAAAACTGCACTGAACAGGAATGCTGGCTCATTACATTCTAAATATTAGGTAATAACTTAGAATCAGACTTCACAGACTCTGGAATGTTTCTTTTGAGTCTATTAGCTTTTTATCTATTAATGCAATTATCAGTTTACTTTTAATAACGACCCTGAGTCATAAAGGGTGTTGGTTAACCATTGTGAATACCACCCACTAACTAGATGAATGCCTTAGTCATGATTTGTTTTGAGATCTAAACAAATTATTCTCTCCATGTTGGCTTCTTAGGCTGGCACTATCAGGAAGCAAAGCACTTTACCTGCACTTAGACTGAAACAGCTTGGAGACTGAGGATATAAATGTTGATATCAAAGATGGCATTTTCCCCTTTTGTCAAATAAACTGTCTCAGGTTACAGCTGGATAGAGGATTTAGTTGGAAATCGTGTTAATCAGGAAATGTTAATCTCTTTTAATTTGGCTTTAATAGAAGCATTTATTTGTGTTGTAGAAGTTATTGTGAGAGTCTTGCTGGGAAGGTCTTTTCAACTTCCAGAAGGAGTTTCTGGTTCAAGAAAAAAAAAAAACAAAAAAACAACAGGAACTCAGAAGCACAGATTTGTTCTTGAAACAGTTGGGAAGACGATAGTCAGGATACTAACCTGGGGCTTGAGACATCGTGTTTATAGACTGAGAGCAAAGACTGAACCTGCATCCCTAAAATATCACTTAGTCAGGCCCAGAGCCTAATTGCTTTTCTCAGCCAAGACAAAGACTTTCATGAAGAACTCTTTGAAGGGTGTTTCAACTGTGCAGTGGTAATTCTTAAATTGACAAAATATGTAAAACCAGGAAGGAAAATTTTCCTAAAATGAGCAGAGATCATGAGAATACAAGGATGGGAATTCCTGGAGACTTGGGAATTGAGGCATTAGGTTGAATTTATCCAGGTATTTCCTTCTCTCAGGTAAGCCATGCTTATCTTTCTCACAGGGCTGCTTGTTTAAAACACTGAAAGTAGTCATATCTGTTTTAAAGTGTTACCATAATCTGTGCAGAGTATGTGAGAGAGGTTTCTGAGTGTTCTTAGGAATTTGCTCTCTTATGCCATTTACATACTTTTTTGTTGATACACTAATGAAGTGAAGCAGCTTCAAATGCATGGCACTCAACAGCATCTGTAATTACAACCATTTCAGCTTTCCAATATTATTTAAAATTTTACCTTTTGTCTTGTGTAACGTGTTTTAGATGCTTTTCCTCAGTGCAGTACAAGAAGTTACTATATAATTCATACGTATGGGGGAGGATTGCATTGTACCAGTAGGGAACAGGAAGGAATAATAACCTGCTTGCACACTGGGAATCCTGTAAATGTTGTTACTTTAATAAAAAGGACACAAAACCGAACTTCAGACTTGAAGAACCATTTTCCTGGCATGATTAGAACTGCTAGCTTGTGTTCTTTAGCTCCTGACAGATTTTGTGCTGTTTTATCCATGCAGGCTGTAATGGTGGTTAGACTTAATATAATTCAAGGCATAGGTTGCCAGTGCTTTGCCCACCTTCAGTTTGATTTAGTTCCAGTGTAGAATATTCCTGACGGTCCTCTAATGAATCACATTAAACTAGTTTCTTTCCTTAATTTTAATACATTAGCACAAGTGGGAAAAGTGCTTAAAGAGGAAAAAAAGTTCAATTTTTATTTTAAAACTAATATGTACCTACCTCGGGAAGTTAATATCTTAAAGACTTTCTAGTTCTTGTGTAATTTCTTAATTTTTTTTCTTTGGAGTACTTTATGATCAATTTTTCAGCTCAGTGTCTTTTGTTTCTTGAGGATCAGTTTAAGAAAGCTTTGGTTTAAGCCTATGAGCATATTTTAACCCCCTTCCTGCAGTTTCAGCAATGACCTAATTTTCTGCTAATATTTTTTCAGAGAAGTGCAGGTTGTGGGAGCAGGCAATTTGAGACCTCAGACTCCCACTGAGGAAAGAGATACTTCGGGTTTTTCTGAATGCCAGTGCCTACACCTTATGGTACTGAAATAGCAGAATTCTCCAAGTCTTGTATGGGTTAATTTCAGTGAGCTGCAGTTAGACATTGTTCACAGTTTTAATGACTGACCCCGGTGTGATATATGGTAAATACTTAGATAATCACAGAATCACAGAGATTGGAAAAGACCTTTAAGGTCATCAAGTGCAACTGTAAACCCAACACCACAATGTCTATTAAACCATATCCCCAAGAGCCACGTTTACGTGGTGACTTCACCGCTTCCCTTGGCAGCCTCTTCCAATGCATGACCCCTCTTGCAGACAATAAATTTTTCCTAATATGCAGCCTAAACCTCCCCTGGTGCAACTTGATGCCATTTCCTCTCATCCTGTCGCTAGTTACTTGGAAGGAAGGCCAACTTCTGCCCCATTAGAACCTCCTTTTAGGTAGTTGTAGAGATTGATAAGGTCTCCCCTGAGCTTTCTCTTCTCCAGACTAAACAACCGTAGTTCCCTCAGCTGCTCCTCATAAGATTTGTTCTCCAGACCTGTCACCAGCTTTTTTGTCCTCCTTTGGAGATGATCCAGCAATTATATATATTTTCACATATATAATAAGTGATAGTTATTTTAGGCTGCAGGTGGAAAAATCGAAAGCCACACTCTCTGTTCTTGCAGTGGATTGTTCTCTCTTAGAAGTTTAAGGTCAGAAGTGAAAAATGATATATGGATATTGAATTGCACTTAACTGTTGGCATTGAGGTTTGTTTTGTTTATTTGTGGGTGTGTTTGTTGTTTGGTTATGACTGTTGGATGATCTGTAAATGAAAGGGCATGGGAAAAGCAGCTTGATCTCAGTCAATGCAGGAGAGTCTTCTAGAGATATTTGAAGTCTGTTTGTGTTTAGATTCACCATATGCATTTTAATGGCTTTCCTATGGTTTATCTTTCACTGATTCTTACATTTGCAGGGTATTGATTTAAGCATGTGTCTTATTACAAATAAAATGATCCCATATTAATATTAATAGAAAATATAAATGACATTTTAATGCAAAGTAATTCAGCACAGGTATTGTTTATTTGCATGTTTCCTACTGATAGCTCCCTGATTAAGACCTATTATAGCAGTGATAAAACAAATTGTAAAAACCTTGGTGCTTCCATAATAAGAGTTAATCAATACATCCATGTGTGGTGGTGCAAAGGGTTCTGAAGAGATAAATAAGCATATTTGTTATAAAGCTATTTAAGGCATAATATCCTTATTAAAAGCAGTGCATAAGCTTGTCTTCTGAAGAAGGGAAGGGCTATTGTCAAGAATTTTTTCCCCATATCTTATTGAAAGAGAAGGTACTGTATCTTTTCATGCAAGCCAGCAATGTTCCACATTAACTTTGTTCTTAACTTAGCCTACTAACTTGTGACTAAAATGCCAATTTTCTTATCAGTAGAGTTTAACTTGATGCCTTCATTAAAAAAAGCTGTATTCACTCAAGCTGTCTTCAGTGCTGCTAGGTGCAAGAAGTGTGAAAAACACTATGTGTGAGAATGGAACCACTCGGAGACCTGTCTCGCTAGAAGATACTAGTGTTATCAATATAGTTAAAATGGCAAATTAAAGCTTGCAGAAAGACCTGTAATCTTTCAGTTTGTTTTATGTAAAGCTGGCTTCACATCCCAAGGAAGTGTTCCAGGTGTTGCTTGTAGAACCTTATTCATACTTAGGTACTTCTTTTTGGTTTAAATACTGCTATTAGCTAAGGTTCTCTGAAGGACTGAGTAGTGTTTGTTATAAGAGACGTTAAGATCTTCCAAATGTGTTTAGTAACTGTCTGAAACACGTGACATGTTGAGTAGTAATTTAGAGAACTTGCTGAAATTCTGAAATAATTAAACTTTCCTCCTATTTGAAGGATGTGTATTTTGCTGTTTGAAAGTGGCAGAAAGTAGGAAGAGCTTTTCTGGTTTTCAGTTGCTACCAGCTTTTACTTACAGAGGGATTCCTGGGCTGTTCATTACTTCTTAACATTGAGATTTTTTCTGTTCGGTATAGTACAGGTAAATAGAATCACAGATTGCTTAGGAGGAGGGGACCTCAGAGGTCATCTAATTCCAACCCCCTGCCATGGGCAGGGACACTCTCTACCAGCCCAGGTTGCCCCAAGTCCCATTCACCTTGGCCTTAAACACTTCCAGGGATAGGACTTCCACAGCCTCTCAGAGTTCAGAATGTAACTTTTTGCTCAAGAAAATATTCTAGAGTGACTATATCTGTAGCAAAATGGGAATAAATGAAGGGATGGTGAACTTTAGCACAGTCAGTGGAGCTGCTAAGTAAGCAGCACCTTCTTTCCTTCCCTGAGAAACAGGAAATACAGGTTGTCTTTCCCTCCTGGGTTGATGCCTGGGTGTCTCTGTAACAGTAATGCACCTCTAAACCTGCTCCAGTTCCTGGGGACAGGCGCTGGCACTGGCATTGCAGCTTGTGTGTTCCGAGGGAAGATGCAAAGGGAGAATTTTGTGTCTGAGAGAACACGGTTTGCTTTGTGGGATGGGTGCAATGGGCTCTTTCTAACCAAACTCCACTCCCCAAAGTGCTCTACTGTGTATAAGTGTAGGGCTTTGTCTTGCATTTTGTCTGTGGAAAGGAGTATTCCCTCAATTTAATTCAGATTATTGAACAAGTGTCACTTCACTATCCGAACCATTTACCGGAGTCTTTTCCCTCACTAAACTACTCTGATCATGCTCATAAATCCAGAAGCAGGTTAAGCTGTTTTTCTAGAGTGCTTAGAAATTGCTGGTTGATTTTACTCGTGCTGCTGAACTGAAAGCAGCCTTGGGCAAGCATGTTCTCTGCCACTCTGGAAGTGGTTCAGGCTCAGTGACCACAGTGTGTTAGGTTGTCACCTTCTTGATACTATACTGCCCATGCACAGGATGATTTAAAGACCTTTAATGTGATGTATATGTACACTTCAGTCTGGTAGGTATGTTGATGTGAATTCTGACCAGATATAAACTTGTTCTTTTTTTTTTTTTCTTCCCTCTTCCCTCACCAGATAGTGCTGGCAGCTGACACAAATTGAAACCAATCCCACCTAGCTGAGGGTTTTGTGAGAAGTTTAGTCTCATGGCTAAAACATTGGGCTTAAAAGATAGGTTTGAAGAGTAGTGTTGTAAACAGCCCTCTCTTTATTTTTTTCTTCCACCTTCCTCTGAACTCTGAAATCCTTTTTTTAAAGAACTGATCCTGAATCACCTATTCCCCTTTAAGGCCCAGAAAATACCAAGACAATGGGTCACCATTTTATGTTAATATATTTAAAACAGGATGTTAACTAACTCATAATCTTAATTACAACAGAAATACCCATTCTGCATAACAGTAAAGTAATAAATTTTAATTATATGTGTCTGTCAGCCTTCCCTGTCATTGTGGTAAAGCATCATGGGTCTCTTTTTTGGCTTTTTTTTTTAAAGGCACTTCCAGTATTTGGAACACAACTCCTAATCATCTGGAAACCCCGCTTAATATTTTTAAATTAAATTTTCATAACATTTGTGCAATCAAAATTTTAATTGGGAGATTTTAATTTAAAACATTTTGATATCTAATAGCAAAATAACCATGAAAGAGCAGGCAAGTCCAGCCATACGTTCTTTAAATTTTTTGCAGCACTTATCTTCAGTTTGCACTGGTACAATATCTCTCATTTCTGTGTGTGGTTAATATCAGTTGAAACTCAGTTCATAGTTATTTGGGCATTTAAATCTTATTTTTTTCTTAAGCAGATACCTGTTAATAAAAATCACTTGGAGCCTCACTCTGCTATAGGAAGGGAACTGCTGTGCCAACGGTTTACTATCATTACTGCAGTATTTTTTTAGGAGACTGAAGCAGGGGTAGGGTTTATATTAGTGGAATATGTAAAGCATTAAAGCCAGTGATCAGATGCTACATACTGCATTGTAACTCCTCAAATTTATTTTTCTTTTCCTCAGGGATATCATGATAACCTATTTTGAACCCTCCATCTCATTCGAGGGACTGTGCAGTGAAGTTCGAGACATGTGCTCCTTTGACAATGAACAGCTTTTCACCATGAAGTGGATTGATGAAGAAGGTAAATCAGTGCTTGGTCTGATGACAGATATTTGATCGGTGTGTTCCTCAGCTGTCCAACTCTTCTTTCCCTTTCATCTTTTCTCTCTGCTTGTATAAAATAAGCTTATAAAACATGCTTCATAAATACATTTTTAGAAATAGTGATTCTGACTCTAGAAATATTTTTTATCCAATGCCTTTACAAGTATTTCTTTATGAAAAGGTTGTTGTTTCAAACAATTTAGTGCAGAGAGTGATTTTTATTTTTTTTACCAAATTAATTAAAACTCAGTGATTATCAAAATATGAATTCAGTGTTAGCATTTATTATGGAGGGAATGAAGTACGTGTTTCCCCTTAAGTTACAAATCTTTGAGAGTTACACTAACCTTGAATGATACAATTACAGTATTTATCAGCAGTATTGATATAATGTAATATATAGTTATGGGTTTGGTTCATATTAGCTGTTACTTTAGCAGCCTATTAACACATAACTACTAGTAAAACCTTTTCTAACTATTGAAAGAGAAATTTCAAAGTAGCTTTTCATCAAGCTGTAGTAGTAATGTCCTTAGTTGAGATAGGTCATCTCTGTCCTTATATTATCCATGTTAAAGTTTACCTTGGATGAAAGAGGTTGAGTTTGTTCATCTTTTTCCTTAACAGATGTAGCCCAGTACTGTAGTGATTTTTTTTTAGAGGTTATTTGTAGTTCCTGTTTTCTTTGTGGGGCTGGTGCATTCTACACAAAGGTTTAGAGCTACACCAAAGAGATGCCTCAATTATGACATAGCTGTTGAATTACTTTAGCATGTGAAGTACTTGATACAATACATAAAAGGCCATAATGTGCAGTGATTTGTTGGCAGTGAGTAGTATTTGTATGCAGTGATTAGCATAAATAGTGCTTATAGATCTGTTTTCTTCCCTTCTCACAGCTTTCCTATTCAAGTTTGGGCAAGTGCCAGTTTTATTCAGTGTATAAAAGCTAAACATGGACCAAAGCTGATTTTTGGAAGTGCTATATGAGTAGGTGTGTTCAAGATTATGTGGTCTTGGGAATCTGCACAAGCTTTCTTTTTTTGGTTTGTATTTTTTTCCCTCTCAGCATTCCCAAGATATTTATACCAGGCAGATGCATAAAGTAAAATGAACAGTTTCTGACTAAACTGTGCAGCTGTGCTACTTTGAGTTGGTCACTTACTGGTTGTTTTGTTTTATCTGGAGGAAAATAATAGTCTCCTCACTGAAGAGGATAGTCTGGAATGTCAGTAAGAAGCACATCTCTTTATTAATAAAACCAATTCTAGAAAATCTTGTAAGGATTCAATAATTTACTTGAAGCAACAGTTCTGTCTCAATTTCTGCTTGTTAGAGGGAGGTTTAAGAAAAGGAATGCTGCCATGTGACTCAATTATTTTCATGTGTTCACATGGGATTTGTTTTTTACAAGCAATCCGTGTCTGCTTTTTAATCACTGACTTCCTAATGTCAGTGAAGAAGAAGCTAATCTGGCGATGAGGTGTGTGTTTTCAAAAAAACCCTGTCTTTATTGTAATTATTGCATCTACAATGTGTGGCTTCTTGCCAGGATCTCTGCCTTCTCTCTTCCTCTCTTTCTACTACTCTTTGCTAAAGTTTTCACTTGATGTTCTTTCTAGAAACTCATTTGCTTTCCTGAAAAATTCCTGTATGGCATTCTCTTCGCTGAAGCTTCACTCTTTAATAGTAGCATGAGCAAGTGTGTGTACTCTGGACTGGTACTTGCTACACTGTTACCCATGTTTCTTGTAGCATAAGAGAAGATACAGTGTCCAGTCTATCCCTTCACTATTTTCTGACTAAATTACTTGATCAGATGTGTGACTAAAGTGGATTTACCTAGTCACTAAGGTGTTTTGTCATGTACTAAATGTCTTTTTAGCCTCTGCAGATGCAGAGCATCACATATAACCACTATTTCATAGGGGTAGTGGCACACTGAGGCAGATTTAGTTGAGTGGAATTGTTTAAAACATGCTCAGAGTTAACTGGAAAATAGAAGTAACTTGATCTAATTTTAGAAATATTTCTATTTTATCTGTATGCAGTCAATTGTTTTACCTTTTTCTTCTGAAACATCATGTAGGATGGACCTTATGTGTGTGTTCAGCCTGTTGTTTCTTGCTGGGTAACTCAGAAGTAAATTTTTTTCGAACACATTTATCCTAACTGTCTTTGGATGTCTGCAAAATTTGTACTGCTTTGAGCTTGTTGAAAGGCCATGTCTATAAACCTTCTGTTCCTAGCTTGAAGTACAGTGTATGTGCTTGAGACCCTCCTTCTGCCAAAAAGAAACATAAAACTGTTTGTACAGGTGTTGGAAAACAAAGAAAAAATGTTTTGTTGATTCTCATGGTGAGCCTGAATAAATATGGTTGTTCCTTCTGCTCCCCTCAGTGCTCTGCCCTGTGTAAGTTTGTGTATAGCAGTTTGATAGCTGGTTTGGTTAATTGTAGAGGGGTGGCAATATGGAGAAAGATGACTACAGCTGGTTTCAGATTTGTTTGACAATTATGACATGCAGAAATTAATAAAGACATAAAGCTGCAAATGAACAGTTTGCATTTATTAATAATAATTTAGCAATAGAAAATAATGTGTTTTTCTCATGTATCCCAATTGACTGGAAAAACTTTTTGTTGGTTGAGTTTTAAACTCTGCTGACTGAAGAGCCTAAACAGTAAAATTTTCAGATTTGATCCAGTTCAGCTGAGACAGAAATTGTTCTGCTTTCCTCTAGTTCACTTACCCACAACCAGCTCATGACTGAAGGGTGCAGAAGGCAGTATTTCTGTTAAAAGATTGGTAGTGTTTCAGGACAGCAGACTCGCTAGGTGGCTCTTTTGGCTACAAAGAAGCTTGTTCTGCACACATGATGGCATTTCATGTTCTCACACAGGGCACCTCAAGTATAGGGGGAGCAGGGGGATTTGATCTAATATCTAGAAGTGTTTTCTTTCTTTGGGGCAATGATGATTGAGATTCAGCATTGCTTTAGAAGTGTTTAAGTTGTAGAATTAGTTTGCACAAGGTTTCTTCTTTCAGTAGGATAATTTTTTTTATGATGTTACTAATCTGCACCAGACAGCAAAGAAAATGTTTTGTTGCATGGTAGCTCTTTTCAGTCCTTAGAGAAAATGTCAAACTGACAGACACAGAAGGTCAGGTAAATTAGCAGATGATGTCTGATCATGAGAATCTTGAGAAGCAGGTAAAGTGCATGTGGTGTGTCCAAAGGAGCGTGAACCCAGGCTAGAAATTAGTGTCCTGCTTGCTCCTGCTCCTGAATACAGCAGATCTTTAGCTTGATCTCCTTTGTTTCTCACCCACCCCTCTCCCTAGGTTTTAAACCTACCTATATGTCCAAATTATCCTAATGTAATTAAGTGTCATTTAATGATTCTGAAATACCTTTGTGGTAATATGTTTGTTTTTTTTCAGAAATATAGATAATCTCTAAGAGACTTTCAGGCAGTCCTACACTGTTACTTTTGAAAAACAGATTTGCTAAAGCAGTCTTGTTGGAGAAACTGTATCATACAAACATTTGGCATATGTTTTAATCTGCTCCATCTCAGATGGTCAACAAAAACTGCAGTTGTTTTATAAAAAAGAAAAAAAACTCCCACAGTGATCAACCCACACTTATTTCCTGCCTTGCTGCCCTTCCTATAAGGTATTTTACTTTGGTCATGTTAGTGTGAAAGTAGTAGTTGAAATTGGTGAAAGGGGGTATTTTCACTAAGTTGCACAATTTGTCCTGTGTCTTGGTTGAGGTTTGAGGAAAGACTAGAGGTCTAACTGCCTTTGCACCTCCTACTTAAAGTCTTGGAAATGTTAAAGCAGCTGTGAAAATAAACTGACTAAATAAAAATCCATGAAATAAAATGGCATCTTAGAGGTATTTGTAGGTTCATGAGGCACATCCTGTACTGAAATGGTTTGTAACCACACTTGTACCAGCCCAAACCAATGATATTTTGTGATTATGATCTGCTTACCTTGTGTGAATATTCATATTGTTGCTTTCAGTGAAAGCATTGAGTATGGCTGTATTTTCAGATGCATTCTCCAAACAGTGTTAAAAATAAATACTGTCACACTTGAGCATATTCTTCTCTTTTGCTACAGCAGTGACCATGGAGGTGACTGTGAGGGAACTCTGAATGCACAGAACTGTTTGGATTGAGTTTATATAATTCTCTTTTCTTCCAACAGGAGATCCATGTACAGTTTCTTCTCAGCTGGAGTTAGAAGAGGCCTTTCGCTTGTATGAACTAAACAAGGATTCAGAGCTTCTAATTCATGGTATGGTGACATTTGCTATATTACTTCTCATGTTTGTACCTGTAGAATTTTTACCTTGTCTTTTGCACAGTGTCCTCAGTCACAGACACCTATGGTATCCTGCCAGGAGGATATCGACCATGCATTTTAGCTGTCAGCATTTTGTCAGTGTTCTTTATTAAAGAAGGAAAAAATACTGTTGGTTTATTAATGAAAGACAGCCACTGTCTCTTATTCATTCATCCCTAGAGCCTTCAAACACTTGCTGGCAGTGAATGGTTGAAGAGTTATATTACAGTGTCTTACACTTCATTATTGATACATCCTTTAAAGCAGTATCTGTATTAGCAAAAAATAAGTTGATGGGCACCATTTGTGATGCCAGATTAACCAAAAGTTTTACTTTTCAAAAATTAATACTGTGCCCCTGTTTGATCTCTCCATGTTCAGTGTTGTTTCTCAGCCTTATGTGCCTATTTTGGTAGCTTCTGAAGTATACTTTTCTTATTTTTTATAACTTCTTAGAAGTAGAAGATTGATTTTAGTGGGTGTGATACGCTACAGTGCCTTACAATGGTCCTCCTTCAAAAGGATGCAAAAAACCTAATCCATCACCAATTCATTTGGAAGGAAAAGGCAGCTTTACATCTTCCACAAAGACTTTTTAAAAGTGGAGGAATATAATTCATGTCTATATGTTTTTCACTGTTTCTATATATAGTACTTCAGCATGCTTTTTGATCTGCCTTTTCTCCACTTATTTTTGCATATTTAATAGTTAAGCTCCTATTAAACCAGCATCAGGGTGCACTCTCCCCAGGTTTGTGTCTCTGACTTTCACTAAAGCTAAATAAGCTGGTTGTACTCTTTAGGAAATCACTTGGTTATTCTGCCTTTTGCTCATATTTCTCATGTAGATTGCTGTTAGGTGCAGCAAAGGGTTCTGTGGAAGCTTTTCACCTCAGCTGCTTTTACACAAGGTTTTGCTAATATGCAGTCTGTGCTGTCTTCCTAAAGGACTGAATACCTTTCAGAAATGTTGTGTTTAACACAAAGATTTATCTTCTGTCCAAAATAAAAATTAATCAGAAATTAATGTCTGTCTTGCAGTGTTTCCTTGTGTACCAGAACGGCCTGGCATGCCTTGTCCAGGAGAAGACAGTAAGTAGGCATTCCAGTTAAGGACAGAAAATCAGGAGTGCAGATTTCCTGTTTTATAAGACTTTGATATTCTGTGAAGTGTGGTTACAAGTATTAATAATGCAAATATCTACACATTAAATATTTTGAATTCATAGAAATTTCTGCTACACTTAAATGTTGTTTGTCATTTCTGAATCATTGTTAATAAGCATTTGACATTCTTTTTAACTATCCATGTCACTGCTTTCCTTGCTTCTGCCTCTTCTATTGTGACAGTTGTTTTATTCTCTTCCCTATTTTGGAAGTTGCCATATTGATCAGGAGTATTACCCGAAAATCTGTAAGATACATTAGCTGATGTATGAGACATTAAAGAGGTAATTTTGCCTCTGTCTTACAGTTTTGTAGAAGAGCATGTGTATGTTATGCACACACACCTGTCAGCTTGATATCCAAGTCTTAGACAAATGTAAATGTGCATGATTAAAAGTTAAATTTGGCAGTATGGGTAATGCTGCTTTTCTGGAAAAAAAAAAATTCTGAAGTTGCAGACTGAATCTGAAATGGATTTGCAACTTGGTGTAGTTTTGTATATTCTGGTTTCCTGTTTTGGTTCCTGATGTGCTTCTAACAAAAACAAAAAACCCAACTAACCAAAAAAAAAACCCCAAAACCAAACAAGCAGCTGTGACCTAAAACACTGGAGGATTTGTGCAAGTAATCTTAAAAATCAGGGCATGATCCTGAAATTCACCTCCTTTCCTTCATCCCTTTTCCCACAGCTCCTCCACAAGTTTAGGTAAGGTCAGTGCATACTTTGCACATAACTATTTGTGTTGTTTGGGCAGTTCTTCTCTTGACTCACTGTTTATTTTAACTTTGCAAAAGCAGAATTAACTTTGAGTTGATCAGGATATTCTACTTCAAATTTTCTCCAAAATTAAAAAAAATTAAAGAAACTTGGAACAATACTCTGCATTTCTGTAAGGTGAAGGAGTGAAACCTTATTCTGCAAATCACTTTGCACAGAAACATCTGTGAGAAGATACTGCAGTTCTGTGTTTATATTTTTATGGATATAATTGTATGTTTTTCCTCTTAGAATCCATTTATCGCCGAGGCGCCCGCCGGTGGCGAAAGCTCTATTGTGCAAATGGTCACACTTTCCAAGCCAAACGATTTAACAGGGTGAGACTTTTTCTGGAAAACCATGATACAGGGATGTCTTACTTTCAGTGTATAATTACAGTGTCACTGCCTTGAAAAATTATAAGGTAGTTTTATTCTCATTTTTGTTGTTTCTCTGTAGTATGTAGACATTTGGTAATCCTGTAGTTTCAGGATATTAATCATTACTAAATTATCAGGAACTTAAAATAGAAAAAAAAAATTGGTTGCAATTCACTTTAAAACAGTGATATGAATTATATAAATGCTCCCATGTTCCCTTAAAATCTTCCCAGAGGGCAGTGTTAAATGCTGCCACTAGATGACTGTGAGCTGGAAGTACATTTTCAGTTCTTTAAGTTCTGGGAGTAGAAAGATCTGAACTCACTTATGAATCACAGACTTCTTGCATGACTTTTAAATGAGAAAAAAAAGGAGATGTTTCTCCAAACAGCCTGCTTATGATGGCATGTACTCAACTGAAAATGACAAACCATTTGTAATGTTTTTCAAGAAGCAGTGGTCAAATGTAATTAGCTAAGGACCAAGAAGGCTATCTGCTGTATTTAGAAAAAGTAACAGCAAAAACCAAACCCAAAATATTTGAATAAGCCAGGTTCCTTGACAGCTTCAAAGATCTCTCCTTCTTTTCTAAGCTCAGTGTATTGTGTGCTTAATGCTTGAAATTGTCTCCACTAAACTTCATCCTGAGCAGCCTTCATATCTCATTTATGTCACACTTTTTTTTAACCTCTTCCTGATCCAAGGCTGTCAAGGCACCATAGTTTAACCACTTTCCACTCTTGCTTTTGTAGGCACCCTGTTTTCATGGTTCTTACAAGTTGTTTTGTGAATGTCCTTCAGTGAGTGGTGATCTTTCCTGTTATCTGGTGGTTTAATGTGTTGAGGGAATTTCTCTTCTGCCTCCCTCCCTCCATACCAGTGGACTCATCTACACAGAGAGATGACAAGACACACAGCAAATCAGCTTGGTCACAGCAGCGTGCTGATTCAGCTGCAGGGCTTTTGACCCGCAGTTGGCTTGTGTCTTGCCAGCTCCATGTGCAGCAAAGAGGCTCTCTGTGCCTGAACCTTTCTGTGTAGATGTATGCTTTCGGTACAGCACTTGCTGCTTGTTCAGTTGTAGTTTTTGAGCTCCTCTGTATTGTCTGTGCCTGCTCTTAAAGTTTTCAGATAGAGACCCTTGGTGTAGTGGCAAACTCAGCAGGATCTCTCTGATCTCCTATCCTATATTCCATGTTAATGTGTGTATGGCTCCATAGTACTTCCTGTTTTTAGCTTTGCTCATTAATTTGGTTTATTTTTTTCTCATTCTAGAGAGCTCACTGTGCCATCTGCACTGACCGAATATGGGGCCTGGGTCGCCAGGGATATAAATGTATCAATTGCAAACTCCTTGTTCACAAGAAGTGTCACAAACTTGTCAACCGGGAATGTGGCCGTCATACACTACAACCAGTAAGTAAAACTTACATGACAAGTTGCCTTTAAAAAACAACCACCAACCAGTCAGATTGAAAAAGCCCATTTTATACTAATGGTTTTTAAACTAATCTGCAAATAATCACAGTAGATGAAACATGAGTCTTTATGGTTACTGTGCTGCTTTGCAAGAATGTTTGGGAGTCATTTAGCAGAGTGGCAATTTAGTGGCAAGACTTTCACAAATGATGCTTTTTCCTGGATCAAATATAAACATATAATTGGTATTTATCTTTCACAGTGTTGTTACAGAGCACATTTATATATATATATATATATACATATATATATACACACACACACACACTATTTCACATCTTGAAAGTGAAGTAAAGGTAAATTCTTTTAAACACCTGTTAGATTATTGGACTGTTTTCCACCTTACAGAAAAGGAAGATTAAGTGCAGAAGTTTTGACTTTTCTCCCAAGAAGGGAAATAATTTTTAATTAAGTCCCCAGAAAAATTTAGATGATTATGCTCCTGGTATTCATATTAAATGCAGACAGCTACAAGTCTCCATTTTGTGAATTCATTTGACTAATATGTACTGCTGAAGCACTTGAGCTTTTCTGTCTTGTTTCTCATCTGCTATACTTCTTTTCTCTGTTGTACTAAGTTGTCACTTCAACAGCTTCTGGAAACGTGTCATAACTTCTGGAAAATAGGTAAAATAAGGACTGCAGTGGTTTCTTTTATTGTGTATGGATTAGAGCAGTAACTGTTGATTTACAAGTTAAAAAGTAGCTAGATTATTTTCCTCAGGGATCATTTCTTTCTTTCATTGTCTGTAAAAGAATGTGTTTCACACTTGGACAGACTGTAACAACAATCCTGTGCATATTTGCAGGAACCAATAATGCCCATGGATCCATCATCAGTGCATCCAGATAATGTAGAATCGGGTAAGATATTTTTTTTTCTATTATTTACTCTTAATTGCTGAAACATGAACTTTGGGTTTGAAAAGGAAATAGAATAAGTAGCTTGTTTAAAACCCTTTGTTTACTTTTGCTCATAGGAGAAGAAAAATAAGACAGCTTCTTAATGCTATGGGGATATAAATACAAAAATGTAAGAAACTTGGCTAAAAAGTAAAAGTTGAGGCTCTCACTTATGACAGGGACTGTCATGGTTCAGCCCTAGACAGCGGCTGAGCACCACGCACTGCTCACACACCCCTCCTACAGGCAGGAGAAACAGACCAGAGCACCCATGGGTTGGGATATGGGTAGTTTGCTGACACAGCACTGTGGCCCTATGACAGAGTACACACATGGTGATGACACTTTACTGACCTGACAACCAACTGATGCTCCATCTGCGCTCAGACCATTCCGGAGCCTTGCAGACCTGCCCCTTCCCAGCTATCCATCTTTGTGTGATGTCATGTGGTATGAATTAGACCCTTGGCCAGTTCAGCTCGCTTGTGCTGGCTCCTTAGGAAAATTAACTGTCTTAGCTGAAACCAGGGCACTTGGGCGTGGAAATTTTAAGTCAAAAGAAAATAATGTTGTGTTGACATCAGTCTCATCATTTTTCTTGCACTTCTAGTGATTCCATACAATCCCTCAAGTCATGAGAGCTTGGACCATGTTGGTGAAGAAAAAGAGGTAAATTATTTTAACCAAACTGACAGTATTCAGAGACCTTAAAGCCTGTGACGCTCTCAATTTTGAGATTTTTAGTACTGATAACTAGTACATAAAGCACACTTGAGTTGCTTGCTCAGGTGTGTACACTTGCAAGCTGTTTTATTTTGAACCCTGAGATGTGGTTTGATTTAGAAAGTATTCCAAACTCCTCCAGTTTTGTTTGTTTTCTTATCTGCTAAGTCTCCTCTGCCTCCTTTCTTTCCCCTCACATTCCTTTCCAGGACAGCACAGTTCTAACAATAGCAAGAGTTAATTGAATTCTTTGTCTATATTAATTTCGCTCCTCTGTTTGAAATGCTGACCCTGCTTACTGGCTTCAAAGTGTCTTTCTCCACAGGCAATGAGCATTAGAGAAAGTGGCAAAGCTTCCTCCAGTCTGGGTCTTCAGGATTTTGATTTGCTGCGTGTTATAGGAAGAGGCAGCTACGCTAAAGTACTGCTTGTTCGACTGAAGAAGACCGAGCGCATTTACGCAATGAAAGTGGTGAAGAAAGAGCTCGTCAATGATGATGAGGTAGGCAATCCTTTTACTGGTGAATTGGGCAACTCTTCTGCACTGCTTTAGTATCTGCCACAAGAGAGAAACGGGGCTCCTGTATTTGCAGTGCTAATTGGAAATGATACATGCAGTTTCTTATGTGTGCTATACTATAGAAACCTCTTAAGACAAGATAACCCGTTTTGAGCTCTTCATTGACAGACTAGTAACTAATAGCCCCCCTCCCATGCCAGTGGTTTCTGTCATGACCTTCATTGTCTCAGTTGTCAGTGTCTCCTTTAGTGATCAGCATCATCTGCAGCTGTGCCCCTTCAGAATTCAGGTTAATAAGCCTGGCTTGCTCTGGTGTTTTGGAGCAGTATTCTGTATTTCACCTATTGGGTTGGCTTGCCAGGCTGATAAAAAATTGGGTAGAGTCTGTTTTTCGGATGTTTAAGCTTGGTTGGGTTTTTTTGTCACAAAGGAGAACTCATAATGGTATTATAATTGTTCTTTAAATCAGACTGCTGTCTTAAGAATTTGTAGCTTATACAGTGAATAATGGAAACTAATCAGAATTGCAGTATTAAACTGCTAATCCCTTGTGCTTCTTTAGGCTACTCTGAAAAGACTTGAGTTACTGCAGTTTCCTATCCAAGAGCTTTTGCATTTATTACTCTGCCTGCCAGGGATTATCTTCTGCATTTCTTGATGCTATTTGATGATTGTCTGCACCAGTTTCTCTCTTATAGATGACTGTGTTTTCATTCCCCAGTGTAGCTACACAGTGAGACTTGAAGTATGGGACTGTCAAGGCAGGAAGGAGGGTGGGGGGGAATTATGCTAGTATGCTAAGTTGTTTTATTTCACATTGGAGAGCTATATAATATTGAATTTCTTGCAAGTAAAAGGAGGATGGCAAAACACTTTAATATCTTTCTTCTAACTGTCATTTATACTTGACCTGAGAAATGAAATAATTTTCTGAATGTTGCTTTTTCTTAAATAGGATATTGATTGGGTTCAGACAGAGAAACATGTTTTTGAACAGGCTTCAAATCATCCCTTTCTCGTTGGACTACACTCTTGCTTCCAGACAGAAAGCAGGTAAAGGTCATAAACCAGAGTAATAGAGATGACTATTTTAATGTGTGCTTATATATAGAAGACACTGCAGTAGATGAATAAATTACTGTTCCATACAGTAACAAATTTTAGAATATACAAGATAGTTATTGTGTATTTAAACAAAATCCTTGTTGTTTGAAAGTTGCCTAGCTAGTGTTACTAACTGCAAACAAAGGAGATTAGGCATCAGGAAAGAAAATGAGATTGATTTTTTTATTATTATTTTTTCATTGCATGGAAATTGTGAATATATCTGACTAGTCACATCCATAATAATGACGAGCAGTAGCTGTAGTGGATTTGGAGCGTGGGAAGGATTGTCTGTTTTCCTTCAGCAATAATGAAATCATCTAGAGACACATTGTGTATTTGACTTTTCACTTTGGAAATATATTCAAAGGGAGGGGAAAATGGTGAAACCAGCTATATTACCAGAGAGATGAGAGCAAGCAGTTGATACTGTCTGATAACAGACCTATGACACTTCAAACATTTTTCACCCCTATATAAAGTTATTTTAATAAACTACTGTCTGTTTCAGGTTATTTTTTGTTATAGAATATGTAAATGGAGGAGATCTAATGTTTCATATGCAGAGACAGAGAAAGCTGCCAGAGGAGCATGCCAGGTATGTCTAATTTCAGATTTCTTGTCCCTGAACAGTGAGTTTTCCAGCACAGTGCAGTAGTGCAGAGATTATGATGATGAGCTAGCAATCATCTCCAGATGTTAAGGATTTAAGAAATGTGAAGCTGCATCCTTACTTTAATGCTGCAAGCTAACATATTTTTGTTCCAAGGAGGAACTGTAATAGGTATTGTTTGTATTAGCATTACCCTAGATGAGTTCAGCCTGATTCTGATTATTTTTATTTTCTAGAAAAACACTGAGGTATTTTCTTTTTTTACTTTCTAATGGTACCAATGTGTTTCTCTTAAAACAACTGGTACCAGCTGTCCAGGCAAATGCTGAGAGTTCTTGGCTCATATGCTTCATCTCAGATGGTGAGATGAAAGGGATTACTTCCATAGACATTAATATTAATTAAAAATAATTTTTCAAGTGCCTGTGGATCGAAATGTTTGTATAATTATAAACAATTTATCTACTTATCTGATGAAAAATAATAGAACACATGGGATTATATTTAGAAAAGCATCATATTACCAAAACTGTATTATTGTGGTTTAGGTTTTGATTACTTGAGTAATCAATGTCTCTTTCTGCACTAGGTTTTATTCTGCTGAAATAAGTCTGGCATTGAACTATTTACATGAACGAGGGATTATTTACAGAGATTTAAAACTGGATAATGTGCTACTGGATTCTGAAGGGCATATTAAACTTACAGATTATGGCATGTGCAAGGTAAGCACTAGTTCCTTGCTAACCAGGAAAATCAACAATTAAGGAATGGTTATAAATGAAAATATGCAGAGACTTAAGCATGTGAAATATGGTATTAATTTATACATGGTGCGAAGAAAAGGGAAAGAAATGCCAAAGTGCACAGGCTACACATTTTATATATATATTATACACACTGTTTATGATTTTATAAAGCTGCTGCATGAGCTTCATTAGGAAAAGTAGGCTGAAATAGCCAGGAGAGCTTGGTTGGGCAAGAAGTTGAAATACATTAGTCACATGTACTCTCATTTGGATTCTAAGACACTTCCCAGTTTCTCTAGAAAAACTTTGTCACTACAAAGACATCAGAGCACAGGTTTGGCTGCCATGGAATTACTATTATGCTGATCTATTAGAACAGTTGTAAATACTGTAATTTTGTCTGAGGAACTGTAAACCACAAAATACTATGGGTTGGAAAGGGCCTCAGGAAGCCTAATTCACCCTTGTGCTCATAGCAGGATAAGCTGTAACATGAGGCCAGGTTACAACGGGCTTTATTCAGTGTGGCCTTGAAAACTTCCAAGGATGAAGGCTGCACAACTTCTGTGGGTAACCTCCCCACATGCTGCATCCTGTGCTCTTCTCTGAAAAGCTCACATCTGTCCATTGCAACACCCTAGCCATAGAATCATAGAATCATAGAATCATAGAATAGCTAGAGTTGGAAGGGACTCCCAGAGGTCATCTTGTCCAACCCCCTGCAAGAAGCAGGGACACCCCCAACTAGATCAGGTTGCTCAGGGCCTCATCCAAGCTGTTCCACCGTGCCTTGGTGGCTCTTGTTGGCCACATTGGAAACATGGGAGAACTTACAAGCTTAAACCTTAAAAGATATTATGGTCAGCAGGTACATGCCATCCTCTTAAGCCTCTAGATGCAACCTACTACTTTTTGTTCTGAAACAAGTAGTGGTTTGTATTCATTTACCTACAGGTATAACTGTATCTTTATTAAACTGAAAACAGTTTATTCAGGATGTTTAACTCAAACTGATACTCCTGGCAGTGTGAGATCTTTGGGTAACTGTATTATTTTTCCTTAAAGGAGGGTCTGAGGCCTGGTGACACAACCAGCACATTCTGTGGGACTCCAAACTATATTGCACCTGAAATTCTCCGGGGAGAGGATTATGGTAAATTGAATTTTTCACTACTCCATGTAACTTTCACCATGTCTGTCACATCTTATTTGAGTTGTTAAGCAGTAGAAAGTATAAATCTCCATTAGACATTTGGTCAGTTATAATTCAACATCCTGTTTGAAAAAGTAAATAAACCCTTCAAATGAGAAAACAAGAAAACACCAAGCAAATGAGATACCTTGCCTTCCACATTTGAAATTCCTTTAATCAGTCTTGAAGAATAGCTTGAATCTCCCTAATTTTTCATTGTCTATAACTATTTCAGATGCTACAAATGAGATACTTGCAGTCTTGAATTCTGTTTCATTTTGGACCTTCATATTTGGTAGCAATGAATGTATTAGATGTGAAAGCATTGCAAAGGGCCTGGATAGTAAACATCTGTTTCACAAATCTCTGTGTTAAAAATTAAGTTGTGTGTGCGATTGTTTGTTCAGATGTCTGTAAGATTCCTGAAGCAAGAGATAGAGGAGAGTGCAGAAAGCTTTTGCTCTGTGTATTTCTGATTCCTTGTGTGTTTCTGAATCATTATTTTTTTCTGAGCTTCCAGTACTGTGCCAAACAGATCTTTGAGCTGCTTTCTTCCCTTACAATTTTAATAAGTTCTACTATTAGTTCCCGTTTTTTAAAAAAACTGTATGTATTTTAGAGTCTACCATTTTATTTTAATTAAGCATCTCTTTCAGACTGGCTTCCTTCCTTATCACAAACTTGCTAGGCCAAGCAGACAATATCAGTCCCAGCTTAGCTACTGGGATTTTTTTTCTTTAGCAGTAAATAATGGAATAGTTATGCTTAGCTCCATAAATGACTGTCTTGCTACCATGAAGAATCATGTACTTCCGCCTTCTCCTTATCCCCTGCCATGGGTAATGCTTTGTTGGTTAGCAATGACTAGGCTTAAATATTATCTAAATCTTTGTTAAGGTCCTAACACCAACCTTTAAACTTTTTGCATTTCCTTTGTACAGTGTTTCCTCCTGCACACTTAATGAACCAAGTAATGTGTGATACAACTGTTACCTCTCCTTCATTCAGATAACCAGAAAGACTGTCAATACTTATTTTTTTTAACTATTTCTTTCTTCTCAAAATATGTAAGGGTTTAGCCCCAAAAATGTAGGCATTTTTTTCTCTAGAGTATCTTCAGTGGTGTTTTCTCCTTTGAATTCTAGGCTTCAGTGTGGACTGGTGGGCACTTGGTGTACTTATGTTTGAAATGATGGCAGGTCGGTCACCGTTTGATATTGTTGGGAGTTCAGACAATCCTGATCAGAACACAGAAGATTATCTTTTCCAAGGTAAGTACCATGGGTTTTCCTACGTTCCTAGGCTTGTTTCTACTTACCTTTAACCTGAAAGATGCAAAAGCTGATGCAAACATTGTGTTCTTGCAGTGATTTTGGAAAAGCAGATCCGAATTCCCCGATCCCTTTCTGTTAAAGCAGCAGGCGTTCTGAAGAGTTTCCTTAATAAGGTAAGAGCTTAAGGGAACTATTTAAGACTTCTCAAGAGCAGCTGTTTTCTTAAAAACCTTTTGACTAATTAGTATGTAGCAGACATACTCTGTCTGCCGTATACAGGAACAGGGTAGAAAAGATGTGAGCCTAAAGCAGAATGTCATAGGGAGCTGTTGAAGATATTTGTCTTAAAATCTGAACCTCCGGATTCTCAGGATGGGATCATGAGTAAATTTTAAATTAAAAGGCATAGAAATGCTCTAAGTGGTTTTTTTTTTCAGTTGGAGAATTGGACAGACTTCTTAGATTTATTTTGGCGCTTAAAGAGAAGGAGCTTAGGACATCAACTTCTGGAGACTTCAAGGGAAAGGTAGAAGCAGTACACACTCAGTGTTGACTGGTAACTGAGAGAGTTACCAGAGAGTGACCAGAGAGTCAAAAAGTGCCTATGAGGTAATGGAGCATGGCCTTTATTTAGTGAGTATTACATGAGTAGGAAGAAAGAATTGCAGGAGAAAACAGTTCTGGTCAAAGGATTCTAGAAAAGTGATACTGCTCAAGGTAACTGTTATAACTCCTTGACAGTGTGCACACGCATACATGGAGATGAAATTGTCTTGTTAAAACAGCCTTCCTTCCATGTGTTTGTCAGCCTGCAGTTACTACCCTGGTGTAGTCAGTCTGCTTGGGGAGGGGCAGGGTGGAGAATCAAAATCACTTCTAATCTAACCAGGTTTACTCTGAAACATATAGTATGTTTAACTGGGCATGAGTAAAAAGAAAGATGGCACGGTTGTTTATATTAAATTTTGTTAAAGGCTTCCATATATTCGTGGCTATTTCAGGCAGCAAATTGGAAGTTTCCAAAACAAATAATGCTACCTTAGTTCTTCAGTGCACCTTGTAACTTTGGTGTTTCATTTCTCACAGAATTTGTAACATTGATGTTTTTATTCACATGTAGCCATGGCACCCATTTAGAAATAATTTCTTCCTTGCACAGGATCCAAAGGAACGATTAGGCTGCCATCCTCAGACAGGATTTGCAGATATCCAGGGACATCCGTTCTTCCGCAACGTTGATTGGGATCTGGTATGTGAATGCCCACTGCCTCCACTCCCTTGCTTTCTGTAGAGTGATAGCTTGACAACTTGTTCTGAGCATTAGAGGTGACATCTAAACTTCAAAAACCTTAAGATGTTATCTTACAATGTATCATAACGACAATACAGAATCTTTTAACCCTTTTACACACAGTGAGTACAGAATGATGGCAGAAAGTATACAAAACAAACTTAATGGTAACTTCCAACCCTGGTTAAAAATAATTCAGTAGGCTGTAACTCATTCTTGGTGTCACTAAGTGTGTTTTATTCTTAGATGGAGCAGAAGCAAGTGGTGCCTCCATTTAAACCAAATATATCTGGAGAATTTGGTCTGGATAACTTTGATTCCCAATTCACCAATGAACCTGTGCAGCTCACTCCAGATGATGAGTAAGTTATGTAGAATTTCCAAAGTTCTGATAAGTCAATGAAGGAGTTATAAAACTTGGCTAAATAGCAGTAGTTGTAGTACACAGAGTATATGTAAAGCAGTAATAAAATTTTCTTGTGTTAGTTCAGAGAAAATTCTGTTATGTGTCCTCATGGTAGACTTTGTATAGCTGCATTATGCATTGTACTCTGGCACAATGTAAAAATCACCAAGCACTGGGGAAGTTGCTTGAAAGAATCTCAGTTCAGGGAAAGATGAATAAGTGCTATTTTACAAGTTCTAGAGGTATCATCTGCAAGAAATGAATGTGTGAAGGAAATGATCTGTTTAGTCAAATGGTTTATTTTTGCATTACTTTGTCAAGATATTTCTAGAATGTTGGATTTATCTTGGATGTTCTGAACAAGAGAAGATGCTTTGTTTGGCTTGTTTGCATATTTAAGTTGTTAGTGGTCAGGTGAGATTCTCATCTGAAAAGGCTTGATAAAATGCAGGAGAAAGCATTTGGATTTGTTGTTCCTTTGTCCTGAGTGCCCCTCATTTGAGCTGAGGAGAGAAAGGCCTTTCTAGTTTGACTGAGCCACTGCTGTTTGCATGTTAGGATTATTTTTTGTGGGGTTTTGTATAATGTTTGTGTAGTATTTAAACACAAACACTGGATATTAAATGTTACATATGCACCTTAATTAGGTCTGAGAACCCACTTTTCCTTCTCCATCCTTTTGTAAATGTACAGATAAGGTTTAGAAAAGTTGCTGATGTAGGCACAGTATCTATCACATCTTAGGTTTTGGGTTTTTTTTACATAACTGTTTTGGGAAAGTTTTCAAACTGCAAACCTTGCAAATTGCTTTGAGGGGATACTATGTGCATGGGAGCAGCCCAGTCACTGTTCCTGTGGGTGACTTTGTGTTTTGTTACTGTTATAGGGGCCAGAAAAAAAACAGCAAACCACAAAACTTGTGGTTAACTGTAAGGACAGAGAGGGACAGGAGAGAGACAGGACATGTTCTCAATTGCAACCCTCTGTACAGGCCTAAGTTTTATGACAAGCTATCAGTTAATATGGTTACCTTTTTAATTTTTCTGAAACTAATGACTTTTTTTTTAAATCTTAATAGTGATATTGTGAAGAAGATTGACCAGTCTGAATTTGAAGGCTTTGAATATATAAATCCTCTTTTGATGTCAGCAGAGGAATGTGTCTGAATTCTCCAGTTCCGGACTGTGCCAGTTGTTACTCTGTTTCTGCACGGTTAAACATCTCTTCATTTGGATGCAGTTGCATAAAATGAGTACTGAACATCTTACCCTTGCCACCTGGTGTGAATTACTCACTAATTTTCTTTTTGTATTACTTGTCATTCAGGACAGTTGTTATACTGAACCTTCAGCTGCCAGATTTAAAATGTTAAACTTCCCAACAGTCTTGCCAAATGTGAATTTCATGTTGGTCCCTGGGGCTTCTAACTGAACCAACGGGGTCTGGCTGTAGAATCTGCCAATAGAGCAATCCCATAAAGGAAAGCTTTTTCTTACTGCTTTAAGAATACAAATTGTGTTAGGGACATCATCAAACATGATTAAAGGACTTCTGTTTTTCCAGCAAGACAAGTAAGACCTTATGACTTCTGTAGTTCTAAATATCTTCTCCCTGAACATCTGATTTCCCTGTTGTCCTAGACTTAGAGCTGTGTTACTGCCCTTCTGATTGAATTGACAGCAAGAAGAGCCGATTTTTAAACCAAACAGGTGAAGAACGGCTGTTTTCATAGGATGTATTGATCTGATCCAAAAGGAGATGATTGATAACAGAATCAATATCAGAATCAATAGACTCTGCTTCTGAATCATACACTAGAAACTACATGTTGATATGGACAGTGCCTTTCTGAGCCCATCCCTTTTCGCTGAGGGTTGTACGTGGTATGAAGTGTGTTTCAGTGAGTATGGAATTCAGTTAATAATTTTAAAAGTTAAAACCTGTAAGGCATAGTTTAGCAGTAGAATGCAGCTAATACTGATGGATGTAGAATCTCATACTACTATTTATTGCTTTCACACTTGCTGTCTTAACTTTATCAGAGCTGCATCTGTTACAGCTATGGCCTGGATAAGGGCATTGTTTCCATTTTTTTTTTAAAAGAATCTTACTGCCATACTGTTGGAAATGCATTTGACTTTGCCAATGGAAAATGTACACTTAGAAAAAATAGGTGCTGCCCTGAACTTACAGACAGTGATTTATAATCACAGTCAAACCTGAAATGCTGGCAGTAGACATAAAGCTAATAATAAAGCAATCGGAATAAATTGAAAGAGCAGTTCAAACTAGGACTTTTGGGAGGTGTGACTCTTACATTTCATGTTAGTTATCAGTGTATTACACAGCACAGATAAATCTTATTCTTAATGTTTAAGGAATAGTTCTGAATGTTTTAGGCTGAAGAAATGCCAAATGTACCACTTTTTTATTTTATTTTGGAGAAAAGGGATTAAGAGACATAGAAGAAAAGAATCTGTTATAAATAGCTGCAAGGAAGCTAAGGGTTACTGTAAGCAGATCTAAGTATCTGTAAGCACAAGTTAGCAAACCTTACCTGAGGCTTTTAATAAGACTTCTGCTTTGTCAGTGTCTCTCCTTGAAAATCCTTGTGTGGCAACACTAAATTCATAGCACAAATCTTCTAGTGTATATTTTTTCACTTATATGTGAGCTTCAGGGAGAGAGATTGCACAAGTACATGGTAGTATGGTATTTATTTTGTATTTTTCTTTGCAACACAAATAGGAATCTCTTAACTGTTGGGTCTTGTTTTCAAAACTGAGCGGTGGTTGGATGGACCTTAATTTCAGGGGAAGCTTTGAAGCTCTGCACTGTTAAAACAGAGTTCCCTAAACTCAAGTTTTATATTTGAAAATGTAAAATGTTGTAGTAAACCTGATTTTAAAGAGCAGCTAATAACTTCAGCACGTTTAGCTCATGTCAAGAGGAACTGCTCATACGCAGTTTTAAAATTGTGATTAATCATTTAGCCTCTGACTTCTACACCTGCATGACTAGTTTATAGACACCGGGACTTAATTGATATTAAACTTAGAAGTTATTTAAAGCAAACAAGAAAAGCCTTGTGTCCACAGTGGCTTAATTTCATACAAGGTATTCAGTAAAACATCTTTATGTAAGGAAGGGCATTTCTGCTGTTCATCACAGAAAAGTAATGGAGTAAAACTTAAGCTAAAAGTGTGGTTTGTTTTTTTTTAACAGATAATGTCACAGAAAATATACTTTTTCTATTTACATATCCAACCATTCAGAATGTCACCAAGTGACAAATAACTGTAAATCCATTTTTAAACTTTATTTCTCTCCAAAGTGCCATGACATGAACAGATAATTTTCATTGGTCAGTGTATAGCAACTGTCTAAATATTCTGAAGGGACACTGGGTGTAAGCAGTTGAGTGTGGTAGGCTTTGTCTTTCAAAGAAAGTGTCTGCATCAGAAGCACGACGTATTTATGTGGAGTAACCTTTTGTATGCAAGTTGGAATTTTTATGGGTGCTCTGCTAGTTAATATTGTCACTACTGTTTTTCTGTTTGATATGGAATATGGTCTTGAATGTTGTTGTGTAATCATTCCCATTATTTGTGCACACTTTTTACTTTAAATAAAACATTTATATTAGGCCTCTGTATGTTAAGCTCTACCATGAAACGCTGCGATACTCTGGGCTTTGCTTGGGATGGTTATCTGACCCTGAACTATCCAGGTCCCACCAGAGTGGTGTTCTGATCTTATAAGATTATGAGTTCAATCCCATTATATTTTTTATTTTTTTTCTAGAAGATAGTGCTGGGATAGACCAGAGCCACCTAAGAAATACCTCCCTCGGCCCATGTTCCCCGCACGTGTCTTGGAGTGGAGGTCCTGCTCCAACATAGCCCGGCAGCCCTACAGTCACTGTACCCTGTGGAGAAAAAGCATCCTTGTAGGTTCTGGTTTTGTTGAAACACAATTAAGTAGCAAGGCTTCAGCCAGCCATGCAGGTACACAAAGCTTCAAGTGAAACATAAGATGCAGTTCTACCTTGCTTGACCAAGGACCTCGTTCAGCTGGAACTTGTTAGCTGTCATCTGAGCTGCCTTCTCATCGGCCCTGCTTACTTCTGTGTGATTACTTTCTTTGTTTCAACTCCTCCTCCACATCCTTAGATTTCCCACACAGAGGACACAGGCATTTATCTCATACCATGCTACAGATGCAGGATTTGAATGTATTTGTATTTCAGTATCTGTGTATCTCTATTTTAAAAGAGATTTCCTCTTGCGATCTGGCTTGTTCTTACAAGTACGTATCGGCAGTCCTAGGCAAATGCTGCAGATGGCTGCATATCTTAAATACTTCACCTCCCCCCACGCACACTTCTTGTTTCTGTTCAGTTTGGTGGCCAACTGCTCTCGGCTCAGTCTGAGCAATTGTTTATGTTAAGGCACTCTAGAAAAGAAATTAATAGCTTGTATAATCTATATATACTTGCTACCTAAACTGCCAAGTTGGAATCCTCACATTGTGATGGACAGCAAAAGCAGTTTAAGCAAGGAAGGTATTGATTAACAATCCCTTCCTGAGAAGGGGAGGGTGGGAATCAGAACTTTCAGAGGTAAAAAAGGGGATTTTATCATATCTTCTGTTTTCTTGAGAAGGTTGCAGTTGGGCTTTAAGATTTTTTTCCACCCCTCTCTCCCCCTGTTTGTAATACAGGGATCTGAACTGCATACTTGAAATGTGTGATCTTACCATTAAACCGACAATTAAAGGCAGAGCAGCATCTACCTCTTGGATCTGTTTGGCTTTTGTGACAGGTGGCCTTTTTCAGGCATAAATAGATCCAGGAATCTGTTGTGTCTGCATTTGACTTCTCAAAGTGCTTGAGGTTGTGTCCCTTTTCCGTTGGTGGTGAAGCATCCAGCTGAACAGCTCCATTTTGACTGTGATTTTAGATGTAAAAACTAAGTCACAGCTCAGATTCTCCATCAGCTGCAGTGTTGTTTTGTACAGAAGTGTTTCATTTTCAAGGTGCTGTGTCCTCTTAAGATGTGATGCACGCAGCAACCTGCTGCCTTTGTGCTTTTGGTAAGGCCTGTAATAGGGTATTTCTAACACAGTCTCGTCCGTGTGACTTAGTCATAGGAGGGATCACACCAGCAGCTGTAACTATTACAAATTACCATTAAAATTTGCCACTAAAGAAGATTTTTTTTCTTTCAAAGTGCAGACTAATATCTTCAGAGGAGAAAGACTGCAATGTTTATTCTCTCTGCAGTGTTAAATTGTGCTGTTTATCACCTTTACCAACTGCATATGGAAACACTTTTTTAACAAATGCTTCCTTCTCTTCCTGTAGAAAACCACCCCTTGTGCATAAATATGCAACTTGAAACTTATTCACAAAACCGTGACAAAGTTCTTTACACTCTTAGCAGTCTGACAACTAATGCTGTGACTATGTTAACCAGCTCAACTGCTAGATTTTATTTTGCTGTAATGCAGTTCTTGGCACTTCACTTTACATGCAGTCATTTAAATCTTTTTTTTTAATTACTCTTGGAAATGCAGATTAGTTTTTCCCCCTCTTCCTAGTATGAGAGTGGAAGAAGCATCAAACCCAGAGATGCCTGCAAGGAGCTCAGATGTGTGGGAAGGACAGGACTTGGGCTTTTTTTTATATACCCTTTTTTTGCTCCTTGGTATTTCAGTAAACCGTAGTTTTGAGTAGGTCCTGCATGGTATTATCCTAGAAATGCATGAAATAAAATTCTCATATGGGAAACCAAGAGGCTCCCTGTATTATTTGGAGTCACTCATCTTTTACTTCATCTGAACAGGAGACTTTTGCGGTCAGTGTTTAACAAATTAATTTTTTAATAGTAACTTTTCTTCCTCAGAGTTGACTTTAAAAGAGGAAAGACAAAAATTCTGTACAGGCTGCCCCAGTGTTAAACCAAAGGTGCTGAAACTAAGCAGTGAAGGTGCTATTTGCGAATTGCATTTTAAGACAACCTGTAATGTTAATTTTTTAAGCTTCCAGAAAGCATCAGCACTTCCTGAAAATTCAGAAGCGTTAATAATGAAAAAAGATTCCTCCTATGCTCTCTTACATCTTGCAAAGGTCTGTAACTTGGGTTTTAGTTGCATGGTGTCCTTGGAACTGCTCTTCACAGTCTGCACTGGAAGTTGTAGGCAGAATTAACATCTTTTTTTAGATAATTCTCTACCTACCACCTTTGTCTTACATTGCCTGATACTTGTAGCTCTATAGCAACACTATGATTACAGCACAATGGTTACCAGAACTTGCAACCTGAAATGGAAAATGCACGGTAGAACTTTTAAAAAACCAAATTAAGCAATGATAACTGAATTCCTCAGCTTCCATGACAGCAGTAGGTTAGATGTAGTATCCGCCTACGTACGTTGCCTTCTTTACATCCATAAATCGGTCCAGCTATGAGGTTATACATCTTGAATATGCATCTTGAATATCTTGAATAATTATACATCTATACATTTACATTGTTCTTGAATAAAAATTAAACCGGAACTATGAGAGCATGTTTCCCTGAGTGGTATGGGAAGAGGTTATTTTCATCAGATCCTAAACCAGAGTGTGAAGACAGGAACATCCACAGGGTCTGGACAGCTGTTGTGCGGGTCTGTCTTTCAGGATCAACCACAAAAATCTGGGACATGCATAGAGTTTTGCTGCAGGTTTTAAGCAAGCCTCCTATCTGCTTAATAAGTACAGAGTGCTAGTATTCACAAGTGCATCCACTTTTTCATAAAGCTAATAGTTATTGCAGAAGAATAAATTTTGGAGAGACAGGTGAGATCAAAATGAGTCCTGTGTGTGTTTCAGCAGGCTAAAGAATAGCATTTATGAAAAGCAGCAGGGCATTCCGCACAGTAGCACAATGCAGGGATTCCTTTTCACATGTTTGTAGCAGTACTTTGAAAAGCACAAAGAGCCAAAGTAAAAAACCAGCATGTTGAGATGGAATGATGGTTTATTGACCAATGTATAAATTAGATTATATTCTGTTGGATGCAAAGATCGAGCCAAGAGTAGGTTTATGGTCCAGCATCTATAACATTTCTTTAAATACACAGGTCCAATTTGTGGTGACTCTCACATGACTAGAAAGTACAGAGGCATTAGTCCTGACATCCTTCAGAAAATTGGTGCATCCTTCATGAAATTCGGTGCATGGAGCCTGGTTTTGTACCTAGATGCTCTAGCTGTGATTCTGCTGCTGCTGCAGGGTCACACAGATGAGGTCTGGCAGAAGGAGCTTGAACGTAGTAGGTAAACATTAGGAAGATACCCTCCCTATAGTCTAGTAGTTACAGTAAATACTCCCTGAGGAAAGGCTGAGTCAACTTCTAGTGAGTTACAGTAAAACCAGAGAAACAAGATAAGGTTGGGAAAGGACAAATAAGAGTATTAAAGAGGGGGAATGGCATTTCTTGTGGCCTTTCCCAATATAAATCTTTGTTCCAGTTTTTGGGACGTTTTTATCTTCGCTATGCCCTTAATTGAACGGAAGGAATTTATGCCTTCCCTTCCTTCTCTGTTCTTTCCAGCCTATGAAAAGAGAAATGATTTTTCCACCAGCATTCTTTGACATGACTACTTCAAGTAGATGCATGAAAGAACACTATTTCAAGTAATTTGGAAGCTTATGGCCTCAACAAAAGGAAGGTTTCTTCCTGGCACCCCTTTGTTTGCAGGAAAGCCTTTCGTCCTGAGCACGCAACAGTATAACCACAATCCTTGTTCCAACCCCTTCCACTGAATATAAAAATAAGTCATGCTCTATTTCAGTTTTACAATGCCTCATCTCTACCGGAGTTCTTCAGTAACTGAAAGGTCAAGTGGTTTGCTTTAGCTTTTAAAAAAATAAATACAACCATTAGTCTTACGATCACAGTTATTGTTGAAAGCCCTGCTGCTGCTATTCACAATTATTCTAAAGTCTTTTCCACTGAAGTGCCAGCAAGTTCTATTTTTTACAATATGGAGCATCCTGGGTCCTGAAGATTGCTGGCTGTGCAAACATAGACATAGGTGGGAACTACCCTACTCGAAGGTTAGCACCAGGAGCAAAACCTGCAGAGAATAACCTCTATTATCCCAGATCTTTCTTTACCCAGCATTGTAAGGAGACATCGTAGGTCTCATAGACGTTGTTGTAGATCTTTCAGCCAATGCGGTGGTTTAAAAACGAGTTAGGAGGCGATTCTGCGGCGATTCTCAAGGGCCTCTCCATCACACATAAACTAGTTGTACAAAGACTACAAGGGCACCTTCCCCTTCCAGCACTACGCCTGAAGCGGGAGAAGCCCCACACGCCGCTGACTGTACCTCTCCCTACCCAGCCCGGCTCTGGGAACCCTCCCGCGCTTCAGCCTCTCCCCGCTCCCGGGGCCGCAGGATGGGCCCGCGACCGTCTGTGAGACCGCCTCGGAGCGCAGGCTCTGTCTGCCCGCCCCGGGTGCGGCTCTGGCCCTCGGCGCCTCTCTCCCCGCCGCCCCTCCCGGCCTCTCGCCCGCCCTCTCGGGCCCCGGCCGGCTCAGACACGCCGCTTCGTTCTATCTGCGGGTTTCCATCTCCCCCTTCTCCTGCTGGGGCGGGAGCCACGGGGAGTGAGGGGAGGGAGAGGGGAAGGCGGACGGTGACTGGGGAGGGTTTCCCGGCGCCGAGGCAGCGGCCTGGGGGAGGGGCGGCCGCTCCCGCCGCTGCCCCAG
>VXBZ01005948.1:399019-424843 GCA_013399135.1 Heliornis fulica | reverse complement strand
TGCTGAGAGGCGAGACCGGCGGCGGACACGGGAGAGGCGAGGGGGGGTGTGAGCCGAGCCATGCCCGGAGCCGTGCCGGCGGGGCTGGGGCTGAAGCTGAGGTGAGTCACGGCGCGGGAAGGAGCGGCGGGATGCGGCGTCCCGGGCCCTTCCGGGAAGGGGCTGCGGGACGAGGGGGAGGTGGAGAGAGCGACCCTCGTCGGCGACCCCGTCCTTCCCGGCTGTGCCCGCCGGGTGGGAGCCTCTCCGGTGCCGCTCCCCGCCCCCAGCCTGCCCGCTGCTGCCGGCAGCTTCCCCCATCTGCCAGGGGCTGTGCGGGGTAAGGGGGAGCGCCCGGCTTTCCTCACGAACCGGGAAGCCTGTCCCTCCTTCGACATAGGAAACGAAACGCGCCTTGCTTAGGACAGACCTCTCTCTTTTCGCAGGTCATCTGGAAGGACTGACAGAACTCTGCCAGCACAAGACATGGCATTAGCCGATGGCCTGGATCTTACCTCTGTTACTAATATCTTGGGGTGGGAAAATTCTGACGCATACCAGTGACATCTGTGCTAAAGGTGACTCTCTAGGGACGTTCGTTTTTTTGCTGGCGATCTGGATCAGCCTTCGTTTGGGGATTTATTTGTGAACTACCATGGTAACTCTCGTGGTGGTGGTGGTGAAATCATAAAGTTGGCAGCACAATAAAGCAAGCCCTTCAGATTGTGTCTGATCTCCGAGAACTGAAAGTGCGCTGAATAAAATTTTCATACAACTTAAACTGCGGCTTTTTGGATCGGTTGCGTTAAGATCAGCGTTCTTCAAAGTGACACCGTTTTTCTATTTTAATGTTTTAATAGAAAACTACTTGGAAAAACAGCATATTTTTTAAAGAAAAAAAAAGAGAGTCAAGGATGGGTGCTCTTGCTTTGACTCAGTCATTTTTTTACTGAATCGCTGTATGAGACCGCTGTGTAAAACAGTGGGTAGGGTATGAAGAAAAGCCTTTTGTATACACATTGCAGCGGGTGTTTTATATGTGAAAATTGAACAAATAGCTATAAAACTAAAAAAGCGTAACCTCTCTGTTATTCATTTTATAGTATTACATCCAAATGGGTTACAGTGTATACTGAAAGGAGCGCAAAGCTTGGTGTCCCTGAGATACTCAGGATAGCTTGAATAATTTTTTTTATTTTTTTTGTATGAACAAGGTGGAAAATGCACATTCAGAACTTAGTTAATTAAATTCTGGTGTTCAGCGATGGAAAACCCGCAGATAAACTTCCCTCTAGGTCTAGTTTCAGACCAAAAAAGGAACGGGATCCAAGAGGATGGAAGCCCTCCATTAAAAAAAGCAATGACAGAAATGCATGTAAATAGCAAAGTACGAGTTGTGATAAACAAGTTGCCAACAATAAAGAAAGAGAACTTGGACGAGTATGATGAAATGCCTGTGGAGGCTGATGGGGAAACCGCCAAGCCAAACAGTACTTCGCTATCTGAGCCTTTGAATTTAAATCCGGGTTTGAAACACACGTTGGCACAGTTCCACCTGAGCAGCCAGAGTTCGCTGGGTGGACCAGCAGCTTTTTCGGCTCGTTATTCCCAGGAAAGTATGTCACCCACTGTCTTCTTGCCTCTTCCATCGCCACAGATACTTTCTGGTCCGCTGCTCATTCCTCCAGACAGCTCCACCGAACTCACCCAGACTATACTGGAGGGGGAATCTATCTCTTGTTTTAAAGTTGGAGGAGAAAAAAGACTCTGCCTTCCTCAAGTGTTGAATTCAGTCCTCCGAGACTTTTCCTTGCAGCAGATCAATACAGTGTGTGATGAACTGTATATTTACTGCTCAAGGTGCACTTCTGACCAGCTTCATATTCTGAAGGTTTTGGGAATTCTTCCATTCAACGCTCCGTCCTGTGGGCTAATTACGCTGACTGATGCTCAGAGACTATGCAATGCTTTACTACGGCCTCGCACTTTCCCACAAAATGGTAGTTTTCTCCCTGGTAAGAATACCTTGGCCCAACTGAAAGAGACTGGCAGTGCCTTTGAGGTAGAGCACGAATGCCTGGGCAAGTGCCAGGGGTTGTTTGCACCTCAGTTCTACCTTGCACCAGATGACCCGTGTATCCAGTGTTTAGAGTGCTACGGGATGTTCTCACCCCAGATGTTTGTGATGCATTCACACAGATCCCCGGATAAGAGGACCTGCCACTGGGGATTTGAGTCGGCCAAGTGGCACTGCTACCTGCATATTAACCAAAAATACTTAGGAACCTCGGAGGAGCGGGAACTGAAACATCTCTTGGAGGAGATGAAGGAGAAATTTAGCGAGAAAAATCAGAAAAGAACTCGGTCCAAAGTAAGTGCACCTACTCTTGTCAACCTCCCAACTCTCTCTCTTCTCACACATAAATCCTTGTTTTGGAAGCAAGTTGCTTGCATTTTGTAAATGGGAATGCTTGTCAGATCAAGCCTGAGTTACGTTTGTGAGAGAGCTTCACCATGGAAATATATTTCTCATTATAAGGTGCAGTAATTTCTCTCCTCCTTGGGCTGCAAGGAACCTCATTCGAGCTGGTTTGGCTTTGTTGGTTCTTGTTCTGTTCTGAAGTATGCAGTCTCTGGAAAAGTGAGAGCTATTGTGGAAATTTTCATTCTCCTGTTTGACCTTTGAATGCGTTTTGTGTGGCGTGTGTTGCAGCAGCTGAGCAAAGCAGAAAGGAACTTGAAAATCAAGTATTACAAATTAATTCTTCATTTGTTATGTTTACTCCAGCACGCACATGTCGTGGATGGCGACCTGGTTTGCTAACCAGCCATCTGGTTACCACGATGGGTAATGGTGCATGGATGAGTTGCTGTTTAGGAGCCCTCATTCAGCGATAGCTTGCTGTTTAAACTGGTTGTATAGAGAAATATGCCACAAAGAGGAGGTTTCAAGCAACCCAAGTAATGAGCTGTGGGCCGGTATCTTGACAATGGTTAATAATAGACATCGTATTTTTTCCTAAAATATTTCTGCACGTCTGCACTGTGGTTCAAAAATACAGAGCTTATTTTTCCCTGAGAAAGCTTCTACTTTAAATAATAAGACAAGCAGCAGATAAATACTGAACATAAAGGAAGTTTCTGTTCAAGGAGTGTGCAATTTTTGGGAGTATAGTTTAAACTTAAGCCATTTTAAAATGTTTCCTGCCCTGCTGCTGTGTTTCTTTTCAGTGCATTTGGCATCTGTATGTCTGTTTGATGGCTATAGGTTTGGTTATGTATCTGTTTAGCCTGCTGGATGTTCAGTGGATTTCAGAATAGCAGTAAGAGCACTCCAGATGGTTCGAGCACAAGAAGGTGTGCTATAAGTTGACACCTTTCAGCATAAAATTAAAAGAAGTTGGTGCTGCAGAAAGGCTTACTGCAGTATCAGGTAATTTTCTGTTGTGCTAGTCTACAGTAAGTGATTTTAGCAGAATACCCCCCCCCCAAGTCTGCAGTATGGTGTGCCTCCATATGTTAAAGATGCTGGTAAGTTCATCACAAGGAGACTGGTTTTTGTGTGATAAAGACATGGCAGAAAGACATAAAGTCTTTATCCTTGCCATACCACTGCAAGTAATACACCACAGTATGGTGGAAAGAGTCTTCCATATTCATACATACAGTGCTGCTTCCCTTTTCACAGTAGCACACTTCAGACCAGGAGATATTTCAGTTTCATGTGTACAGATGAAAAAAGCAGCTGAAATTCACAGTAATGGTAATTTGGACTGGTTTGGTGCAAATGAAATACAGAAACTTTCTGGAGTCTTTGATTGCTGACCTTTATGTAGCTTTTTCTTACAACCCAGCATGTGAAGTCAGAATGAGAGAGAAACTGAAAACTTGAACAAAGATAAAATGGTGGGGGAGGAATGCATATTTTTATCTTTTTTTTTTTTTTTTAATCTCATGGATATTCATCCAGAAAGTACAAATAATTAGAGGAGTTTGATAGTGGAGTGTTGGAGCACATGCTCTGTTTCCTTCTCCTGGGGAAACAGGCTGCCTCGGTTGTCTTTTCTTTCCCTCATTGCTGTAGTGTGAGCAGGGTGTTAGGTACATCTAGAGATTCCCTTTTCTTACAAGAAATTTATTTGCAGGATGATCTGTTTGCTGTTCTGTCACCTTCCTGCCACCTCTGCTGAGTCAGCCCTCACAACTGCCGATGCATCTTTGAGGTGATCTTGGAGGGAGGGCCTAGGGAGAACAGTTGCCCTTGGCTAGGTCTTTGTCCACCCAGCAATAATAATTAAATCTCATAGTCCTCAGAGCATCCTGGATCCTGTGTCTTGCCTTTCTCCTTAGCATTGCACTCAGAGTCTGTTCTCCTCACATTGCTAATAATAAGCTTTTGCTTTCAGTTTTTAAGGGCAGACAGTGTACTCTCAAGGTTAACTCCTTTCTGTTCTTCATGCTAGTAAGAAAGCTGCAAGCTGTATGCTCCATTGTCACCGAGTTTCTTGTTTTCTATTGAGTTCTAGACTCTGCAGTGGAACATCCACCTGCTTTCCATGGGAGCAGCTGTCACTAAGTCTCTGCTGATCTCTGTGCTGTGAGATCCTCATTCCCTTTGACTTTGCAGTGGTTTCTGATAACTGCTCTGCACTAAAATCTCCTCTTGCTCCTCAGACTAATTCCTTGAGTTGCTCACCATGCGTGGGGGAAAATGTTTGGTTTACTTGGATATGTTGTGTTCATGGAATTGTTTAAGAGCATCTAAACTAAACAGATTGGTAGGTAGTAAAATACACTTGAGTGTATTGAAGTGGGTATTACATTAACCTAGGTGATGAGGAAGGTATTGTGTTAGAAAAAGACTTCATGTTTATGATTAATTTTCTTTTCTAAGTAAAATTTTGAGTGCAAATTACATAACCATTTGTAAAATGCATGCTCATGGGTAGACAGTACAGTTGGTTCCCATTTGAAATGGGTGGGATGGTAGAAATATGACCTAATAGCCTGAAAATACAGATTACCTCATATAAAATTTAATATGTAAATTTGTAAACACATTAAAATGTGAGTTCTAAAACATGGACAAGATGTGAATCAGAAGTTAAAATTGGATTATTGTGTACTAGCTGTAATGTAAGTTGAAGAATACATGTACATTATTTAAATTATTAGAATGATGAGAGTATGTAGAAAAAAAAATCAGACAAGTGTCAGGATGAGGCTGTTTCTCTAGAGATTATTTGCCATATTTCAGATATTTATTATGAGTTTACTATTTTTATTGTACCCTCCTTCCTTTTTATCTGCTGAACTGATTCAAAGAACCACAAGGGTGGAGTTCAATTTCAGTTTCATTGCTTGAGCTGAGTTTAGTGGGCTGGAAGTTTTGACCAGAATGATGTAGATGTAGATTTGGTCTCTCTCATGATGAAGTGGCATTTGATTCTGCAGACTTTGGTACAAGCCACACCTGGGTAATTGGGTACTTTGTGACAGTTTATTTCAGGGTGTGTAAATAGAAGCTTTTCTGATAATATATCTTGTACAGAAGAAATTGTGAAGATACTAGAGTGCTAGATGGAGCTTTCAGTACAGTAGGATATTTTTAGCTTTACAGGCTGCTGCTTTTTATTTTTCTTTTTTTTTTTTTTTAATTTAGAAACTTTCCAAAGGTCCTGGGTCTGGGTGGAATGGAGTTAACTTTCTCTATAGCAGCCTGTAAGGTGCTGTGCCTTGGATTTGTTGGCCCCTGCAGCCAGTATGCTAGGGGTGGGCAGGAGGTGGCCAGGGGACACAGCCAGGGCAACTGGTATACATTCATCTTGGAGATATTCCTTACCATCTAATGTCATGTCAGAAGAGAAGAAGATAAGTAGGGGGTAGAGGAAAAAGAAAGGTGTGTTTTGGCATCCAAGGAGGACGTTGTTCAGAGACTGGCTGGGAGGGGATGAGTGATATCTTTTGCTTCACTTGCTAGGTTTGGTTTTTTTCTTCCCTTCAACTATTGAATGGTCTTTATCTGGACCTGTGAGCTTCCTTGCTTTTGTCACTATCCCACTGGGGGTGGTGAGGCTGTGTGGGTGCTTGGTTACTGATTGGGGTCAACCAACCACACCTTACCCCAAAACCTGCTTCCCAAGGCTGTTTTAATACAATGAAATAATAAATGTCTTAGCTACAAGTCTGGTTTAAATATACAGAGACGCCTTTCACTTGAAATTAATAGTGTCTAATGCAGTGGAGCATCACCAGTAGCTGTGACTAAAGAATAATTTTACAAATGTTTCTGAGAGAGATCAAGGATTGCTAACCAAATACAAAATGCACAGAAGATTTTTAAGATGATCTCTTCTGATGCACCTGAATTAATTTTGTTTGTTACTACAAAGGAGATTGATTTGACATGTTGCTGCAGCAGCTTTGCCCAATTTTGTAATAAAAATTGTGACAGTCAAAGAAAAGTTGTCTCTGTAACAATGTAATTGTTACATTTTATTCACAGGTTTTATTTTGTAATAATGTATCTGACAAGTGCTTGCTGTGATGTGGATAGTCTATTGCAAAAGGCTATCCTAGGTTTTTGATTTCTGTTTTTCCCAAACATTTTCTGTCCCTGACAGAGTTCTGGAAACTCAGCAGAGTTTTTATAATAGGTTTGTAAAGAGTTTTTATTTTAATTTTCTTACTGCTTTGCCCATAATGGCAAATTGGAGATAAAAGACACTTCCGTGGCTTGCATCACCCTGCATCTCTGCCGGTTTTCTCTGGTTTTTAGGTATTAATGATATAAATACTGCTCTCCTGAGGAGCATTTATGAAAATGTAAATAACATGTACCTATCTTCCAGTTACCAATTTATTTTCTTTTCTTTAGGCAGATTCCCAGCAGAGCCTGGAATTACCGCAGTGGTATCCAGTTATAAAGCAGGAAGCAGAAACTGATCCACAGCCATCCTCCTTTTTCCATCCCAGGTAACTGTATTTTCTGTGTAGAGCTGTATGTGTTGTGTGTTCAGGTTTTTAAATACTTTTGGAAATGTAAAGATAATTCAGACTGGAAAAAAATAATTCTTTCAACATGAAATTAGAGAAAAATTCTTGCACAGGAATAATTGCACACTAACTTTACATGCAGTTTGTAGTGTAATTATTACCTGCTTTGAGTGGGTTTTGGTACAGGACTCGAGCTGTGATCTGTGAGTGTTCTTCAGTAGGCAATACAATTGAAATGTAAATAGAATTTCCCTTTTCAGAGTAACAAGGTAATTTTTAATCTTTGGTGTTATAAAATGCAATGCATGGAAAGCTGCACAGCGCCTGTTTACCATGAGTGCAATTTAACTTCCTTTCAAAAAGGACTTGTAAAAGGTGTTGGAAGGCTTTCTTTCACATTGGAGAAATTGCTGTGGTTGACTGTCTGTTGATTGGTATCCTGGTTTTAGAAACCAAGTCCTTTAAAGTAGCACAGAATTTGTCATCTGCACCACGAAGGGAAACAGTTTTACTTGAGGTACCTCCTAACCCTCGTCCCCACGTGGTTATGTATTTACTGTGCATGGGTGAGATCAGACTCCTCTGACTAGCGGCGTGCATCAAAGCAGCTCACACATCAAACTAGTTCCTGTGCAAACATGAGGATGGTGGAACTTCTGCAATGGCCCCTGGCTTTGCTCTTTCTGTTGGTGTCTGCCTTCAGACTGAGGAGGGAGGAAGGTGTTGAAGAGTGTTAACTCCAGCATTGTGACACTGATTATCCTGCCACTGACCTTAACATATTTGGCACTCTTTTCTCTCTGTACAGAGCTGAGTGGCTAGGTTAGAGTGCTACAGAAAGATGCTCCCAGGACTTCAGGAGCTGTGAAAATCCAGACAGGTTGTTCAATGTCTGTGAGAAGAAAAGTTCAGCACTGGTCTCAGACATGGTCCAGCGCTGTCAGTACACAGATTTGCTCTTTAAAGAGTGATTAAAGATGCTCATTCCCACTACACTGATCGCTTCCCTCATCCTCCGTTGATAATATAAGGATTATGAAAATGCTGGAGAGTCTGGATTCAGTGGTATTCTAATTTCACTCTTTGTTTCTAAATGAAGACTTCATGTGATTTTCAATATGATTTTTTTTAATCAGCCATGTTTGAAAAATCCTCTTGTTTGAGAGCCTCAAAACCTTATCTAGATAATCTACTCAGTAAAGATTAAGTGGGTCATTAGGATTTCCGTTCGCACCAGAAACATTTAAAAAGGACGTGCTCATTTTTTGTTGAAATTTTACAGTTTGAAAACAGATAAAATTAACCCTCTGCTCTCTACCAGTCATTGTTTCTTATGCCTTACCTTTCATTCTTCCACTCTTCTGCTGTTTCAGTTACTACCTGTATATGTGTGATAAAGTGATTGCCCCAAATGTATCTCTTGCATCACAATATAAGGATGTTGCAAAACCAGCAGTCAAAGCTTCAGAAGTAATTAAGTCCTCACCTGGACAGTCAGAGAAGAAGCTCAGTAGTGGAAAGCACAAAAAAGCTGCCTCCTATCCAGAGCTTTCTCTTGAAGAACAGGAAAAAATTGACTTGAAAACTAGTGTGGAGCATCATAAACATTTAGGTGAGTGGTGAAAATTATGTTGGAAGTCTTTTCACTGTTTATATGATGCAATTTTGGAAAGCTCAACACCAAGCTAGTATTTTGTGATGCCGCTTCAGTTTTCCAAAAATTCTGTTGACATTTTAGTAATCTTCAATTTTCTTTGCATCTTTTTCATTCTTTAATTTTTTGTGATTATTATGTTCTCCTTTTTTTTCTATAGATCAGCCTGTACCAACTCGTTCTGCAAGAGGTGGAAAGTCTGAACGTGTTTCTTCCAAAATCCCTCGAGATTCCAGCCGTGTGGAAGTAGGTAATGACGTGCGAACCTTGTCGCCCACTCTGATGAAAGACATCAGTTGTGAAGATGACAAGGGAAAGATCATGGAAGAAGTAATGAAAACCTACATCAAACAGCAGGAAAAACTAAATACTATTTTGCGGAGGAAACAGCAGCTTCAAATGGTACAGTACCAGCAGGAGTGCTTTTTGCTTTTGGCATCAGAAAACTGACATCAGCTTGTTGGTTCTAGAATGAGTAATCATGGATTACATTTGTTTAGAAACACCAAAATACACAGATGAGTTTCCCCCCAGTTTGCATCCAGACACCAAATCCTTAATATCCTTTATGCTCGTTAGGTTTGAGTCCACTAATAACCGAGTAACTTCTGTCTTCAGTTTACAACTATTGTGTTCAAGCAGCTCCTTTTATTTTATCCAAATGAAAACAACTTCTTTCACTCCAGAAGGTTTTCCAGACATTTAAGTACTTTGGCAAATATAGTTTAAGTCCTCTGAAATGTCTCAGTTTTCAGAATTCTAAAGATGCAGATATTGATATATTAGGAATGGTGCTATCACTGCTCTGTATAAAAAAGTATGCCAGCCACCTTCCTATTTGTATTTGACAAGCCTTTGGATTTAAGGGGATTTTTATTAGTCTATTTTAATAATGGATGACATTAGAAGCTGGTGTTCACTTGTGATTTTGCCTCATTTCTGTTTTCTGCATTAAGAAAAATGCTATCTTTGCTTCCTCTTGATTTCATAGACCAGACCTAATTTTTTAAAATTTCATTTTATTTAACATTACAGTCAGAATCTGTGAGGTCAAATGGGGCCCTAGAGCTCCTGCTTTTAAGTTGTTCTGCTGTTGGAGGTGAAGCCTGTAGATAAGTTAAAAAAAATCAACATGTTAGTGGAAAAAGAAATCAAACACTTTTATTCTGTTTCCTGATCTTTCATCTTCAAAGTATTTTTTAGTAAATCAGTGCTGCTGCTTTCTGAGGTTCACTGCTGGAAGTTGTGAATCTGTTCCTGGAAGCTCTGTGTACTTGGAAGTATAAATAATTTCTTTGTATTGAAATGCTTGCTACAGAATTCCAGGCTACCACTGATAAGTAGACAAATACTCTTATTGAACTTTTGTTGTTGGTAGATAAATGTGAACTTTTTTTGCCTCTTCATTTCCAGATACACATTTATATTCAGTTTTTGACTTTTCTTGTCTTAGAAGTAAGGTGTATTTGATTTTGATTTTTCCTCGACAGGAAGTGGAAATGTTGAGCAACTCCAAAGCTATGAAGGAATTAACGGAAGAGCAGCAGAATTTACAAAAGGAGCTTGAAAGTTTGCAAACGGAGCATGCTCAAAGAATGGAAGAATTTTATTTTGAGCAGAGAGACTTGGAGAAGAAACTGGACCAAGTGATGAAGCAAAAGTGTAGCTGTGACTCCAATTTAGAAAAAGACAAAGAAGCTGAATATGCTGCACAGGTGAGAAGGGAAAGTTTGTTTCAAACCAGAACATATTTAATATATCAGGGAATTGAGAAGCTGTTGTTCAGCCACCCTAAGGTGTCATCGTCTCCCTGTGTTCAGATACCATAGAGTAATACAAAATAGGTCACAGTGACAGCAATATTTTCCTGTCTCTTGACAGAAACTGAGGTAGAACACAACTTAGAGAAACACTTCATCTGCCAAGTGTTACAGGATTCTCTTTTCAGATACTTTTATGATGTTACTGATGAAATATTAATCTTTATGTAAGCATAAAACCTGTCACATCGTAATTTTAAAACAAATCTTTTTCATGTATATAAACTTGCTCATGTTACAGTATTAAACATTCTCATTTAATTTCAGAAATAAGCTATTAATCTTTTCCTTTTGTATTTGAAAAAAAAATCAAACATCAACTGCCTTGGTGCCAGGTTAGTAGCTGACCTTGCTGCTCTTTCTGTTCCTTGATGGTGCGCTGTTGATGAGCCTCCCACTCTGCTCTATCAAAGCATTTGGTCAGGAGTTCGCTTGGGAATGAAAACCAGATTTTTGTCTGTCTCGTGGGCTCATATGTCAAAACATATGGAGATTTTTGTTTTCTTTTTATCCTTTACTATTACTTTCTTCATGTTTGAGGTTATTCATGTCATTCCAATGGGAAAAATCAAGTTAATGCCAAGGGAACCTCGGAATGCCCCTTTTCAAAACCAGTTATAGCTGTGTTTAAATGTGTATTGGTGTATTTTGTACCATGACACAGAAATCTAGTCTTCACAGTTTTTTTTTAAAAGTAAATGAAGTCGGAAACAAGCTCAGTAAAGTTTTGTGGTCATTTGATCATAGCTGTGTATATTTCCTGTTCATAGTGTCTCAAAGCAGGAAACAGGCTGTACTTGAGAGACAGGTTTTGGTATTTTGGGGGAGCAGGGCAGAGACTAATTTCATAAAACCTTCTCATGAATTTAATTTCATGACATCCCACTCCACAGATTCCTAGCCTTTGCTGCCAGAAATAATCCTCTCTGACTAAGGCCCGATTTACTAAACATCTGGTACAAGCCCTATTACTGCAAGTAACAACATGTTCTAATTTATGAAGATAATCGTGTATAGCATGTATTCTACAGCTTGGGTAGCTTACTTTCTTTAGAGGGTAAAAACCATAGATTGTTCCCCAAGGAGATCAGTTGGTTGTTTCTTTTGAAGTTGGACTTTGAAAACTAGACATGTCCCTTGCATGGATGTTTATGTTGTCATTACCTGTGTGTTAGTGCTATTCACAACGTATAATTTGAACCTTTTTCTTCATTTGCCACAACTTACAATAGATTTTGGACCCTAGTTTCCAAGCAGTTGTCAGAAGTACCCCAGTTAAACAGAGGTCCTGGCAACAGGTAACTTCCCCAAGCTGTGTGTACAGCATTTCAAAAAAGCCTTGACCCAATGTCTTCTTGAAGTAATTGCCAGGCTGCCCCTTTTTCCTCTGAGAACTGTGGACTGGGAGGAGCCCTCTTTGTACATTAAACAAAATTAATAATTTGGGATACAGAACTTGTTTAAACCTATGTTCTTCTTTCCAGGCCTGCCTGAAGATGCACTAATTGTCTTCTCTCGTTTTTTGACTTCTTTATTGAATTGTCAAGTATAAACATTGCTTTACCCTGTCAATCACAACAGGGTGGTATAACCAGTACTGGAACCTTTCCTTAGAGCTGGAAATCAAAACTCACTCAGAAATGTGCTTGTGTAGTACGTGCTGTAACATGCAGGCAGTGGGCATTATCATAAGGCAACAGTTCACTTAATCAGAGTCATCAGAAGAATTGGGTTAATTTGCAAGCAAAATATTGCTGTCTAAGAACTGCTTAAAGATCTGTGATCATGCTAAACATGGTTTACATATTTCTGAGTACACCAGTGGAGATGAAGATCCCCTGAATGTGGTGTTTCTCTGAGCTCTGCACCAGTTTCTTCGCCCAGTACATTTTATAGCAGTCAGCGAACACCGATGACCCTGTATGTTCCCACTTGTTCCGTTCTCATCAGCTGTCTTCCTCACTACTGGAGAGATGATAACCTCTCCTTATAAAGGCAGATAGATTTATTTAGTCTGTGAGCTCTTTTTTTTGTAAGAGATAACCCCTCAAACCAGTGCCAGAGAAGGTAACAGATTTCCAGTCTCCTCCCTGTTTTATCTGCCGGCACTATACATATAAACAATTTGACAACAACCTTACACACTTGAAAAAATTGGCAGTTGTTTCCAGATCTCACAGTAAATAAGTTTTGATGAGACTCCAGCATGTTTGAGTTTTACTGTGCTCCAAATATCTATTATAAATTCATATTTATTTAATTTCTATGTTTAAACACAAAATTCTTCACAAAAAAAATCATTTGGATGGACTCATATTTGAACACACAAAGGCACAGGCAGTTAATGTTCCAGATTTTCTGAGTCTCATTTCTGGTAATTCTGTTTCATTTATATTAAATAGTATCAGAAAACAGTGTTGGGAGTTGTGTTTGTTCTAGAAATGCATTCAGGCTTTGAAATAAAGTAGTGTTTTGTCAGGTAAGAGAACTGAATCTAGGAACTGAAAAGGTGCTTTTCCTCTGGGAGTTGTGAAACCTCTGATGCAGACATCATCACAATCTTCCTCATAGATTGTATCTGTTGTTGCAGTGGTCTAGTGTGACAGTTCATGCAACTAAAATTTGTATGAATTCAAAAATTAGACTTTCCCATTTTTTTATTATAGCATGTTTATACAGCTTTGCATGTTGGTGTAATTTGCTAATGGAATAGAGGGTGACTACATAATCCTTGATAACTCTAGAAGGTAAGCTGATAAATACTGTGAATTTAAACATTTTTACTTGATGCATGGGGTGATCATTAGTGGTGTTGGGAAATGAATATCTTGTGTTTACAAAGAAGTTGGCTAATACCTGCTCTACCTCTCTGTGTCTCCTGTTTTACAGCTAGCAGAACTGAGACAGAGATTGGATCATGCAGAGGCAGATAGACAAGAGCTTCAGGATGAACTAAGACAAGAACGAGAGGCAAGGGAAAAGTTGGAGATGATGATAAAGGAATTGAAGCTACAGATCTTGAAGTCTTCAAAAAATGGAAAAGGAAAATAGAAATCGGGAGAGGAGGCATGACTGCGTCCTTCAAACAGGGTGTTTTGGTTTTTAATGAGTTGTGAACAGTTTCTGTGTGATAAGAAAATGTATTCTCTACAGATTTCTATTTCCCAGACAAGTCCAGATGAAGATATATATATATAAATAGATAAGTATACATTTTTAGATTTTCCTAACCAATGAAAATCTACATTTATTTCTACTGGTGTTTTTCTCAAATGATGAAAAGTACGAAACTCTTACTTTAGAGTGACCAGTTTCTGTCTGTTTCAAATGCATTCTCAAGGACTCTATACCTTTTAACATTGTCTATTAATATATATGTGGTAATCTTTATTTTGCTATCAATTGCACATCCAGTTATAAAAGTACATTAAAAAAAATTTGGTCTTTTTCAAGGTCAAAACCAGTTTGGATTTAGTGAGAATTACATGTTCTCCAACTGGGGAAAGGAAAGGCAGCTCTTTGCCTCTAAGGTAATACTCAAAGTTGCCACGGTGATAGATGATTGATCATCAAAAATTATGTACCTGCTTGAATTTTTCCCATAATTACATTGTGTGAAGTCAAGATGATCTTTTCAATATTTTCTATTTCACAACTTCTTATCAACCTAAAGACTTTTAGAGCCAGCATTTGCTTGCCATGCTGGAGGAAAGACTAAAACTAAAAGGGTTTTTTTTTTGTAAATTAAAAAAAATTTACAATTATAATGGAATCTTTTGAGATTAAAAATATTTTCTTCGATGTTGTAGGTATGAAAGAAACATTCATAAAAGGCTTAAAGGTGGGGCTTTTCCTTCTAGAAACTGAAAAGGCTTGACTTAACTGGTTTTCAGATCCTAATGCTTTCAAGAAAAATACTATTTATTTAAAAATATGTATTAGTTCCTTTAGTACCCTAAGCCCCCACACTTGGAGCTTCTGCCAACTCGTGGACTTTTCCTTCGTTACATAGAACAGGCCTTAACCGACATTGCGATAATAGCTTCAAAATGAAAACTCTGAGATATGGCACTTTGAAAATAATTTTGATAGTCTCTATATTTGAATGGCATGGTAATGCTACCATGAATTAAGAAATGCAGCATGTTTGTTAAGCTATAAGATTTGAAAATGTGTAATTGTACAGATTTACTGTTTGATGTATATATGATGTTTGAGTACTTGAGAAGTCTGGTTCCTCGTGGATTAAACGCATGACTACAGAGTTGGATGAAGAAATACTTCTTTTGCACTTCTCTCCAAAAAGTTGGATGCAGCTGACTGCTGTTAGCTGATTGTGGCAGTGACTTGGAATATTTTAGTAGTACTAGTATTTCACTACATAATTTTAACCTATTCCTTAGCACCTCTTTTTGAGGTGCTTAGGTTTGTTATACCCTTCGTAATTCAGTTAATTCTGGATGAAACCACTACTAAAAGCCCACATTGATTTTATTTTTCCCTGAACTAGTAAAGCCAAAAACTTCTGAGTTCCTTTTTGTTTCTCTTTTACTGGTGTATCATGACTGAATATCACAGAGAAGGATAAAAAATTGCACATATCTTTGAATTGAATGAGAAATGAGGTGGTAAATTAAATTGCATGGGGTCATAGAATGATTCTTTTATAGCTGTATATAATTTTTTAATGAACTCTGTCATACTTACACTGACAATTGAAGGAGTTTAGATGAAAAAATGTCGGGGTTTTTTGTCAGTGTCAGTCAGAAAAGACAACCCATTTTTCCCTTCAAATCCATCTCTAAATTTTTGTTTAAAACAAAACCAACAAAAAAAAAAAACAAATTGGAATGGGAAAAGCCTGTCTTTGCAGCATGGTTTGGTAGGAAAAGTGCTGACTGTGAATAATTCTAGTTGTGTATCCACCACTTGCTTTAAAAGCACAATGAAAGTTTTATTTTAACAGTCCCCAAACCCATGACTATAGGGAGAGTAGGTAAGAATATTGATAAAAATACATAATTATTAGGGAATGGAGCTTGAAGCAGTCCAACTTGATTGACAGAACCTATGTTGGATTGATTTGATGGGCAAGCCAGAAACCACCTACCTGGGGAACTGGAAAGTTTCATCTGGGCATGTCACAGGATGGAAAGATCCCATTTCTAGTCATTTTCCAGAACCAGCGTCCTGAACTGGACTCGCTGGGCTGTCATAGGTAAGGCTGTGTAGGCCTGTTCCATACAGCCTCAGTAACCAATTTACCACAGTATTTATGGCTTAGCCATTGAATGTATGGAATCCTCAAGGGATTATGATACTCAAATACTGTATATTCCGTTTTCATTCGGGTCTTGTCTATGTTATGTGACTTCAGCTAGAATTTCCCCTTTTGCCACTGGTGGCAGTTGCAGCGGGGTTGCGACCGTCTCTCAAACAGCCATTAACTGGTTTGTGCTGTAGACTAACTGGTGGCCATAGTTTGTGCTGGTATTCTCACCCATGCAAGAACTCGAGCAGCTGGATGACCTTTTAGCCATTCCAGCTGCAGCCACGGCCGCCTATGTTTTAAAAACATCTGGCTGGAAAAAGGAAAGGCTAATGGAACGTTTGTTAAAATGACTTTAAAGGTAGCTTTGTAAATAAATACTCCATTTAGTTAATCTGAAGTTAGAATGCATTTTAAATTATTGTAATCCTCTGAAAATTCTTAAAATACTACTTTCAGGCTCTTGACATAACATAAATAATTTTCATATGTGTAGACTTAATTTTATACTGATTTTAAGTAATAATGTATACATAAATGTGCCATAGACTTTGTGTGTTCATAGTCTTTGAAAGATAGTTTTTTAGTAAATTGTAAATAATGCTGTATAAGTTCTAGAACAAATATATGTTGAACTTTTTTTCACTACCTTATACTAGTTATATTGGATGGTTTGTTTTACAGCCTGCTATAGGAGCGTGGAATGCACACTTAAGGGCCCTCACTTAAGTGTACACTTAATGATAGAAACAGATTTTGTCATTAATTCCTCGCTTTTAGTCTTCGCATGCTCATTTTATGTACAATTACTTGTTTTGCCTACAGTTACTTCTTGCTGATCTTTCAGGCAGGATGTTGTTTTCCCAGATAGTTATGACATGAAAAAAAATTAAATTTTAGGAAAAAAAAATCCTAAATTTTAGGGGGAAAAAAAAATCCTAAATTTGTCCATAGCTTTGAAAGTTGCGTTATTGAAAACTGAGATCAAAGTTGCCTAGAGCACCTTTTGGAACAAAGTAAGTGGGATTCAAGGTGAATACCTCGTTTGCCCTGTACTTAAGAGAGCTTCCACATGCTTCATGTATGCTGATGAACGAGAAAATACATGAGCTTAGAGAGTAAAACTCTGGTACTAATTTTGACAGTCTGGAAGCGCCCTCACTTGCAGTGTAGCCGTGTATCCCTAGACGAAAGAGATTTTTATCTAAATCTTAGACTAAGTCTGTGTTTTAGTTTCTGTAAAGCATATCCTTCAGCTTGAGTATTTAGATAAATGTAGTTATGTTTTGCATTCTTAAACTAATTTTATTCAATATTTAATATATTAATAGCTTAGGTGTAAAATCATTTGTATATAGTAAAGGCATTAGTGAAGTAGGGAAAGTTGAACGGGAACGTAAAGCTACTGGTGGCCTGAAAAAATAAGGCTTGGCCCATATTTCAGAAGTCACTGCGTTTTATTCATACATTTTTGTTTTATATTGGGGAAGGGATAGCTAGAATGTGTTATGAATTTTTTTTAAAAAAAAAACTTTCCTAGCATTAGTCATGAAGGTGGCCATGAAATGCTGTCATGGTCAGCTTTGTTGAATTCACTTGTTTGTAGAGTATATATTTTGATTGTTGGTAAAGATAACGACTTTGTATTTTTTCTGCACTTAATTCGTGTAATTAATCCACACAACAGAGTTTTCTATAACATGGTGAAGTCGGCAAAAGACATAATTACACCTACCTGTTAATCTGTGCTTGCAATATTGCAGTAATTTTATTTAAGCTGGCACTAGAATGCAGCAGAAAGCTGCAAATTTCAGTTTGATTTTTGCTCATGGCATTTGCAGCGCGAGTACCCATCATTTTTCAGTACAGAAAGCTTGCAGAATTTTCTATTTCTCACATACCTCTCTGTTTCAAGAAGACATCAATCCTTCAGCCTGTGGGAAAGCAGTTGCTGCTTACAAATTGCACGAGAATTTTGTAGTGTGTCTCCATTACTTAGAAAATGAATTTTTTTTTCAGGGTCAGCGGTTCAGTTGGAAAATGCTTGAAAAAAAAGAGTTTTAAGCACTTCATCAAGCACAGCAAACAAAGGGTATAAGATGTTGCTATTTGAAAATCAGTTAAATGTAACAATATCAATTGAATTTTTTTTTTCTTCAAATATAGATACCTCACTTGAAGGAAAGCACAGCTGTACTGTATTTAAACTACATCTAAGAAATAATAAAAAGTTGGCCTAAAATACTTGGTTGCCGTTCACGTTGCTTTCTGTGATTGGCGAAATCTGTTCTTGTGTTTTGACACTCGCTCTCAGAAAGTATTTACTGATATTGACACATGCCAGTACAATGATCTTAAATTACAGAAAGTAGCTGCAAAACAACGGAGTCTCTGTTTGCTCGAGGCAGCAGGTTGAATGATTATTCTGAAACCATAGTAAAAGCCTGTGAGAAACGATCAGCGCGCTCAACGGTTTGTAATACTTTGCCAATGATGTACAGTCTTCTTGCTAGAGTTGCTGTGGTTGCATTACATGACACAAAAACTGTCCTCTACCTCACGTGAGATTTAACAGATATTTTATATGGGTTTAGTAAACAAGATGCATCTATCTGGTCACTTAGTTTACAAATTTTGAATTATATTTATTGAAACATGACATACTGTGCTCTTAGCTTATACCTCAATTGTATTTTGTGCTGTTATCCATTTTCATGCCTTGTAAATACCTGTATAGATTGTGGATTCAAAAACAAATAAAGAACTGTAATGTCAGAGCGTGCTTGCCTGTGTAATAGTATTTACCACTGACTTCCAAACTTGGCTTTGTGGAAGATAATCATCAACGGTGCTTTTCTGAGGAGGACAGAGTCTCCTTTGCTTTGATGATGGTAAATTGAAACCTGGTTACACTGAAGCTTGTTAGTGGAACTTTGAAGGGCATTTTTAGCAAAATCTGATAGCATGAGTCCGCTTTCTAAGGCTTTAATGGCTCTGTGGAGATACTGACACTAAGATTTCTATATATCTTGACATAAATTTGGTATTTGTAGGTGTAAATACAACCACTTGTGTATTTGGTATGTTCTCTGGTGTGCAGCTCTTAATGCTGCTTGACTACTCGAGCGAGGTTTGACTTGTTCACACCTTTCCTTAGTCACACATGACCATATAAAATGCTGGGATTTATAAAAAATTAAAATCAGGACTGAGAATTGCATTTTATTTGCCCTACCATGACTCAGAGACTCTTAGTTTTTGTAAATCACTTGTTTGCGTTGCTTAACATTTTTGTCTACTGTCAGGAAGCTAAAATAGCAGAAAATGTAGAAGAGAGGAAAGAGAAGAAAACAAGATGTGCTCCTTTCAGCTGTATATGAACAGATCTGGCATTCCTAAACCCCCTAAATTGCAGTAAGAAAATACAACTTGTCCCACAAGTAATATTTTAGAGATTTTTCTAGGTGATTTTAATTCATGCTAAAGGCTGGGGTGGGGTGGGGGTTGAATGTTGGCAGATAGGCAAGTGTAGTTACTTAGACACACTTAGATAGTTTTCCTTCCCCTCAAATCAGAGCAAAAACCACTTGGTCCTTGTTTTAAGGTATTGCTTTTGCTTACAGGAGGTCTGGTTATGTTTCAGATTGCTGCAGACCCATGATGCTCCCGTGTGCTTTGCCTGTGTTTTACAGCTGAAGAGAGAAAGGAGTGGTGGGAGGCCAAACAAAGATGAACATTGGTGGCACTTGGATGAACTCAGCCTTTCATATGGAAGAAAGTGAACAACTACCTATACCACTTGAGCCTGTTTCTCTCTGCATCCCATGATCTATTCTTATACTGCTGTATTTCCAGGCGAGGGAGAAGCTATTGGGCTGAAAACCCTGCAAAGAAAACGCTCAAGGTGAGTCATTTGTATGAGAAAAAGTCATGGAGTGTTTTGTAACTATGACTCATGGCAGTGTGTGTCATTTGCCAGTGGAAACAATGCTGATCAAGGGAAAACTGCTTGAGTGGCAGGGTGAAATGATGGGGGTTTAAGGTGTTGGCACTGTTGCTGAGATCACTGCACATGTAGTGCTTGCTATAAAACTGGCAGGCTTCAGGAGGATTGCCCAGTTCCAGTTTGACGGCGCAGAGCTGGGAAGTCATCCGTTGGTTCTTACTTTATCAATCTTCAGCGAGTCATTGCTCACTTGTAGCACACTTAGAGTCACTTAAATATTGGTGGTGTTATTTACAACACTGGCAAAATAATAAATGTTTCCTGTCCCTATTGGCCTTAATGAAATAATTCAGACTGTGTCCTGTGGGCACCAGACCGAGTAGTACTGTTAAAGAGTACTGTTCACCGAAGCGTAACTCTTACTTCTTGCCTGCTGAGTTGCTGCACACTCTGGCAAATGTGTTTGTGAAGGTGAAGATGTGGCTGTGTAAGAAGTTTTTTGTGGTTAAGGGAACCACAACTGTAGGAGCCTGAAGTAGAGCAGGATGTGTCCACAGCCTGCTAGTTTGTGTCTCCCGGTGTTTAAAAAAGATGGAGGCTTGTGCATGAGGAGCTCAGCCAGGGGCTGAAACCAGATGTGAAGATGCTGCAAAATGTTCTGGTATTTTCAAGAAAAAATAAGTAACTTTCAAGTATATTAGAAATCTGAATATTAGTGTGTTTTAGAGAACATGCCCACGTTGGGCACCAGAAGGACTGTTATGGTTTCGCCCCGTTGAGAACTGAACACCACACAGCCACTCTCTCTAAAATGCTGAGGGGGGGGAGAGGATAGAAAATAAGTTCAACAAAGAAAGGCAAACCTCACCAGTTGGGGTAAGGACAGTTTACTGGGACAGTAGAGAGAGATAACGATGATAGCACTTTATAATAACATACATGAAAATGGTAGTGCTATTCATTATAATGAATAAATAAGCAGGAATTTTGTTTGAGAAAAGACTAAATCCATCTAGAAGGGAACCCTGAACAACAAGAAAACAATGGCTGGATATAAGGAACAGTTTGCTCTTTGAAGTGGATGCAGTAGAAGAAGCTACATAAAAGGTGGAATTGCATTATGAAAGTCAATGGCAGCGCAGCCTCTTCATAAAAATACCATAAACCAGGCAGGGGAAAAACCCCAAAGAGTAACCAACAGCAGCAAACAGATGTGAAGACAACTATTAAATGTCTATTTGTTATAAAAGATAATTTTCAACTGTTTATGTAGCAACTCCAGTGCTCAGTCAAGCTTTGACAAAACAAAACTGGCCTCATGCCCTTGGATTTTGAATCTACGGGACACGTGATGATGCTTTTATTAATTTTTTCCCCCTTTATTTACTAAAATATGGCAAAAATGCTGCAGGATGAAAAGCAGGATTTATTTCATTCTTGGCACCTCCATCTTGGGGAGCAGCTCCCCCTGTTTCTGTTTCCCTGACGGCTCCAGGAGGGAATCAGGTTGGGATGCCCAGCCCGGCTCTCCCTTCCCTGTGCAGTGCGGACAGCATCCCGCTAGTGGTCTCTCCAGGCACGGTTTATCCGCCGGCACCCAGCCCTCCCCGGCTGCATCCACAGTGACGAGATGCCTCCAGGGATGCGCTGGCACCCGGTGCCATAGATGCCTGTGAAAATACAGATAAAGTTAGGAAAATACCCTGCCTGCCTGTTTTCCCCCGATGCAGAGCAGGCTGGGGGATGGTTGTTTTTCTCTTGACCTGGGACAGCGGGATGTTCCTCGTTCTGTCCGGGAGACAGATGTTTGCACCCCTCGTGAGTTGGGGTAAACAACTGCTCATTCTAAGTTTGAATTCAGCTTTCAAAAAGTTGAAATAAGGTGCTGTTAAAACCATATTTAATGAATACATTTGAAAACCTGGGCACAGGCAGAGCAGCGGTGGGTCCTGAATGGTTTTGCAGTTACTGAAAACATTGTGAAAGACTCAGGACAGATCCTGTCCTTTTCCTGCAGCCTTGGGGATGGCTTTGATGAGCTGATCAGTTCCACCCTTTGAGTAACTCTGTTCCCTGCCTTTCTTTCCCTGTCTTCCCGTGAAGAGGTGTCGGTGTGATCATTTAACTTCAGCTCAAAAACTGCCTTAACTTTTATCCACTCTAGGCTCTGGATAGACAGTCTGCCTGCATTGGAACGAAGCAGCCTGGTTGGTTTGTTTCTCAGGCATGGGTGGGTGGGTGTAATTCTGCATCTCCTCCTCTCCACACCCTCCTCCGACTCTCCCTATGAACTGGCAGAAGTTGGGGCTCCCCGCTCGCTCCTCCCCTACGTTATGGGGCTGGAGGCAGCTCTGACCCCTCCCAGGGAGGGAGCTGGGCAGAGGCAGCCGAGCGCTGCAGCAGAGCCTGATCAGGGACCTCATCCTAGCAAACCCCTGTTCCTCCTGCTCACAGCTTGCAGTAGGTCCCAGTGCCCAGGATCTTCAGCAGGGAACTCACCACCCGGCTCTGCTGAACCGCTGCGGGCGCTCTCCTGTCCGACTTACCCCACCAAGGGATCGACATGGTGGCCACCTGCCTGCACCTGGCCGGATTTGTCTGCAGTTTTATAGGGTGGATCGGGGTGGTTGTGGCAACGGCCACCAACGACTGGGTGGTGACTTGTGGCTACACCATAACCACCTGCAGGAAAATGGATGAGCTGGGATCCAAGGGGCTGTGGGCAGACTGCGTCATGGCCACGGGTCTCTATCACTGCAAGCCTCTCGTGGACATCCTCATCCTGCCAGGTAGGTGTGCCCTGTCCTCCCCCACTTCCCACCCAGAGGTGAGGAGCAGAGCCCTGCTCTGAGAAGGATGAAATGATGGTGAAGCTCCTTTTGACTTCACCAGCATGGGAGATGGTCCATCAAATATGCTAAAGAATGAGAGTGCTATTAATGTGATTCTCATTAAATTATACCTGGTTTTAGTTGTACCCAGGTATTGTGTTACCTGTGGGTATTAGAGCCCAGTAATTGTTTAATTGTTGCTCTTAGTAAATGCTTGCAGTTCCTTTCACATCTTGTATCTATTGCATTGCAAAACCTCAATAGTATATTGAGGTATAGCAGAGTACTCTGAGGTTTGCTTTGACATGATGAGGAGCTATTACAAATGCAAGATTCTTGTCCCCAAGATGATTTTTTAGGATAACGAATCTTTCAGCATCTATTATTAATGCTGCTGTGGCTTTTAATCTTTTGGAAAATCATCATTAGTCTTGATGGTCTTGTGCTTCCCACATGTTCTGAGGTGAAACGGGACTTTAACATGGCAAACAGACAGAACTGCACTTAACTTGTCTTGATAACCTCGAATGATACAGTAATTTTCATCTAGTTTACTGCAAAGCAAAAGTCAAGCAAGGTGTTTGATCAGCATTAATACATCATTAAACCTGCTGAAGTCTTGTGTGATCTTGTCCTGCTGAGTTGAGTTCATTTTACCTTTTTCGGTCACTGTTACCTCTGGGGTGCTGCTTTGTTCTCCTGGTTGGGTTGCACCTCCTTTAGCATTTCAGAGATTCCACCTCCAAAGCTGACAGGGCAGAAATAACCATTCCCTGTGGTTTTCTTCCATGTTTCCCTATTTCTTTGTTTAAACTGTTGTGAAAATGAATTTCACAAGGGTTTACAAAGTTTATTCCTGAATTTTTCTCTGTGACAGGGTCTAGTCTGTATCACATTGTGCTTAGCAATATTGAGTCCCTCAGACTGGTTCCTATTCTCCCTTTTTTATCCTGCTGTTTTAGGAGGTTTACTTTCCTTATTGCCATTATTGTTCCATATGGTCCAGCACAGAAGACAGAGAAGAGGCTTGCCCCGAACTAACAGTACTGAATGAAATACAATAAATAGGTAAACAGGTCTTTCAGCAGCAGACAGTGATTTGGAGTCCTTTGTTGTCTCAGTCTTTAAAACAAATGTGTATTCCTGTCTAATTGGGATCGGTGGCACTGACACCTCTCTGGGCATTGCTTGGGGTCTTAGGCTTTGCCCTGAACTCCTCAGGTAACTGTGGTGGAAGTTTCCTCTTGAAAACAATCAAGTGGATACTCAATATACGCAGTGCCTGTGTTTCCAGGAACAGTGAAATCNAAGTTTCCTCTTGAAAACAATCAAATGACTACTCAATATACTGCGTTCCCAGGAACAGTGAAGTCCTCCTTCCCCGTGCCTTACCTGCATGAGACTCACTTGAGCCCCGTTCTGCCAATATTATTTGAGACATCGTGAAACTCCACGTCTGCATGTGGCAGCTTCACTTGCTTAATGGGAGGGGAAAGAGCCAGGACACTCGCTCTGCTCTCTCTCACCAGGCACCGGAGCAAACCTGACACTTGTTCTTTCTCTGTTTCGTGCAGATAAATCACNCCTTCCCCGTGCCTTACCTGCATGAGACTCACTTGAGCCCCGTTCTGCCAATATTATTTGAGACATCGTGAAACTCCACGNCCTATTTATTTACATATGCATTTTTCAGAGCATATATCCTTTACATATATATATATAAATGTGTATACATAAAATACATGAATATGTAGAAATATGTTATTCTAAATAGACCCTCCCAGAGTGGTGGGAGTGTCACAGTGCTGCCCCACACACCCACGGTCCCTGGCCCTGTGTCTCCTCACTGCCTTGCATTAGGCTGGTGCTGCACAGGGGCAGCAGAGGAGTGGTAACTCCCGAGACACCAGGGTATCCCGTGGTGTCCATAGGGACCCAGAGGAGTGACAAGGCCCTTGGTTATGGCAACTCAAGCAGCTCTGTGAAGTGTTTCTCTTAATTTCCCTTCCTGTATTTCCCAGTTTGTGATTTCTCAGTGTCTTGCTGGGAAGAATTTATGTTTTCCAGGCAGCGCTGCTTGTTTGTTGGGAATTACTGAGCTTGCACACCCCGTGTCCCTGCTCTAACCACTGCACTACAGTCTCACTGTCTTAATTGTTTACAGAAAGGATTGAACCCGTCTCCCGCACTCCGTGTTGGGAGCTAATCAAACAGAAGCCTTTGTCCAAAGGTCTCCTTCTCTTGTGCTGAATAATCAAAACCCTCTCTCCTTGCCTTGCCAACAGGGTATGTCCAAGCATGTCGAGCACTGATGATTGCTGCCTCCGTCCTGGGGCTTCCCGCTATCTTCTTGCTGATAACGGTCTTGCCCTGCATCCGAATGGGCCACGAGCCTGGAGCTGCCAAGTACCGGCGGTCCCAGTTGGGAGGGATCCTCATCATCCTCCTGGGTAAGGTGCCCACCGATCCTGTGTGCATGTGGGGCTGGAGATCTTCTGCTCTGAGGTGGTGTGGTGCAAGCTGGGTGAGCATGTTCACCTGAATATATGGTTGTCCGGGCTGGGCTGACCCTGAAGCTCTTCTACATTGCTGCAGACAGTGGGGAGAACAAAAGGCACCAGTTGGAGTGAGAGGGCAAAGACAGGAGTCAGGGGGTGAAGCAGGGTGAAGAGGGGAGTGCTGTGAAACCCTTGTCTTGGGATTCCTTGGGCATGGCCACCGCCTGTGTCCGTGGGAGGGTGATGGCTGTTGCTCACAGCCAGCTGCCTACGGGCAATGGCTTTGCTGGTTCACTGTGGAAGCAATGCTGATTTTGGAAAAGGGTCTAAACTCTGAAACTGGTTACTGGGAAAGGATAACCTCTGAGTTTTCCCTGGGTGTCACAGATGCAGCCAGGTCCAAGTAAACTGAGGTGTGTGAGGAGGGAAGCCCATGGCTGAGAGGGTGCTGGTACTGCCGGGACATCAGCGGGAGGGAGCAAGGAGGTGGCACAGATCTGGGAAGAGTGTGTGGCATGTTCCCTGTGCCTCCCAAATCCCTCTGGCCAGCCTTACCCTTGACCACCAAGCTCCCCTGGGAATTTCTTCGGCTCCTCAGTGCCTGTGGAGGAGATTGTTTTGCGCAGTGCAGACTGTGGAGCTCATTGTCCCCAGTGCAACACCTGCATGTTCTTGAAGCCTCGTCATCTCAGCAACAGGCTGCGGTGCCTTGTTTTTACCCGTCTGTGTGGCAGAGGAGGAGGGGTGAGGGAAAGTGGCCTCTTTGTGTGGCTCTGCTGCTCGCTGGCAGCCCGTGCTGACATCATGCCCATCTTCTTTCTCCTTATTCTT
>VXBZ01005948.1:356703-399004 GCA_013399135.1 Heliornis fulica | reverse complement strand
TTTTTTTTTTTTTTCAAGTGGGCACTGGATAGAGCTGCCTGCTTGGAGGGACTGTCCTCTGGACACTCCTTCCTTGCATGCAGTCCCTCCTCTGGTGCCTTGGTGAGACACAGTTAGTACAAGCTGGTATGTCTGAAACCCAAGGGAAAGAGACCGAGGAGGGTTGAAGGGCACGTTGCCATAGCTGGAGCTCCTAAACCCAACTTTATGTAGGACATTACATTTAGGGCATCCTGATCATGACCAGCCACATGAGAGAGTTGTTGGAACAGCCCTGTCCCAAAATCTTCAGTCATGTACTTCGGCTTGGCAAAGGGAAAGAAAAAGTGGGGGTTTTCTACTTGTGAATGAAATATTACTGCTGGAGGAGTCTGCTCTGCCAGATTTCCCCTCCCTGGGATGGGGGAGACCCATCAGGGCTGCACTTTGTCACAAACAAACATGAGTCTTCTGTTCTCATCAAGAAGAACCCTGTTTGCATGGCTACAGACAGAGAGTTGAGGGTTTTACCCCTAAAACCGAAGGGCAACGGGCTTACAGCCCCAGCACGCAGGCAGTGCAGAGGGCAGCGACGGCGCTGGGTAACGCTGCGTTGGGGTGGGTGAAAGCCTGTAGCTCGCAGGGTTTCAGCAGGGTCTGGGGGCTTGGGTGCCACTCACCCAGCCTGGTCTGGCTGTGCTGTGATGCCAGGGTGAGCATAGATGTTAGAGGATGAAGGAGAGAGCTGGTGTTGCTCCAAAAGCCAGGCTCCTCTCTGCTGCTCCTCTCCTCTCAGAACGTGATTTCCCACTAACTGAGGGATGGAGACGTCTATTACACAGACCTGGGCAGACAGGTGCTCTTTGGGGTTGGACTTACTGATTTCCCCCAACCTCAGTGAGTTTTAAAGCATTTGCAGGTGAGGTATATATCCTGAATATATACTAATGATAGCCTGAATGAGCCAGGCTGGGAACTGCAGCCTGGTCATGGAGTTTTAGTCACAGTTATAATAATGCTCTTTTTTGTCAGACCACAAATGAAGGATTAAAAAAAGCTCCTTTTACTCTCTAACAAAACAAAACAAAACAAAAAAAATCACTGAAAAACAACATTGAAGCAGCCCACATTTATTTTTACAAACCCCAAATGTTTCCAGGCTGATCAGCAAGGTGGTCCTGTTAGAGGGAGAGCAACATGCAGAGCTTGGGACTTTGACATTATTTAAGCAATTAACACTCTGTTATTTACAATACAAGGTGTTCTCATTTCAGAGTATTTAACAAAACACCAGTCAGGCCCCAAAAGACAAAATTCTGACTTGAAATTCATTATGATCTAAAAGTAATATGCCCTGGACTGTTCTTATTTACCCCCTGGACACTGAGCTCTCGTTCGTGGTTTCCCCACAAGCGCAGGGGCTCCAGCTCTTTCCTCTGAGTGGAGACCAACTCCCAGAGCTCCAGCTAAAAGCAAACAAGCCCCAAACCCCTCACTGTCATAGCAGAAACAGAGAGTGGAGATGTGATCAGAGGAGCTGGCTCCACAGCAAGCTCCATGTGTTGCTGAAGGGATGGCAGTTTGGCACTGAAACCTATCAAAAAGGAAAACAGGGGTTGAAACAGTGTGTGTGTGAGGAGGGAAAGAAAACAAAGAAAAACAGTTGAAAACTTGCCAGGAAAGCAACGGGTTCGGATATTCCATTGATTTTTCTGTCCACTGATAATAGCAGGCTGCAGAGTGCAACCTGTGTGCACACCCTCCTATCCTGCCTGCTGATGTATTTACGGCTTCGCTTGATCCTATCTGTCCACGGGAATTGATTTATGGCCGAAAACATCCGTCAGCAGAGGTTTGCTCTGAGCCAGTACGGAAACATTTCATATACTGGTGTTGATGGAAAAACTCTGGCCCATCCTGTGTTGTTGGTACTAATTTGGGGGACCTCATGCTGGGAACCAAGTGGGTATTTTCCTACTGGAGGTGATGGGCTCGAGAGACTGGAAAACACAGATGAAAGATGTGTTAGTTATTGGTGTTAAGTAGCACAAAATGACCATATTAGCCATTGCATGCTAAATAAAGGATATTAATAAGTTTTTCTGGACACTGGATGGGATTTGCTTGTAAAACTTGATATGGGGGCAAAAAGATTGCCTTGAACAGAGGAAAAACAATCACGGATGTCTATTATTTCAACCAAATGCTTTGAAAAAGAAATCAGTGTGACAGAGTCAGCAACCCAGAATGATTAAATTTAGCTGTGAAAGAGAAGTATTCTTTTCCTGCAGAAAGCCTTTAACTTACTGTTAAGGAATTTGGCAGGGACTCCCTGTGCCTTGGGTTAGAGCAATCCTGCTCTCTCCTCACCACCTCCCCAAGCACCTTCTGTGCTGCTTGTCCCTGCGTCCGTCCGTCTGATTAAAATATGCTCGTCATGTTGAATAATAAGAGCTGCAGCTCAACGGATTGAGCCACAGCAAGTCTGCAGTGAGAGAGGATTTAGAAATGCTGAGAGCCTGGGATGTGTCCCTGCAGACTGACAGGGATCTGGTGGGGCAAGGACAACCCTGACAGCTATTGCTGAGTTGACTTTTTCTGGCAGAGACTTTTATGAGACTGCCTACTCCAGCTGTGGGAAGCAGGCGAGCTTTCCAGTATGTGGACCAGTTAAAAGGCCTGTTTGACCAGTTACCACAATTGATGAAAATATTCCTACTGTTTGCAGAGTTTCTTTTACTCTTCTGCTAGACTAGATTGGCTACAGCAGCTCTTCTCTCTGAGGACATTTGTATTTAGAGAGAATCAAAGAGTCTCTCGGCATCAGCGCAAAAGAAAAGCGGTAATAATTTCTGATCAAAGGGTTCATCTTTGCAGACAGCTATTTTAGTACTTGAAAATTGCCCTGAAATGCCTTTCCCAACCTTTTAATTATTCTTGGCAAATTGACTTTCCTTCAGCCTTTCTCTGTGATACAACTGGACCAAAATTTGAGCCCACCAAGATGTTGCAGGCCGCCCTTCTCACGTCTTCTCAGAGGCTTTACGACCCCATCTAATCCACACAGAGCAATGAAATCCATCCCTGGTTCAGGGTGTTCCTCTTGCTGAGCAACGGGGTCACTGGTGGCTGATGGCAGCCGGTAGCCTCCGAAGACAGAGAGCTCCAAGGAACCCACACAAAGTCCTTGGCTTGTGTTCCACAGCTTTCAAGTATTGTCAGCGTTCAAATAAGCTGGTTTGACATGTAGCTGAGCCACATGCACAAGAGGTGCCATTGTGCCAACACCCCGGAGAGCGCTTCTCCCCCCTGTCCTAGTGCAAGTGTTGTCTTCAGTCCTGTGTTCTGGGAGAGGGTCCACATAGATAAGGCTCTTATAGTCCATGGACATATATATATATATAGTGCTGATAGAAAAAGAAAAGATGATTGTGTTTTTTTCGGACAACAAAGAAGCTTTTTTCCCCCAAAGCCCATGAGAATGCTTTGTGGATTCCCAACTGATAGATTCTTGTTTTAAAGTGTTAGAGGGTCATGGGCTGTTTGCAGGGCTGATCCACACGTTGGAGAAATGCTGTTCTCCTCTCCTTCTCCAAAAATTCCTTCCAAAGCCACAGGGTCCTTGCTTTGAGGAGGCCCAAAATTATTACTGGCTTTATTAGCATCCTTCAAATGTTCTTCTCTTTTTCATAAGAAAATATTTTCTTTCACAATAACTACAGCAATTGAGGATGGGTTTTCTGCTGCACTGGCCAGTTTGTTCTTCACTTTAACTAAACAATTTTATTTTTAATCTTGTCCCCCTCCATTTTTTTTAATCCTCTCTTGCAACCTTAACTTTTTGACACTGCCTCCAGATACCTTTTAATGCGGCCGGTGGAAATCTGTAACGCTGCCACGGTCCTGTTATTGTTTTGCTCTGATTCTCTGATAACCACAAGGATGGAGTCCTGCACAGCTTGTCCCAGAGGCAAGTAAATATTGACAGATTCATTCTTCTCAGATGTACAGCCCATAAAGGAGTATTGTTTTAGGACCTGCTCCTGTGAGGTGATTAACACCACCAACTCCTGTTGCCCTCGGTGCACATGGGGACTTTGCAGGATGGAGGTAGGACCCTTAGCGAGGGTGGTGAGCGTGACCTTGTGTAGCACAAGGGGAAGTGTTTTTCCCCTGCTTGGAGGTCCTGGCTGCCTGCAAAGTGCTGAATTTGACCCCCCTTTACTCTCCTGAGGGCATCAGCTTCCCGTGTCACCTGGCTAGAGCTCCTCACAGCACCACCATGGCAGCCCTCCTGCTTCTCATGGGGAATCCCCCCCCTCCACCAAACCTATGGGATTTCAAGCTAAATTTGAAGTCTCCACCAGTCATTGTTTGACCCACTGCAGACCCTCAGTAAAATCCCTCTTTCCCTTCAGATGAAGTCCCATCTCTGGTCAGTTTGATAGGTTTCTGGAGAGCCTTGCTGGGTTGGTCACCATCACTTGATAAGGATAAATTCCCCATAGGCAATCTGTGCCTGCTTCCCAGAGTTGTGAGAAGTTTCCTCCTCCATAACCCCCTCCCCAGCAGTGCTGCTGCTTGCTGTGTCCCTGCTTGTTTTCTACTCGTGTTTATAAACCCTACTCTGCCTCACTAAGTGCTGGGGTATTTCATCCACGTCTCTGTGACCATTCAGTTGAGCGACCGATGCCGACTGACAGGGGCCGAGGCCGTAGCACATGGGGTCATGAAGAAATACCGATTCAAAGCCATGACTCTGATTTCACTGTCTCACTGATGCACGTGGCTTTCATGGTCTTGCTTCTTATCTAATCTATTCCTCATTCTGTAGCTCTCCAGAACATCAGTTTCATGGATGACTTTAATTTTTCTCCCTTTAAAGATATTTCTAGGGAACAAATCTGTTTCCCTTGTAACAGATATATCAGTTTCTGTCAAGCAGCACTTGTTTTTTCTTTTTGTATGCTGGTGCCCAAGAGAGATGGCTGTTCTCTCATGATCTCTCTCCCCGTGGAGCTCCCACGCTGCCTCCTGCTTGGAGACCTCCTGGACCAAGCCCCGATGCTGATGCTCCTTGCCCCCACCATGGGACTGCGAGGGAGGAGGGCTGTCCCTGTCTTGTTGAACCTTCCCTCCCCCTTGGAGTGCTTTGTGGTAGGGTTAGGTGCTGGAGTTACCTCTCCTTTCCCTCTCCCCCAGCCATGTGCGGCGTCGTTGCGACGATCTGGTTTCCCGTGTGCGCCCACCGTGAGACCACCATCATGAGCTTTGGCTACTCGCTGTACACGGGCTGGATCGGCTCTGCCCTCTGCCTCTTCGGTGGCTGTGTCATCGTCTGCTGCTCAGGAGATGCCCAGACATTCGGTGAAAACCGTTTCTACTACGCCTCGGGCTCCAGCTCCCCAACCCACGCGAAGAGCGCTCACGTGTAAGCGTCCCGGGGACGTCCCACGGCTGCCGTCGGATGCTTTGGCTGGTGGGTTTGCGTGCCCTGGGTTTGCTTCTGCTGACATAGGCCACTGTCAGGCTCCCAGGGGAAGATTTAGAAAAGCAGCACAAATGTCTGGTAGTTTGAAGTGTTTTAATCCCCATCTGTCCCCCCTCCTCTATTTCTCTAGAAAAGAAAGCTCCAGCCAGCCCTACCTCCTGGTCCTCCCCAATTTGTCTTGACCGACCCCCTCACCTTCTCGCAGCCAGGATGGTTTGGGGTTGTCATGTGGGTTTGGGGGGTTTTATTTTATTTTCTAGCTCCACTGGTTAAAGGAGAGTTCAAAGCAATAAAACAGAAACGAGAGAGACACTTTCCCGTTGTTAGAAGGACTCTGGCAGCTTCTCCCACCACGTCAGGACGTGCTTTCCCCAGCTCAAGGCCGCCGCCTCGGCGCGGCGAGCGGGCAGGGAGGACGGCTGTACTCTCCAACCGGGCAAATGTTTCTCTTTTGGAACAAGAGGAGGGGATTTTTTTTCTGCCTTCCTCTGTAAATACTTTTGTATGAGTCTGATCATTTCAGTAACAGTGTTTCCCCCTCCCCCACAGTCATCAGTATGAAGGAAACGAACCCAAAGGTCCTAATTACACGGTAGATAACGGTGCCTTTTTACGTAGTTCTAAATGACTTTGGGGGCCCTAATCCCCGCACTCTGGTTTGGTTTCTTTTTAATTTTGTTTTCCTTTGTACAGATCAGTTACTAAACCTGTGTTTTTACATTTTTTTTTAAACCTCTTGCTTTCCTCCTCTAAATTTGTGTTCTGTCTTGCATCATTAAAGTAGCACGTTTTAACACCGAGTATAATGTACCCGTTACAATACAGTTCTGGTGAATACTGATGATGCCTTTGTACTTCCAGTGAAATACTGGACAATAAATAACAGTGTACCTGCAACCACTGGCTTCTTTATTCCCTTCCTCCCTGGGTGTTTCCATAGCTGGCTTTTCTGTGACAGAGCTTTCCCCAATGATTTTCAAGATTATTTATTATTGAAGCACTTCAGGATGAGAGACTCTGCTCTGCTGTGGAATTGAGTGGGCTTTGGGGGTTTTTTGGGAAATTTAAAGTATGAGTAATCTTCCTGCATGGTACTGACAGCTGTCCTATCCATTTGTTCATTCAATGCTCCTGAGGTATGGACTCGTGGTTCTCTTCACACAGGGGAGGCTTAGAAACCCGCTGAGGTGGTGGAGACGTACCCCCAGCACTGCTTGGGGGTGCTGAAGCTCGTAAGTCATGATGCTGGAAGTGCCCTCAACTGAAATAAGGCTCTGGGCTGGGGTCATCGCTCTCTTTGATTAAAACCACGTAAGATCAGGATCTTTCTCTGTCCTTATCGGAGGCTATAGCAATTTAATTACATTGCTACAAAATCCCATCTGTTCCTGGAGATGTTAACTCAGTTCAAGTAATTTTTGTAAGCCAGGCTTCAGGGGCGGGAAGAGAGGAGTAGCTGCTGTGCAGGCATGGACAAGGGGGAGAGCCAGGTGATGTTGCAAGCAGGAGGAGAGGGGACTGGGTATGTGGAGGATGACCAAATTGTTCGGGATGATGGGGAGGAACTTGGAAATAAGGCTTCTAGTCAAGCCTGGGTGGCTTAGGGACTGTCCTTTGATCTTGGGCTACTTCCAGTTGGAGAATCCAAACTGGGCAACGCAGCCATGGGCAAAGATGCTTCAGCTCCCACACCTTCCCTCCTCCATGCGGGAAACTAAGGTGGGAGCACTTACAAGGAGTGAATGAGGAGGCTCCCTGCGCCTCATCCACTCAACCCCAGCATCTGCCTTTAAGACCGAGCAGTCTTGAACGCATCTCTGTTGTGCAGGCCTTGCATCGCTGCCACCCTATACAATGTACCCGGGGCGGGCAGCAGGACACTTGTGCCCATTACATCACAGGCAGGGCACAGGCAGTTGTTGTACGCGCTGGAGGGACGCTATAAGTGCTGCCATTGATGTGCGGGTGCCACGGGCGAAGGGGTGGCGCACAGACGTGCCAGCTTGTGCAGGCTGCCCCGGGGATTGTGGATTGTGCGCCCGCAGCGGCGCCTCGGCTGGTTAACCCCGGGGCCCGATGGTGGGGTGGGACACTGCAGAGCAGAAAGCTGCTGGATTGCTGCCCTGTGAACGGCCCTGGAGCAGACCAGGAGGAGAAGTGCAGGGAAACCTGTCTGAGATTACTGGTTGGGGGGGTTGGTAAGGTGGGGGGGGTTGTTGGAGGGGCCCGGGCAGCTGTGTGTGACCCAACAAGGAATGGGCACCGCTGGGCAGTGCTGAGGGGTGTTTTGCTGCCCTACACCATTGGGCTGCAATGTGGCATCTTCAGGTGTGTGGGGCTGGGGACCCTTGGCAGGGGCTCACCCTACCCACAGCCACGGGGTACCAGCGGCCCGGCCCGAATCCAGGCCTTGAAAGGCACTGGGCAAGCTGCTCAGAGGAAGGAAGAAGCTTTATTCCAGGGAAAAGAAGAAAAATCCAAACAAAGCAAAACGACCCTGGAGCAGCCGCAGGGGGGAAACACATCTGCAACCGTGGGGCGTGGGGAGATGGGGCCAAGAACGGGACAGGATATTAGTGCTGGCACTGCTGAGGGGAACTGCTTGGAGGAAGCAGAGAGAACATGAAACTCTTCTGGTTTTTAAAGGATCAAAGCTGAAATACCTGCTCTGCACCCACCCAAAACACCCCACTCCCCTGAGGGGCTCTGCTGGGCTGGGTTGGCTGCAGTCCTGCTGGCCCTTGGGGGCTTTTGGGGCTTGTTTACTGATCTAAGGCCTCAAAGCAGAGTCAAATGTCACCCTCTGGAATGGAGTGGCTGCTCCATTCCGTGTCGTGGGGCTGGCAGGAGCTCTGTTGGCTTCCCTGGTGTGGAGGTGGTGGTGGGCCCTCCCCAGCTCCACCACGATCAGCTATGGCCTCCTACCATGGGGAGCACACCCAGAGCCTCCCCACTCCCCAGATAATAACAGGAGGGATCCCACTGGGGACACTGGTGGCACTAAGCACCCCAAAAGAGACAAGCTGTTGTGGCCCTACAAGCAGTACCTCCCTGCAGCCTCAGTGCCCGTATAGGGGTGGGATGGTGCCACAACACCCCAGTTACCCCAAGGAAAGGTGAATGCAGGCAGACTGGAAGACATCAGTGCCCTGGGTGCTCTTCACTGCAGTAGTCAACCTGCCATCGTTTGCTTCAGGGTTTTTTCCTTCTTTTTTAATTTTTTTCCCCCTTTTTTTGTGTTAATCCGATAACCATTTCTTCCACAGCAGTGCAAGTCACTAGCAAAGTCAGCCCATTGCATGGATCTTCATGGATCTAAAAGGTGAGATTTGTTCATCTTTAGCTTTTGAAATTTGGATTTCTAGCACTGACAATATATCAGACCTTCAGGTACTGATTGACTTAACAAAAATCTAGATGGGATTTTTTTTAATTTTTCTTAATTTTTTTTTGTTTAGGCTTTCATTTAAAAGATTTACATTATGATGGAGACTGCTACTAAGACACATTTGTCTCTGGTTTTCGTTAAAAATCCATTAGTTCCTGTTTGATTTTTAAATGTAAAGGCACACCATAAAGCTTTATGCATTTATTAAAATATACAGATTTTGGTAAATTTAGATTTTTTTTTAGTATCTTGATAATATATATATTACATGTATAGTTGTCAACAACACAATCATTTGAAAATAAAAATCACTCCATAACATATCTGCTTGCTTCTTTTTTTTTTCTTTCTCATGACACACTACAAGATCCCATTGTACAATGCATCAATGGGCTTTTGGAATCCACAAAATAAAATAAATTAATTGATAGAACAAAGTTTTTTTTTTTTTAAACAAATACACCAACTTCATACCAGAACTGCAGAGAATTGTTACACCAGAAAGTACCATCTGCAAAAAAAAAAAAAAGCAAGATATACATCAGAAAGACCAAACAGAATGAAGTGAAGATCATTCAGAAGCTGGATTTACAACATCCCATGTCGTTTCGGGCCGCGTGGAGGATGCCGGTGCGCTGGGCCTCGTAACCCAGTGAGTGTAACTCTGTGGAGTGACTTTGTGGAGGGGCTGAGATCCTCTGGAGTCAGTCTGGAAGGTTTGAGGTATTTATGCTCCATCTGTATCATGCACTGGGCGCCCCGGGGTGCGCGCTCTTTGGAGGGCGGTCAGGCTTGGAGGGGGCTGTGGTGGTACCGCTCTGCCTGTGTCCGCCTGATGGGTCAAGGGTGTGAGAACCTCCCTGTAGGCACCCAGGGGGAAAGGCTGGATTTTGGGGTGACAGCAAAACAGGCACTCCCACCTCCTCCCAACATCTGAGACAGCCCCCAGGGCCAAGCGGTGATGGACACGCCTGAACATCCTGGCTGGTGCAGCTTTTGTCTGTGCCCACCAAAGACCCCAACACCTGCTACAAGTTCCCAAACCAAGGCTGAACCCGGGTGTCCCCCTGGCACTGCCACTCAGAGCAGGGTCAGGGGGGCCCAGGCACACCGCAGCCTGCGGCTCAGCTGCCTTCTCCTTAAGCTCCTGCATTAGGTGGGATGTGGTGGGCTCAGGAGGAGAGCACCACTCCCACTTGCTCCCACGGCAGCCTGTGCACACCAGACAGCACCGTGGCATCCATTGCTGTTCCCCAACAGTCATGGTATGGCCATCCTGCCCTGGCACTTCCCCAGGGAAAGAGGTCAGGGGAGCAGGAACACGAGCAGCCAAAGGGCTTCACTCGACACATGGGTCCAATGCAGAGGTCCCTGCAGACACCAGAGAGCAAGGGATCAAGCCCTCATCAAATTATATGGCATAACTAGAGCGGACATGACGACAGACACTGGTACTGGTAACTGCTCTGTAGCAAGAGTTTAAGGCTGCAAGTTTGAGGAGTAACAGGCTTCGATTCGACAGGGTACTTGGGCATGAGTCTGTGCTTCAGAAGATGCCTAAATACCGTGCAGAAGCAGGATGAAGACAACTACCTTGGACACGGTACAGTACAAGAGCTGGTAGGAAAATAGCATCAATCTTTCTCCCTGAAAGCATAAAGCCAGACCTGTGAGGTGCCATCTCTCCTGGGTAGTGCTAAGGCATCGAGGACGAGGGCAGCCAAGCGCGAGAGGGAGGTGACCTTTGCGACAGGCGCTTGGCACCATCGGAAAGCGGCCCGTGAGCGGTGCACACACTGCAAACAGCTTTTCAGCAGGACATACTTGGGGTGCCTACTTGTAGAAGCTGGGATGGGGCAGGAGGGGATGCCAGAGCAAAGCTTACGGGTCCTTTTGCCAAACCCTCGCTCCCATCCCGAAGCCGTCATGGAGGCCAAACTTCCCAGGCTTGCCTGGGGTCCTCCAGGATAAAAATCTGCAGAATCAGATGCTCTTCTCCACTGGGAGAAGGACCACAGTGGGAAACCTGCAGCCATGGCCAGAGCCTCTCCATCGAGCCCTTGAGCCCCTGGAGTGATGGGGACAGGGGTGAGACCAGGCATCCTCTGTGCCTGGCAGCCTCCTTGCCCACACAGGGTGCCAGGCACTCTCTGCGCTGTGTTTCAGGGAGGCTGAGCCTCATCCAGTGAACTGAAGTGTTACTGGTTCTCAGCATCACAGGTTGGAAATCCTCCTGCCCTGCCCCGTCAACACCCAATTCTCCTCTGGGATGCCAACAGCAGCTGCTGGTTGGTCTGGGCTGCCCCAGGGGGAGCCCAGGGATGGATCTGGCTGCAGCCTTGGGCAGCTGGGTGGAGTTTGGGTGTTGCTGCACAATGGGGCGCTCCCTTGGTTATTCTTTGTTCAGACAGATGTTCCTCCCTCGCAGCGCTTTCAATGAAGCATGTGTTGGTGAAGGGCTCCCCAACAGGACCTGCTGACTCAGCAGTGCAGCCACCATCTGTACTTGAGGGACACAGTGGCTGCGACCAAACCCCACCACCGCCAACGGTGCTGCGGGGACGTCGGCGGAGGGGAACCTGATGGCACTGTTGGGGGTCACGACCCCACTCTGGCCAAACAGAGGGGTTAACCATGAGAAACACCCACCCCCACGACTGCCTCCACTCCGTGAGCCACCAGCTCCCTTCGGCGTCAAACTGAAACATGGACACTTACAGACAAGCAGCATTCCAGGGTTTTCTCACACAGCATCCACCAAGCCAGGGCCAGAAACAGAGAAAATGGTACAAGATGGAGATGGCAGCAGGCAGGGAGGGAGGGAGGTTTCAGCAGCTGAGTCCTCTCCATGTGCCACGTGTGGCCTCGTCCTGCCAAGACATGGCTGACCTACAGACACTGCTGTTTTGTGGGGCATGGACACGTCCCTGAAGCACCAAGGCCCACCACGGTGAGAGAACTGCAGCAGAGTCATTTCTGTAAGAGACACAACGTGGTGGAAACAGCGCCCAGACTCAGACCCGTGATGCTCAGAGAAGCAGTGCATGGTCCTCCTTGACCATTTACACAAGGTGGTTTCAGCCAAGAGTGGCTCACAGGCCTTGCCAAGACCAGAAATGGGACCAGGCTCTGAACCATGGATTTGGGAGGTTCAGCCGTGCTGGGATTTCAAGGCTTGAGACACGGACTAATAATTCTGAATCACAGAATTTGAGACACTTAGATTCAGGACATGGGGATGGACATGGGGGTAGCACAGCTGTGCCATGGAAATGCTGTGTGATGGGACCAACATCCCTGGATCCATCTCTGAGCTACTCCCTTGAAAGGGGTTTGCTCACCTCCATTTTGTACCTGCCTGCCCATCTGTGCCCCTGGCTCAGCTATTACTTCTGAGGAGGAAAAACACACGTGCTGAGAGGTGCCAGAAATGCAAGAGTGGCATCTCCCCGCTGCGGCTGTTGGGTGGACATTCCATGGTGACAGCTTAGCTCATCCCCTCACCAGGCTCCTTCCACCAGTTTGGCACATCTCCCACTCCACCACTTCTGCCGGTGCAGCTAGTGCCAGGAGATCAGCCGGTGCCGGGGGGTCGGCCGGCGTTCCCCAGAGTGGGACCTGACCAATGGAGCTGAGACGGACCACGGGTGTGTTCGGTTCGTGGTCAACGGCAATCGCAGAGTGTGTCCCGAGGAGGTGAGCGGGGTGGCGGTGGAGGACCCAGGGAGGATGGGACAGGACGGGGGAGCTGCGGGGACCCTTCCTCATCGGCCGGGCGGCGTGGCGCCCCGCTGCCTGCCCCGCTACTCAGGCGAGTAGTCCAACTCGTCGTTGGCGATGAGAGCCTCCGATGGCGGTTTGTGCCTGCCTTTGCTTTTCGACCTGCTACTCGTCCGATGGCTTTCCTTTGCTCCTGCCATTTGCTGGTACGAGAAGCCCTTGTCCTCGGAGGGACCCCAGCCCGGGTAGCCCTCACCCTCTGTGGCGTAGGAGAAGCCATCATCCACGGAGAAGGGGTCGACGTCCACGTCGTAGCGCTGGTAGGTGCTCTGGTGGAGGGCCTCTTCGCGGGCGCTGATCTCCAGCGTGCTGTTCCACATCCCGTAGCCAAAGTAGATGAGCAGACCTGTGGTGGGAGAGAGGGAGAGGGTTGGACCCCAGCTGCCAGCACTGGCTCCACAAACCTGGATAAAACATTGCTATGAACACAGCATGCCTCCAGATGGCACCTGTCCCCCAAAACCCACCTGGGGCGGGGTGGTGTGTGGGATCTCCCCCAGCATCCTCCCATTCTGGGCTGGTGCCAGCTGGTGAGGGTGAAGTGTATCTAAACATACGTGTATTTCTTAAGCTGGTGCACTTTGTAGTTGAGCTCTGCTCTTCAGACCCACTGGGTCTGTCTTTTCAGGCTGCTGGCTGTGACCTGCAGGCTGCACGTTTCAAACGTCAGCTAGATCGCTCCTGGCCACGTGACGGTGCCATCTGCAGCTGGGGTGGGACAGCAGGTCCCAGCAGATGTCTGGAGGCTCCCAAGTGCTGACAACCCACATCTCCACCCCGTAACCCTCCCAGAGGTCCTCTTCTCTCTGTAGTTGTGCTTTCAGTCTCTCTCCTGCCGGTGCTCACAGCCACGTGTGCTCCAGGGTTGACATGATGAGCATAGCTGGTATCAAAACAGCTCTGAAAACCTGTCTTCCTCCCTCCAGTTTTATTTCACCTTCTCCTCTACCCCTACCCAATCTCACCTTCCTGCACTCAGAAGTGTATCTGGAGATGTGATTTCTACTGGGTCCTGGGATTAGCCTCCACCAGCCCTGTGCAGAGGGAAGCTTCCCCACATGCCGTGGGGCGCTTCTCATGAGGTTAAACCCAGAGTTTGTGTGGCAGGGCTGCACGCCTCTGCCAGGAAACCCCAGAGATGAGCAGCTGTGGATGGAGTCCATCACACCCCAAGGGAGTGGCTTAATTGACTTGTTGCCATAGATAGCAGCTGAAGAGGTATTAAATGTGTGCACAGGGGAAAGTATTTAATCACAGTGGATTAAATTGATGCTTTGGGGTCACTCAGCTTCCTGATCTTGGGTCTGCAGTTTCATCTATTGTCTTTGAGGGCCAAATAATAATCACTGAGCATGTCTTTTCCAGCCCGAAGGATGCGTGTGGCAGTTACTGCCCAATCGCTTGGCTTTGGATTAGGGGACTCTCCGAGATGGAGCTCTGCAATGGAACCTCAGTCTTGTAGGGTGGATGCAGGACAGCTGCTGTCCTCACCATGAAGAAAAAGTGGGAATGGGAAAACGCAGGAGAAAATTGTGGCTGCAACCTCCCCCTGAAGGATGGAAACCGCAAGGCTGCTCTATGTCCTTTGAGATGCTAAAGGGACTTAAAGGGAGGTGTGTTTGTGTCTTCTCATTCTGCCAACTGAGGTCAATCATCAGGAGGCACCTGAGAAGAGCACGAAGGCTGGTGATCCCAGTGTGGTGACCCCAGTGTGGTGACCTGTGCCCTCCCACCCCTCCTCCAGGAAAGGTGACTCCTGACTTTACAGGAGGTGGCAGTTAACTACAACCTTTGCATCCATCCTCATTCTCCTTCCCCACCACTTTCTCCCTCTCAACCCAGGACCCTGAATCCACCTCCCAAAAGGGAGTGCTGCTGGTGGGATATTGGTCAAGAATGATCCTTTTGGGTGCTGACACCATGCCCAGGGTCTGCTGTCTGCATCTGGGTCTCCTGTGGGCTGCTGCAATATATATGTTAACTCACAGGGACATTATTTCTCTGTAAAATGTTTGAGTTTGATATTGAATTGTTGCTTCAATTATCTATAGCCAAGACTTGGGAGTCTTCAGGAGGAGCTACCAGAACTGCTCTTTCTCTTTGTTTTTTGGAGTAAGTGGGTTGCAAGGTCAAGCAAGGGAAGTTCTGGACATACCAGGCACCTGTTTATTTGCTGGGAGGCCTAAATTTAGCAAAAAAAAAATAATTAAAAATGGTCCTCAGCAGAACCTGTGAGTCCTGAGATCCCCCTGCCATAAAGTTAATCACTTAGACCAAGAAATGGAGATGACAGATCCCTTGCCTCTGCCTCTCTCAGGGCTGTTGGTGTTGAGCAGCTCTGGGCTTTGGAAACAGTGCTGAGATTTGGGTGTGGGTTGCTGAAGAGCTCGAGTGGGTCAAAGAGCAAAAAAACTCGGGCAGATTTCTACAGGAAACCTGCCTGCAGGGCAATTTCCAGAACCCACCTACTTTGCATCAAAAGACTCATCAAAATAGTCACCTTTGCATGGAGCAGTTTGCTTCCATCAGTGACATTTTCCAGAGGTGTGATTTTCCATTTAGCTGTGGTTCAGGGGCTTGATTAGCTGAGGTTTCAAAGAACCTCAGGATGACGGGGGGCAAACTCAATGCACTGGATATGTCCCAGCTGAAGGAGCATCAGCCTGAGCACTCTAATTAGGGAAGCTATCATTAAGCTTCAAAAGGGTGTCAGTTAAAAAATGAAAAGAAATGAATCTTGGACTCACCCACAAAGCACCAGACGGCAAATCGGATCCACGTGACCGTGGAGAGCTTCAGCATGAGATAGATATTCACCAGCATAGCAAAGGCCGGGACGAAGGGCAGACAAGGTGCCATGTAGGGCAGCTTCTTGGGGTTTTCTGGCTGCTGCAGGATCACAAACACCAGCACAACGATGAGCAGGATCATCAGCACGACAAGGAGGACGGCCCACCAGCTCTGCTCGTAGATGTAGTCAGCCCCGAAAATGATGAAGGAGCAGAAGATGAACATCAGGACAAAGAGCAGGAGCACGCAGGTGGTGACCGTGTGGCCGGTGGCCACCGTGGGACGGTCCATTTTCCCCGGCAGTCCGAGGTGGATTCGCATCGTGTAGTAGCGAGGGCCAATCAACTTCTTCAGCTTGATGAGGTAGATGTTCTCAGATTCATCTGCCTCAATCCCCGAGGTCATGTCAACCGTGCCATAATTGGGGTGATTCACATTGTAGGCGGATTTATCAGATTTCCCAATTAGCATCTCATTATCCCCCAGCGACGGCAGATTTTTTGCCCCGCACGTGTTGGTTGGTGGGCCAGCAAACTCTTCTCCTTCGCTCCCTGGGGAGCAGGCTTCCTTCTCACAGTCAGCCAGGATGCCCTCCTTCTTCTTGGTGTGCTCCTCAGAGAGGAACTTGACAAAGCCATCAATGTCACTCTCGGGCTGGTACCGGAGGAGCAGGACGCAGACGGAGACCAGCGTGTAGGCCAGCAGCGTGCCGATGGACATCATCTCTATCAGGTCCCGCAGGCTGACCAGCAAGGAGAGCAATGCCGCGAGGAATCCAGAGACGATACAAGCCACCACGGGGGTTTCTGTGTAAGAACTGATGTGGGACAAGAATCTGGAGAGTACAACAGTTGCAGAAAGTTAAAATCACAGACTGCAGCAGTGCCCTGTTGCCATCACCTTACCCCATAGGAGGGACCAGGCTCAGATCTGCGACCCCTTCATCTCTTACCACTCTTTGGACCTCAGACTCCAGACAGCCAGAGACTGGAAATACTTCTGAGGCTGGATCTGGAGTTAGATTTAGGTCCAGCCAGCCCTGTGCAATCTGAATTGGACACTGGGACCCTTGGAAGTGCCAATCTATGTATATAAACCATGTTTCTTTGCAGGTCACTCTTGAATTCCATGCTCACCCTCCCACAAGCTGAACCTCCAGGTTCCAGCACCAAATAAGAAACTTCTGCACAGACCTGTCCTGATTTCTCTCCCTCCCTGGATTTTGCTTTGGTGTGAGCCCTGTTCTGCCCACATGGAGCCTGTCATGCTGGCTGCTCCATGCTGTGATGGCACCAGCCTGTCTACATGCAGGACAGTCCCCATCACCTCCCCGTAGCACCTTTCCCCCAGGGTCCCAGAGGGCTATAAGTAAATGCCATCATGGGCACGACTGACCTGAAGAGCAGCCCATCACCAGCCATGGCATAAATGACTCTTGGCATGGGGAAGAGGGAGCCCAGCAAGCTGACAGTCAGGCCGGCCACGGACCCAATGGCGACGATGAACTTGGCTGCGTAGAAGCCATGAGCCACAAACATTTCCATCAGCGGGGACTCGGTGTCGATGGCATCGTATGGCACCATCAGTGTGAGGATGATGCTCACCTGAGGAAGGTGAGAGGAGCGGGACATGGGTGTCAGCAGCAGCTTTGGGGCTGATGGGAATTCACAGTGTTCAGGGGCTTCTCAAGGGTGGAAGGCCAACACATTTCAAGTCTGATGGGGATCATATCTCTACGTCCCACCACGGAGGGGAGGCAAAATGCTGGGGGTAAGTCCTGTATGCACTTTGCTGTGGGGTGGCTGACCCAGGGGACTTAGCACTCTGAAGGCAGGAAGGTGACACCTTGAACCTTGCTCTGGTGGTGGCACACGAGGCTGGTGGGAATTTGTGGGGTTAGTAGGACACATCAGCTGCTCTGCACTGCCAGAGTCATGCGCTCCCCATGGCACAGAGCAAAACCCAAGATGGGATCGCTGGGTGGGGAACTCTCTGAACTTACTTGAGTCAAAGAGAAACTGGTTTTGAGAGAACCCTTTTGTGAGGCTTCAGATGAGTTTCCTTGAACCAGTCAGAACGATATTTTTTTGTCTTTTATGACTCATTTTTGCTCTTTCCCAGGGAAAAGTCCCTGAGCACAGACATGCATCTATTGGGGTGCAGAGTGGCTGGACACAGCACTGCCATATCCCTTGCATGGTCACCCCTGCCCATCCTTCCCCTTCACTTGGGCAGTGCTGCTTTTATAAAAAGTGTGGAGAAAGGCTGCTGAGATGCTTCATCATTTAAATTTATATATATATACACATGTGAGTATATGTTTATGTATAGCTAGTACTTACAGACACATATGCTGTCAAGCATGTGACAAGTGAGGCTGTGATGGCATAGGGGATGGAGGTGTTGGGGCTCTTCGCTTCTTCTCCCGTGGTAGCGATGATGTCGAAGCCGATGAAGGCGTAGAAACATGTCGCGGCCCCTTTGAGCACCTGTGTGGAGGATGGAGAACCTGAGTGCCAGGAGGGAAACCAGCACCCAGCCAGGGGGAGGGAACTGGTTCTGCCTTTTCTGAGCAAAGGGGTGGGCAGGGAGTTGCACATGTCAAGTCCCCTGGAAAACCCCCAACTCAGTGGCCTGGGGGCACCTGCAGCTTGTGCGTGGTGTGCCACAAGCCTGCGCAGTGCCCGAATCTGCTGGGAGATCCTGGCAGACAATTTACCAACCTCAGGTCTGCTTTCACAAGACTCCACCCCAAATCTGTTTCTATTAGTAGGGTGCTGGAGCATGTTTACACGTTCCATCTTAGTGAGATATCTCCCTGCTAGCAGAGGAAGCAGGAGAGAGCAGCGACAGCCAGAAATGAGACTCCTTCCAAACAACCTCTGTTTTCCTTGGAAGCTGCAGACAAGTTAGGAGCACAAGCTGGAGTGCTTTGGATGAGGAATTATTTGTACTGTTCAGTTATTTTTTAATGTGATTATTGTAAAATCTGCAATATTAGCAAGGACATTTGTAAGGAAGAAATGCTGGAGCAGCCTAAAGACTGTGTGGCTGCAAGGAGTGGACTTGCAGTTGGCTGCATCTAGGCAGGTAGCTGGGTACCACATGTGCACCTCATCTCCATCATCTCATCTGTCTCATGATGGAGCAGACAGTGAAATTCATCTATTTCAGGGGACTACCTGTAATTACCTTTTCAAAGTATCCCCTATGCTCCCAGGGATCTCATGCTTGTGCTGTGTACTTTTATTTTTACAATTTGTGAGAAAACCAACCAGCTGGGAATGATGGGAAGACCCTGTTGAATTTGATGCACTTTCATAATGTACCTTATAAAACCAGGTGTTTCTGCCAGGAGAGATTTGCTGGGTTGAATTAGAGCAAACCATTGATTTTCTATCTGGTCTTTTTCACTCCTGATGTATGGCATAAAAAAATGCCAAGCCCAATCCAAAGGTAAATATGACCTCTGCTCTTAAATGGGCACCAGTGCTCCCCACCTCACCATCATTCCCCAGCAGAGAGGTACTGATTTACTGAAGGGTGGTGCAGGGACTGCATGGCAGCCTGGGACCCTGTCAGTAATTGAAACTCTCAATTTACTTTATTTTCTTGCTTATTTTTCTGCACAAAACCCCGATGGAGTTGAGCAGTGTAAATCTGAGAAATTATCTTGGGTTTGGGCCAGCTGAGATATTTTCAGTCTCTGTTCATCCTTGGATAAAAACCAGTGCAAGCAAGCTAAAAAAGCCAAATATGTCCAAATTCTCAGTAAGCTTTGAGGGAACATCCATAAAATAAGTACTGGCAGGTGGCATTATGAAGTGCTCAAAACAAATGCTTGAGAACATTGTTGTTGAAAATCAGCCAACACAAGTATCTCCCCCTTTGCAAGTATCTCCTCCTTCCTCCTCCTGAGCTCCCCGTCTCGGATGGCCACTGCATTTTGCTCCATTGCCTGGAAATTGGTGGCATTTCCTGGTCTATGCTTTCACGAGGACATTTTGGAAAAGTTCTGGGTTTATTCTAAGAGCTGGCAGGAGACTCATGCCAAGTACCCTTTGGGTCTGGTGGAGTGAGGAGGTCTGGATCTAAGCCTGCAGTGGTGGAAGTTGGAGGTCCCCTAGCCAAAGCGCAGGTGGGTTTGGCAGGGTTGAGATTGGGAGAGGGTGGTGGAAGGACAGTGTGTATACCATGAGCAGAGCTGAGTGTGTGGAAGGTGGGTGGCACCACTCAGGTGCTCCATGTCCCTCCCTGCACCCAGGACTTACCCCTGGCCATCCAAACGGCAGGAACTGCCCTTCAGCCCAGTTGTCACCTTTGACGTAGAAGAGACCAGCGATCATGATGAAGATCCAGACTGCCAGGTTAATGACATTGAGCACGTTGTTCAGTCCCACCGAGTTCTTCACCCCCATGGCCACAATGATGGTGACAACGACAGCAATGACCAGAGCAAGAAGGTCAGGGTATGACTCCTCTCCTTTCCCTGGGTAAGAGAGAAGAGGTGTGTAACACTCCATCCATGGCTGGGGATGTCACCTCCAGCAACTCTGCTGGGGGTTTCAAACACGCTTTTCCGACCCTACAGCTTTGCAGAGCTCCTCAAACTCATGGCACAGGTGGTCTCTTGATGCCTCTGCCCCTACTAACTAAAGCTGTTTTGTTAAGGTGGCACATCCTGGTGCCTCAAGACACTGTCAGGAGTTGGGGAGGGCAGCAAACAAACGATCAGGCCCCAGTTTGCCTAACATGCATCTGCCAAGTACTAATTAAAACCCCATCAAACGCCAAGTTTTCATGACAAAGGAGGGAGTTGGGTTGGGTCAGCCTGGAGAAGGCTGCAGGGGGACCTCACTGCAGCCTTCCAGTACTTAAAAGGGAGTGTATGGACAGGAGGGAATTGGATTTTTGAAGGGTAGATAGTGGTAGGACAAGGAGGATGGATTGAAGCTGGAGGAGGGAAGGGTTAGATGGATATCAGGGGCAAGTTCTTCACAGAGACAGTGGTGAGGGGCTGGAACGGGCTGCCCAGAAAGGTGATTGATGCTCCAATCCTGGAGGTGTTCAAGGCCAGGTTGGATGGGACCCTGGGCAGCCTTGTCTAGCTCCAGGTCTGGAGGTTGGTGGCCCTGCCTGTGGCAGGGGAGTTGGAACTTGATGATCCTCAGGATCCCTTCCAACCCAGACCAGTCTGGGATTCTGTAATCCTATATCCTACCTCCCCCATCCCATCCACGAACCAGACTGCAAAGCCAAAGTACCATAGGTGGTAAATAATGAATGAAGCCAAATACCCACATCTGGCTTCTAACGAGCTTCCAATTACTTTTCAGACCCCAATTAAGACAGGTATCTATGGAGGCCATGACACACCTAGTCCGTTCAGCGTCCCGACGCTGCTGATCATCCAGCGGCTGATGGTGTGGTTGGCCAGTGAGTCGAACATGCTGCTGAGGGCGCTGGCGCCCGCGGCCGTGCCGATCAGGTACTCCAGGATGAGGTTCCAGCCGATGAAGAACGCCACAAACTCCCCCACCGTCACGTAGCTGTAGGTGTAGGCAGAGCCCGTGGTCTTGGGTACCCGCACGCCAAACTCAGCGTAGCAAACGCCTGTTTAGAGAAGAGAAGTGTGGTTGGAAAAGGAAAACTACCTTGGTCCCACCTGCCTGAAGGTGTCAGGAAGTGTCCAGGGCTGTAGTCTGCACCAGGAGGACCCCAGAGACATGGCAGGGGTCATGGTGAGCCCCCCTCCCCAGTTGCAGCCCAGTTCCCCATTAAAATCAAGCTGCAATGGAATTTGAGGATACACCATTCAAGCTACGGACTGCTGTAGAAAAGCCTTCTCATAGGTATGTGCCCCTGATGTGGGACCCTCTGGCACAGCCAGCTGCAGCTCCCCCAGACCCACAACCAAAGCTGGGTGGAAATGCAGGCACAGGGAGTAGAACTGGGTGGTGTGGTCCCTGGAGCACTGTTCACTGCTGTGGCTCCGGTGGTGATCAACAGGCACCTCTTCTTCCCCATCCAACAGTGACACCGTAACATGATCGTTGGCAAGAATGTCCCTCTCGAATGTTTGCTTTGTGTTACCAGTATACTGAGGAGCTCCCAGTGCTTCTGGCTGCAGAAAACACCAGTGGCCACAGTGATAGCTGCCAGAGGAGAGTGTTTGTGCAGGAGGAGGTCAGGGATGGTTATAGCCACCGCATGGGATCCTGGAGCAGTGTTGGCCAGCCTCTCCCAGGACAAGATGCTACAGGAGAGCTCACACAAGGCTACACCTCTCTGCCCCAACATATGTTATCTCTAAATGCTTATCTTGGGTTATTGCTGTGCAGATCTGGGCACGAGCACTGTCCTGGCCATCCCTGCTCTCACTTGTACCCACGCGACAGGTACGAAGCCAACTTACACAGAGGACCTAAGTTATTGTATCCCTTAAAGATGTTACATGTAAGGCTCATTCTGAAGAATAATGGCAAAGCTACATTTGTAGAAGAAATGTAAAGCAAAGTAAGTATTTAAGTGGTGCTGTTTGGGAGGAGATCTCAGTGGGCTTTAAAACTTTCCCCTCTCTTTGTGTGTCAAGGTGCTTTTCAATAAAAACCTGACCCCGACACGTTGCTGCCTTAAAACAACATTAGCTTTTATTTGAAAGGAATGGATGGACTTAGTCACAAGTTCCCCAAATATTCATCAGAGCAAGTGCTGGAAGGCCACAGTGCATCCTGTGTGTTTAACACTGGTTAAGCCCCTGTCCCAAAGACCCCAGTTCAGCTTGTAGGCATTAGGTTATTAATGTTGTGTAAAGATGTAGTAATTATTGAGTTCTTCATCAACTACTTTTTTTCTATTTAGAATATAATAGTAGCTTCAAAATTGTGATCAGTTCACTACAGAGGGATGAATAATTTATAAAAATGTTCCCAAGTGGCTGCTGTTGCTGCAAGTGTGATGTCTGCACAGTGCACACACGGCGTTACTGGACCCCTGCGCTGAACTTGGGGGGCTTCTTTCCTCAGCACTGGGGGACTTTTATATTCCACCCACTATTTAACTCGTGTATGTGATGCTGACAGCGCTTTTCAGTGGGACCCTTTGGAACCTGCTTTCTGTAGAACAGGTCTGAGTGTGGGAGCATCAAGACATCTCCATCACTTGGCCTGACAGAGAGTCATTATTCAAAGCTGATGAAAAATGCATGCACTTGGCAAAGGTGAGACGCTCCCAGACAACGGCAGGCCTGAATGATTTATGGAACAGGTGCTCTGATGGGGACAAGTATCGAGTTCCTCTCTTTGATGGCCTTAAAAATCATATAATCTTTCTTGGAGTCAGCTCTACTTCCAGCCAATGACAAGGGAAGGTTGAAAGAGGATTGGGTTTGGCACAGGACGATAGCAGCACAGCAGAGCCAGCAAGATGTATCCAGTGTTTGAGTTTTCAGTTACTCTACTACGATCCCAAAATAGAAGTGAGATCTTCCACTATGCATTGCATGCAGCAGCACGTCGACATCTGCACAAGGTATCAGCATATGTTAAGAAAATGAGCTATATTTTTATCAAAGCATGCAGTATCCAGTCCAGGGGACATAACAGGCAAGATCTGCCATCCATCCCTGATTGACACTGGCTGTATCGCATGGCATTAATCAAATCACTTTTGGTGATGCAGGACCTTCATCAGAAACAGGGTTCACAGCACTGCCCTCTCTGCTTAAAAAGGAAGATAATATAGTTTATTAGGGTGCAGATTTCATCTGGGTGCAAGTAATAGTATAGCTTATTAGGGTGCAGATTTTATCTCACTCATATCTGCTGCATCAGCAGTGTGAATCTATCTATCTATCTATCTATCTATCTATCTATCTATCTATCTACCTACCTACCTACCTACCTACCTACCTATCTACCTACCCACCTACCTATCCATTTGCTGCTAATGCACAGTGAAACTGTTACTCAGTTACTCCTTCTCAGCCCTGGCTATTTGGCACCTCGCTCCCTGTCATCGGCGAGACACAGCCCTGGGAGTGCTGGTGGGGACCAGGCACGCTCTCCACACCATGACTCTGAATTTGGAGATGGATTTCTTTATTTTCTCCCCAGTTGAGAGTGACTGCAAGTTTCTGCAGGAAGCCAAGCCTCACTGTGGCTGCTTGGAGGAGTGGTCTTTTATCAGGAGACCTTTTCCTTGAGTGTCAGCTACGCCGTGCAATTGGTGTGACAAGTCGTTCCGCTGGTGAAATTGGCATTAGTCAGAAGGACATAAACACAGATGAGCAGATTGGGCCATGACATTGTCCCTTCCAAGATGACATCTACAAAACACCATTTTCAGATTGATTTGACCTCTTCATTCTCTGGTTCTTGTTTGGAGGTGAGAGAGCCACAAGCTTTCTGCTTTCTGTTAATGGTGGCTTGGGGTCACACTGGGCATCCTGCCCTGCCTGGTGGGGTCTCTTGTTGGTGAGCAGTGGGAGGAAGGACCACAAAGTCCTCGCTGGCTTCAACCTCTAACTCCAGCACTACAACAGCAGCACAACCAGAGGTACAAGGGGCCAAAGCAAGCACCCCCATCAGCTCTTGGCTGCTGCCTTGCTTTTGGTGAGCAGGGGTGGGGGGTTGGGCTGGTGGTAGCCATGGGGTGGATACTGACCCTCCCACTGCTGCCTGACATGAGGACACACAGGGACTGTGAGACCTCCTGGCACAATGGGAATGATGTTTCAGGTGAAACAAGCCTTTGGGGAGATGCTTCCAGCAGTGCTGGAGGTAACACCAATTAATTCATGCTACCACGTGAGAAATCCAGAGGGAACATCCTTTGCTAAACAAGAGCAACCAATTTATCAAGGTGGGTATATGGCAAAAATCCTATTTTCAGCAAGCACCTGAGCCCATCCATTGTGTTCCAAGATCCCTGTGTGCAGACCTATAAAAGGCAGCTCCATAAAGAAAACCTCCTTTGGTCTCCAGCACCACCCAAGCAGCTGAGGGCCAGCTGCAGCCCCTCATCCCAGCCCTCAGGCAGCACCTGAGGGACATGCTCAGCTCTCCCCTGCTCCACTGCGTTACTGGATTGTGGCTGAGCCTGCTCCCATGTGGGTACCAGGTAAGAGCATGGTGACATGGTCCAAAGTGATGTGGCCTGGTGCTGGAAATCCCCACCAAGAGCTACCCTGAGCTCACCAAAAGGAGTTTGCAAAGTGCTGTGTTACTGTGGGGAAGGAGGTTGCTAATGGGCTGAGTGATGGCTGGTGGTAAAGGCTGTGAAGCTGGTAAGGGGCTGTGTGAGATGTAAGTGGCTGATATTTGACAAGAAAGGGTTTTGGTTAGAGACAGGGGTGGGAGTGGGTGGTGGAGGAACCCTGGGGTGTCCCTCATGCTAGGGGCTTTGTGGAGGTTGGGCAAATATTTCTGCGTGTGAGTGGAATAAAAGGCCTTCCAGTGATGGGATGAAAGGGGTTGATTAGAGTTATCTGCCTAATTGATGGTGTGATGTCTGTAAGTCCTTGGACAAGGCACAACTGGAATTTGTTGAGGTTGTGGAGTCTCCTTTTTTGGAGACATTCAAGACTAATCTACTCTAGATGATCCTGCTTGGGCAGGGGGGGTTGGACTTAGTGATCTTTCAAGGTCTCTTCCAGCTCCTAATATTCTGTGATATTCTGTAAAGTTGGGAAAATCCCTATCTGAAGCCAGGCTGAATGGTATGGAGGGATTCAGAGATTTCTGCCTGGTTTCTGGGGGTTTGTCCGTTGCCTGGGGGAGCTGAAGGGCTTTCTGGAAGGGACTTCTCTAGGCAAAACCCTCCTGAGCTGACTGTGCAGGCAGTGGGATCTGATGCTGTGATCTTCAACGCACCAGAGGAAAGCAGCTGTGGTCCCACCTGGCCTTAAGGCTCTGAGAACCTCCTCGACATCTGTCCATGTCCAGTACACTCGAGGCAGGAGCTGAAATCGCTTTCCCCATGAGCCCAACAGCCCGTCCAGCTCCTGGACCCTCGTTGGGTTTTACTTGCCAAAACCGTGGTGCTGCTATAAACAACAGCAGCGTCGCTGATGAAGTGAGGAGGCGGCCAAGGAGACTATCCAAACACTGCAGCCTTCCCAAAACACTTCCCCAGGGCTACAAAAGCAAGCAGAGATGAAAGCTGAGCAGGAAGCGGCGCGGGCTCCTGTGGGCGAAGGCGGGAGGAGCCGCTGCGGGGCAGGGCTCTCGTCTGGGGTGAAAAAGCCCCTTTTGGAGGACAGTGGGTTGTTTTGCTTTAGATGTGACCCACCCAGGCTCTGTTTGCTCTTGGTTTGCATCACGGTGAGAGAAACCGTGGCAGAGGGGAGAAGAGGTGGTGGATCAACGCCCTGAGCTGTCATCACTGGGGTCGAGCGGGGAGGCAGGGTGGTCAGTGTGGTGGTCCCCAGTTGGGCTCTTTCCCTGGCATGGCTTTGGGAAGAGGGCCTGTTGTGACAGGACAAGGGGTAAGGGTTTTAAAATAGAGGGAGGGAGATTTAGATTGGATATTAGGAAAAAGTTCTTTCCTGTGAGAGTGGTGGAGCACTGGAACAGGTTGCCCAGGGAGGTGGTGGCTGCCCCTGGATCCCTGGAGACGTTCAAGGCCAGGTTGGATGAGGCCCTGAGCAACCTGATCTAGTTGGGGGTGTCCCTGCTTCTTGCAGGGGGGTTGGACTAGATGACCTCTGGGAGTCCCTTCCAACTCTAATCATTCTATGATTCTATGAGTGTGAGACTTCCCTGTGTTGAGCCTCTGGGCTGCAGCGGTGTAGGGAGTTCAAACGCCCACAGACTTTAGGGGGATCTCCATGGAGCAGCATGATGACCCCAAGGGAAACAATGTGATGTGCATCTACCTCGCCCTACAGAAGTCCAGAGACTTGAAAAGCTGAGCTGGGTCGCTTTGCTGTTTGCTGCTCCTGCCTTCTATCAAAGCCCTTTGCCATCTCCCCAAGTCTCCTTATCCAACCTGCAGATAAAACTGGATACCAGACTGGCACAGCATGCAAAGTCCTCTGAGCAGGGAGAGCAGGAACATCACATCATCGTGTTAGCACTGATCTGGAAAGGACAAATTCCAGCAGTACTGGCTTCATGTGGAAACTGCAGCTCGAGCCATATGCTCAGCTGGGTTCCTACAGAGGAGACGGAAATCACCAGTTTTTCACTAAAACACATAATTCATCCCTCTGTGCACAGCTTTTTGTTGGGGATATTTTGTTTGGAAACTCAGAGAGTGATCCTGAGTCAGTAAAATCAACTCTAAAACTGATTGCTTACCTTAGCTGTGTCCGTGACAGAAGCAGATGGCCCCAGTGCTACCCACACCACCGAGATCCTCCCTGCTGGATCAGGGTTTCCCACAACCCACCTTGTGCTCTTTCTCCAGTGCTGCAGCTTGGCCGTGACACGCTGCAACGCTCCCCAGTGGCTCAAAACACGTTGACCACAGGCTCCACCCTTGGGGAACCCATCAGCAGCTCATCAGGGTTGTTATGCTCGGGCTGCTGGCTCCTGCTACAAGGTTGGGTGATATTTGGGCAGCAAGAGATGGTGCACTGGGTAAGTCCAGTGTGAATGAGTGTTTTAATCTATAGGGAAGTTATTGCCCTCTCGCAGCTTGCGCCGCTGAGGGTGGGTCCTGCCAGGTGTCCACCCATGAGTGGAGCCAGAGGATGGACAAGACAGTGTGTTACTCCAAAGCCCGCCCACAAGACTCACCTGACAGGATGGAGGCAACAGCGGCGATGATGAAGGAAACGATGACACCGGGCCCTGCCATCTCCTTGGCCACCAGGCCGGACACCACGTACATGCCGGTGCCCACGCAGCTCCCGACGCCGAGGGAGATGAGGTCAAGGGTGGTGAGGACCTTGGCCAGCCTGGCACCCTGGGCGGTGGCGGTCCCTGTGCCCTCCAGCATCGACTCCACGGGCTTGGTGCGCAGGACGCGGGTGCGCAGGGCATGGCCCGCTGCCCCCCACGGCACTCGCCGTGGGTCCAGGCGGGAGAAGAAGCCGCTCATGGCTGGTGTGGGGCTCCACGGAGGTAGGTCAGGGACAGCTTCAGCAGTGCCCACTCAGAGCTGTGGCTGCATCCCCGCAGCCTGGCTGCAAGAGAGAGAGAGGACAAGTGCTCACATGGGGGAATCGAAAGGGTCCCTGAGCTGGTTTCTGGATGTTCTCCAGCCTGTGCTCCAGTGCTGGGAGAGCCCTGGGGCTGAGGAGGAGCTTTGCTTTCACCAACACAGCCTCTCTGTAGAACTTTCCTTTTTCCATCTCAACTGCACTGTGGAACAGAGATGTCCTGCCCCCTTTTGTGTTTGTCTCTGTAGTTTTAGTCCCTGTTTTACAACCTTAAAAGCAGCAGGAACTTGATACCCTCCAGGCACCTGTCACCTGGCTTGGTTGCTAACAAAAGCAATGATGGCTGTGTCTAACTGCGGGGTGCCCGGGGGTTACCCCACAGTATGTCCTGGGGGGTAGGGATGCTCCTGTGGGCACCATGGCCCACCATCACCATGGCCCACCATCACCATGTCTGTGGGACCTTCTATGGGACTTTGCTGTGCTCCATCTGCACTACAAACACAAGCCTGGGACAGTAACTCTGCTCCCATTTCATGTCGTGTTGCCCGCCTGTGCTCGGCCATGGGGCTGGGTCACCACCAGTTGGCCCTTGCAGGGACAGGGGATATTTTTGGTGCTGTAGAAGTTGACTCTTACAGCGCTCTGGCTATTGTAGTTGGGTGCTGCCATCATCCTGGTGAACTTGAGGGGGGTTTTGCAAAAAGGGAGGGGCTTGCTCAGGTCCCAGCGAATCGTGCAGTTGAAGCATCTATGGTGTGGTATCTTCATCCAGTTTACCACTTCACCACTTCACTGCTGCAGCTGTTTACATACTCTTTTAGGAATGCATATATTTATTTTTTAGAATATTTTTCTGGAGTAACCACAATAAGTTTTGGGGTTCAGCTTCTGTGTAAAGCAAGCAGAGGGAGGAGCTCATCAGAAGCATTAAGACTCACTTTAAATTGTCTCATCATTCCAAAGCATGAGAGTATCTTAATAATTAAATTATCTTGTTTTGCTCTCTCTCAATACATTTTCATCTGAGGTAATGTTTTCAAGAACTATTTGACACTGCTGCTTCCCACTCTCCTTTCTGCTCTGTTTTAGCAAACTGTGTGGCTCTCAGGTGAGCTCCTAATCCCAGTAGTAAAGACTTCCCAGTGATATGTGATGGTTTCTCAACTTTGAGAAAAATAACAAGAGTTAACACTCTCTGAATGCTAATATAAGGGAATAGACAAAATAGTTCATTCCATCTGAATTTTAGCCTGGCAGCTTCCTTCCTGTTAATACAGAAATCTTTTTCTTTTTTTGTTTTTAATTGCCTCGAAGACAAAACAATTATTTTTTCCATCTTTAAATCCAAACCAAATTACATTGTGTGTACCAGGCAGCCTCGTGTTTCTGGAGTTGATTAAATAAAACACAGAACTCATTCCATGTTGATCACAGTTCAAAAAATGCTGGGTTTTTTTGTTTGGTTGGTTGGTTGGTTTGGTTTGGCTTTTTGTTTACCCCAAGCAACCACAAGCTGAAAGACTGGCTGTTCTAGCTAAGAAGAATAAGTGAAAATTGTTTCTGCTCTGGAGTAAATGCGTGTCTTTGGGTTGGGAATAAGAACTGGGTTTGTCTTTTGGGTTGCTCATGGAATCATCTGGTTTGTGGTGTGGGCTGGGTCTCAGGTTTGGCTTTACTTGAGGTGAAGGTTTGTATTGGAAGGGGGCAGCTGAGCTGGAGCTCAGAATCACAGAATGATGGGGTTGGAAAAGACCTTTAAGCTCATTAAGTCCAACTGTCCCTGTCCTCTCCTAAACCGTCTCCCTGAGCACCTCATCTACCCGTCTGTTAAATACACCCAGGGATGGGGACTCCACCACCTCCCTGGGAAGCCTGTTCCACACCCCAACAGCTCTTTGGAGGAAGAATTTCTTCTGACATCTCATCTGAACCTGCCCTGGTGCAGCTTGAGGCCATTCCCCCTGCCACATGTCCCTGGGCAGAAGGGACCATCACCCACCTCTCTCCAACCTCCTTTCAGGTCATTACAGGCAGGGATAAGGTCTCCCCTCAGCCTCCTCTTATCCAGCCTAAACTCCCCCCCAGCTCCCTCAGCTGCTCCTCAGAAGGTTTGTTCTCCAGACCCTTCCCCAGCCTGGTTGTCCTTCTCTGGACCCTCTCTGGGACCTCAACATCCTCCTTGTAGTGAGGGGCCAGACTGAACACAGCACTCGAGGTGCAGCCTCACCAGTGCCGAGTACAGGGGCACAATCCCCTCCCCAGACCTGCTGGCCGTGCTCTTTCTGATACAAGCCAGGATGCCCTTGGCCTTCTTGGCCACCTGGGCACACTGCTGGCTCATGGTCAGTTGGCATCAACCAACACCCCCAGGTCCTCCTCTGCCTGGCAGCTGTGCAGCCGCTCTGCCCCAAGCCTGTAGTGCTGCATCTCAGTGTGTCTGCCCCAGCTGGGGTGAGGTGGGGAAGCATGCCGAGGCACCAGAGCTTCCAGGGTGGCTCTGCTTCACCAGGGCTGAGGTTTGGCCATGGGGGATGTAAGTCCTCTAACCAAAGTGATCACTACCCCAAATTCAACCTCCTTTAATCCAGAACAAAGCATCTCTTACTGGCAAAGAGCTCCTGCTGCACCTCACCCAACCACTTCCCATCTTTACCAGGACTTTATGGATGCTCCTAATTAAGTCTGAAAGACTCAGGTTGCTATGCTTAGGCTTGCACCTAATTGCCTTAAACTAGCCCAGAAGCTGGGCAGAATTATGCCTGGGTTTTTAGCTGTTATACAATAGACACTCTTATCTCTGCATTATTTTATCATGTTGTTTGTCCTGTAAGAAAATGTATTTCCAAGGGAGTGCATCCTTGACTTACTTGTCCCCAAAGCCCATTGCATGGTGGAAAACAGAACAGCAGTTGGAGAGCTAGCTCTTAACTCTTGTAAGGAAAAGCATAACAAGAACTGAGGAGGCTGAGGCTGGACAAATAAAAGTTGGGTAATTATGGGAAGAGATGAACACTGGGAAGAGCCAGTTTGCCCCTCTTGATGCCTTTATGCCGTTTCTGGGTGGTTTTGAAAAGGTTGTGCTTGTCACAGAGGAGCTGCTGGGCCACCAGGAGAGGTAGGGTGGCATGGGATGGAGGTGCCAATGCTGCAGGCTGGTCCTTGGGCCCCATCACCAGCTTTGGGCTGTGGCACGAGAAGATCTGGCCTGTGTTTTAAGGGAGTTGGGACAGATGTGGTTTGAGATCAGCAGTTTTGCATTCTCGTGTCTGTTTGGGCCATGGATGGCTGAGGAAGGGTTTAGGAAGACTGGCACATGTTCAGATCTTGCTGTGGAGGGTTCCACATTCATGCTGGAAAAATGAGTGTGTTCCCCAAACTGAAGGGAGTTGAGCACGACTGAATCAGACAGCCCAGCTCCCTCCTGAGGCACATCAGGGTATGGAAATGACTTTCTCATCAGCATTGCAAAGAACCTCGAGGGAAGACAGGGCAGCCTTGTCCAGGAATAATTTTATACTGCTGAAAAAAATTTTAAAACCCAAATATTTTAATGTGTTTCAATTTTCAATGGTTTCAGTCTAAAGGAGGAGCTGGCTGGTGGATTTGTGATGTGCCCAGGTTTATGTTGCTGAACTGTTCCAGCTGCCTGGGGCCGGGCTGGAACTGGGTCCTCCTGCACAGCTACCACTGCCATAGGGCAGCCCATCATAGCCCTGGGGGATCAACACAACCCCTCCTGAGCCACCAAGGAAAGAAACCTCCAGAACATCTGAAATGAAATAACTGTAATTGCCACCATATTCAATTAAGGCGACCATTCGAAACTATTCCAGATAGAATCATAGAATCATAGAATGATTAGGGTTAGAAGCAGCTCCCAGAGGTCATCTAGTCCAACCCCCCTGCAAGAAGCAGGGACACTCCCAACTAGATCAGGTTGCTCAGGGCCTCATCCAACCTGGCCTTGAACTTCTCCAGGGATCCAGGGGCATCCACCACCTCCCTGGGCAACCTGTTCCAGTGCTCCACCACTCTCACAGGAAAGAACTTTTTTCTAATATCCAATCTAAATCTCCCTCCCTCTGTTTTGAAACCATCACCCCTTGTCCTGTCACAACAGGCCCTACTGAACAGCCTCTCCCCATCTTTCCTGTAGGCCCCCTTGAGGTCCTGGCAGAGCGCTAGAAGGTCTCCCCGCAGCCTCCTCTTCTCCAGGCTGAACAGCCCCAACTCTCTCAGCCTGTCCTCGTAGGAAAGGTGCTCCAGCCCCTTTATCATCTTTGTGGCCTCCTCTGGACCCTCTCCAACTGCTCCATGTCCTTCTTATGTTGGGGGTTCCAGAACTGGACACAGTACTCCAGGTGAGGTCTCCCGAGGGCAGAGTAGAGGGGGAGAATCAGAGTAGAGGGGATGTTTATGTGGGATCAGCATATTGCTGCTCTGTAGCTTGGAAAACATCCTTTCACTTCCCTTGAACCCATAAAAGAATAACTCATTGATGGAAACCATTTACACAGGGCAGAGATGGCTCAGTTTTGCCATGCTCCATGAACCTTCATTAGCTGGAAGCACACAGCAAGAGGGAGGGAGAGGGGGTTTATTTATGTTTTTTATTTGATCTCTTCACTACAAAGCTGAGAAGCTCAAGGGAGCTGCAGCTCGGAGGGGACAAGCTCGACTGGGGGAGCTGCAGCCGGGTGTCTGAGCACCATGTGGTTCTCCAGCATCAGGCAGCCTGGGGTGGTTGTCTCCGGCTGTCGCCTCCCCGGCTGGCGCTTGCTGCTGCCACCGCGTGCTTGTTAGCAACCCCTGTTTGTACAGAAACACTCTTCTTCATTAGGGTAAATTAACTAAAACAGCAATCAAGCCAGAAGGAGAGGCCTAGGTATTTACAGGCACGGATCTTCCTCAGTGTCTGGGTTGGTGCTGAATTATTCCCATTGTAAATCTGTTTTCTGCTGGCTGCCCTGTGACGGTGAGACGCAGTGCGTTGCCCCCCAGCATCACCCACCCCCCTCACCCCACCCCCAGCTTGCCTGTACCTCATCTCTGCTCTGGCTAATTAGATTTTTCTGTTAATGACTCCCCTCTGACCATGAATCCATAGGAGTATCCATAAGTAAACGTCCGTCTTAATGCCGGGGATGCGGTGAGGAACGGAACATCAATGGTGATAAGTGAAAAATAGAGAGCTCCCGCTGGAGTATTGATGGGATGCCAGGCAGGGGCACTCATTAAGAGCTAAAGGTTGGATTTTCTCTGGTTTTCATGGCTCACAGAAGCAACAGTCATAGAGAAAAACTTGGTGATGCCCTGGCAGCAGCTGGGTCAGGATGGGCCTGGCACAGGGGGACAGCAATGCCCAGCTTGCTGCAGGGGCTTTCAGGGGGAGATTCCCTTTGCCCAGGGAAGCTGTGCCCCAGAAATGTGGGGTTGAAGCAGGTTCCTACCAAACCCCGAGGCTGTGCCTGCTGGGGACCTCAGAAATAGCCACACAGGTGTTTACAGTGCGGGAGCAACCGCCCTCAGACCCCCCTGCCCACCCTGCATAGGGGCTGCATGCTGAAGAAAAGGACCCCCAAAGGCTCAAGGGGATGCCAGAGGCAGCTCCTGGCAGCAAACCCACGGTGATCCCAGGCAAAGGACAAGAGAAAGAGAAAATGTGCTAGCCTGATGTCCCTGCTCTCCTAGCCCTTTTTAATTATTAGCTGGGTAACAGTGAGGTGGATTTGTACTGAAGAGACACGAGACGCTGAATTTCATTACAGCTCCTGGAGCAGGCAAAGAAATGACGTCAGTGGCGCGATGCGGCGGGAGTCAGGCAGCAGCCCCGGTGGCCGCCGACCAGAGGGATGCCTTCTGCCAGGGCTGCTCCTCACGTTAATGTTTGCGTTGGGAATGTAATTTGATTTGGAGTTTTATGGCTTGTTTTTACAGTGCTGATCCCCAGCTGGGCTGCCACTGTAAAAGCTGGCTCCGTCTCCAGCCTCAACCCTCCTTAAAGGGATTTCAAAGCCAGGCACAGAGCCGAGAGCGAGGGCTGGTCCCTGCTGGTCCCGGCGCCGCTCACGTGTGTCCAGCTTCAGCGATCTGGCCTTGTGCCTTTGCTGTTAATTTTGGGCTCTCTTATTTTTAATCTTTCCAATTTTACCTCTGCTTCAGCAAGTCAAGTGGAGCTACAGTTAATTTAAGCTGAAATTCTTGCTAAGTGAAACTAATTTGGGTTTAAGACCAACTGTCTACGTTGCATCAACTAAAAAAAAAAAGAGGATTCAGGGATATTTTTTTTCCTCTGTGTCTTCAGAGCAAAACGAAAGTGGAGGGGTTGAGCAGCACATTTCTGTGTTACTTCCATCTGTGCTGCTTGAAGTGCTTTACCAATGCTAGCACCGCTGTGAGACAGCTAGACATCACTATCCTCTTCTGACAAATAAGCATTTTATTTTACTTAGTTTGACCAAAGGCACCAGGGAAGGGTGCTGTGCATCTACAGCCAGCCCCAGGAGTCTTAAACTTTGTATTCTAGTCTCTAGTGCAAGAGTTGTAAGAGCACAGCAATGTAATCCAGTAAAATAATTAGCACCTACACAGAGATTACTCTTATTGCCATCTCCAGCCTTCACAGGGGTGGTACCGTGTGCTGTATTAACCACTGTCATCTCTGGGGAGAGACTGGGCTGCCTGAATAACTGGGGAAAAGGTGGAAAGAAGGATGGGAGAGGTGTTAAACCTCCAGTTTTCACGGCTTTTGTATTTGAGTGCCAGTCCTTGGGTACCACATTCATGGAGGTGAGCAATGGAGGTGGCCAAGGGCTCACCTGCCTGAGGAATAAACAGGAGCTGAAGTGAAACACACACACACGGGTGAAACTGGAGCTGATCATGGCAAAAGCCAGCAGATCCTTGGGTATTGGGTTGTTCTAAATTGCCAGGGCTAATCACACACCAGCTTCACAAGCAGTTGGTCCATGCTACCAGGGTCCCGTGGGATCTTCTGGATCATCAGATGAGTAAGAAACAGTTCTGGGGCCAGAGAGATCAGAGTTTTTCTCCTTCCTAGAGGCTGGATGCATTTGGAAGTAGCACATATAGCTCCTACAGTCTGCAGGGGATGGGACCCCAAATGCCTTATTCACCCTCTCCAAGGTGGTCTTGGGCATCCTTGCAGGATGCGTCCCCTCCCCTTAGTAAATCCACCATGCCAAGACATTGTTTTTTCTGCTGTCCTCCCTTGTGCCTACAGAAAGCAGTCCTATGCCTGGTGTTTTGGTTTTTCACCTGTTTTCTGCCCCCTTTAGTCCAGGGACCGGTGATTCCTCATGGTGCAGAGTGGCACAGGACTGAGCACAAGGTACTTATGATGGATACAACAGTCTGTGAGTGCCGAGCTGTAAATAATGCAATATGCATGAAGTGTTCCATTTGTGTTGGCAAAAAAGCTATTTAATCACCAGAAGGGGAAACAAAACAAAACAAAAAGAGAAGGGAAAAACAAATAAAAAAAAAAAGAGAGCATTATGGAGAAAGAGGCATAATCAATTTTCACATTTCTGAAAAGGTCTGGTTTGTTGTCTTGAGAGGGCGAAGTAAAAGCCTTAAAAAAAAATGTAGTAATACTGCTAATGCAGGGAAATGACAAATCAATAGCTGGGTGAGCTGAGCAGGAGATGAGGAACCAAGAACTTCTTGGAACTGCTCTATGAGAGTGGTGAAACCACAAGAAATGAGTAAATTTGCTTTTCCATAAAGAAGCCATCTTACAGTGGTGGTTAATTCAATCAGGGTCTCTAAGGAAGCAGAAGAGAAACCAGTCCTAAAAACTATTAATGCTCCTCTGACCTAACCTTGTTGAAAACAATATTGTCTTTGCACCTGCCCATGATCACCTGCAGAAGGACCCTCTGGCTCTATGCACCGTCTCGTGCTCATTTGTGGTGATTCTTGCCCTTGAACTGCAGATATTGATCCCAGTGCTCCCAGCTATCAGATACAGTCTCGCCCATCCTTCTACAGTCCAGAGCCATGGGATGGTCCAATAAATGAAATTCCAAAAGGCAGCTGTGCTCACAGGTCTGGGAGCTCAGTTTTGAGGTCTCACCTCTGAAACTCAGGTGTTAAAACACCCAGGAACCAACGTTCATCTGATGTTTTGGCACATAATTCTGCAGCCTTCCCTCTGGTTTTGGTAGCAGCAGCTCCAGACCCTGAGCTGTCACAAGGGGAAAGATGCATCTTCTTGCTGGTGTAGCATCTTCTATGGGTGATGGTGAGTTGTTGTTTGCAGTGGTAGGTAGGTGCTGTTCTAGCAGTGCCGCTGGCATCGGCAGAGGGCTCGTCCTGTGTTTGCAGCTCTGGGATTTTCCTTATTTTGGGTAATGGGTTGTACTATTGGTAATTACTGTTTTGATGAGACATGTTTTATGTAATGAATCTCTCTGTCAGAGTGGACAAGGGCTGCCTTGTAGCACTGAAATGTTTAGACCTGGACCACAAGACAGTCTCTTCTAGAATTGTACTTGTTTAAAAACTGCCTTTGCTTTAACAACATGCAGGAGGAAATCTCCATGAGTTGGTGAGGTTGTGCCTTGAGTGCTGTGTTCAGTTCTGGGCCCCTCACTCCAAGAAGGACATTGAGGTACCAGAGCGGGTCCAGAGAAGGACAACCAGGCTGAGGAAGGGTCTGGAGAACAAACATGAGGAGTGACTGAGGTAGCTGGGGGGGTTTAGTCTGGATAAGAGGAGGCTGAGGAGAGACCTTATCCCTGCCTGTAATGACCTGAAAGGAGGTTGGAGAGAGGTGGGTGATGGTCCCTTCTGCCCAGCGACAGGTATCAGGACAAGGGGAATGGCCTCAAGCTGCACCAGGGCAGGTTCAGATGAGATGTCAGAAGAAATTCTTCCCCCCAAGAGCTGTTGGGGTGTGGAACAGGCTCCCCAGGGGGGGAGTGCAGGCCCCACCCCTGGGTGTATTTAACAGATGGGTAGATGAGGTGCTCAGGGAGATGGTTTAGGAGAGGCCAGGGACAGTTGGACTTGATGATCTAAATGGTATTTCCCAACCTTGTGATTCTGTAACTGTGATTACTGGGTTGGGTTTTCTCTTCCTTTCTTCTGTAGACCCACACTTTCACACCACAGAGTGAAAGTTGTTGTGGTTTGCTCCAGGCCAACCAGGAGAGATTCTGTCATATGACATAATGCCCAGACCGGGTTATTTATTAATGTGTGAGGCTCTCCAAGCAAAATGGATTTTTACTGCTGCAAGACTCAGACTGATGCATCATTATGACAACTTGTTTCATTGCTGAGTAGCATGTTGGATTTCAGTGGCAAAGCACAGATTCATTTTTTCGATCAAGTGCTATTTAACACTCTGGCTTTGACATCCAAACCGTGGTGGGGGAGGGGAAATTCACCTGTATATCAAATACAGGATTTGAACCTTCACTATTTCTAAGCTTCTACTTTTAGTTTGAAGATTGCAGTTTTTAGAAGAGATTCCTTTATTCACCACTAAGAAATAGGCTTGTTTCCCCTCTCCCTGCAGAATCTCACTTACCAGCACTTTTTCTGGCTTTCTCTGATAATGCAGTAGGAGACTAAACTGGTCTGTTACACTGTAAATACATCAGGCTGACAAACACGGTTCAGTTCTCGCCAGGTTTAAATGCATTTCTCTTTTGTATGTGTGCAGAGTCTCATTAATTAGTTATCATGTTCCATCAGCAGCTATACAAGTGTGATTGATTATGCCTCGCTGCCCCGTTTCCATGATTTTGGCTATCAGCTAATTACCCCAGGAGAGGTTCTCAGAGAACCACTTTCCTCAGAAGAAGCAGCAAAGACATCTTTTTCAATCCTGAGCCTGCTAAAGGCTCCAGGAGAAGCAATAGTACATGCAAATCAGTGTGTGTGTGTGTGGGTTGCATATGGAAAAGGGGGAGCCTCGAGCTGTGGTGTAATTTGGCTGGTTGGAGCCTAAATTCCTCAACAGGAGTGTGAGGTAGATTCAACGCACTCCCAAGGACGTGAACAGCGTTCCTGCTGCTTTTATTATGTGTTTGGCTGCTTGTTCTTACCACTGCCTAGGACAAAAAAAAATCCTTGCCTCCCATGAGTAATCTGCCTGCGCAACCGATTATACATGAGTAACGTGAAGCACAAGCTGATCAAAGAAGACGATTTCTGAATAGATTTTGTGTGTTTAGTCATTCACCAGCATCCCTCAGGCAGAGGCACCGCGACGCCGAAGCGGTGTGCGGTGTAATACCTTGGCGCTGTGGCGTGAGGGCTCTTGGGCATTCACGACGTTCTCACGCCCGCGTTTCGAACGCACACCTACGACTAAACCAGGGTGGTACCACCAAAGCAGAATGTGTTCTTGGATCTGCTAATAGCAGGGAAATCAGGGGATTCTAGTAGTCCTAAGTGACGTGCACACGCTGCCCGTGAGGAGGAAGGGAGTCAGCAGGAGTTGATGTGATGACCTTTAGCTTATAATCTGCTTGCTGGCAAAGCCCTGGTAGCTAATCGCGTATCGTTTCTTAGCCTCCCTTCCTGGTGACACCCCAAACCCCATGTTCTTTCACTGAGACAACACATTTTGCAGTAACTCACAGCTGCAGTAAGTGGAGAATCTGAAGTATTATTGCTGTAGTTCCTGTGCAGGAGCTCTGAGACGAATGAACCCAACATATTCCTGCTTTCTGTCTTAATTCCCTTTGCGTGGAGCTGGTGACCCTGGTTATTAATTGTGTCTCTGCTGGGCTCTGTTGCTTCCACAGCCAGTTGATGAGTGGAACACACCTGCTGTGGCCCAGGTGCCTTAGACAGAACACTGCATACCCAGATGCTTCCTGAGCATCTCGCTGCGGGGCTGGAGTGGTGCAAGACCTGTCGCTAATGCCTTATGCCTGTTCCCAGCCAAGGATGAAGGACAGGCAGGAGAAACATATGTTTCCTTCCTTACCAGATGAGGGTGTCCAAATCCCACCTGGAGGCCACCATGGCATTGCTGAGCACCACAGAGCAGTTCCTCATTTAGTGAGAGTCAACAGGTCCATCATTAATACCTGGTTCAGTACAGCTCTTAAGCACATGCTTAGAGCTAAGTTTTAATTGCGCCGCCGTGGGTGGGACATGCCCAGATGTGCAAGTGGCATCAAAACACTTCAGAGTGGCTCCATCCTCAGCTTCTTTTAACAAAGTGTATGTTTTAATTTAACAAAATGTTAAATTAAGATGTAAATTAATGTAAACATTGATTTAACAAAAATGTTTAATTTAAATGTTTAAGCCCCAGCCTGCGCTCAGGGAGCTGAGGACCAGCAGGAGTGTTGGACCAAACCACCACCCTGGGTCACAGTCACTGACACATGTGGCACAAGGGCCAGTGGCCACCCTCAAACCCACTTGTGGATCAACCACACCTTTGTGTTTTCAAATGCTTCCCTAAACTTCCTACACAGACACCCCCACGGACACCTGCAGCGCGGCCGCGGTATCCATCAGCAAACCACTCGCTCCTGTAACTCTCTTCTCACAGAATCAGGATGTGGAGCTTGGAAAACCTGCGTCACAGCAACTCTTCTGCTGCTCACCCACCAGATAGATTTAATTTCTGGTATCATGGTTTCCAGTAAATTATTGATATGGTTGCGCCGTGCGGGGGAACAGAAACAATAGAGTCACGTGCAGCGTGGCTCCACCTCGCCGGCTTTGTCTTGTAAGTGCCTGGGCTTTACTCTGACAGTTTTATTACAGGGAAAAGTAGTCTTCTCCTAGGGATGTTCCAGCCTGGTGACAGAAAGGGATGGGCCATGGTGGCAGCATCAACACTAGCTGGAGCACCCAGCCTTGTGCTGTTGACCACATAACTCAGAGATGGGGCTGCTATTCCGTGAGCTCTGGAAATGTATGTGAGGGGAAACATTGCTCAGGACCAGAAGGCAGTTTCCAGTTGACAACCACAGCTTAGCTACATCTCATCCCTTGTAAATAAAAAAATGGTTTGAGGGTCTCTGAGGCTCATTAGAGTCTGCTCCTATTTACACTGTGGGTGGCTTAATGGGTTTAGCAGGCTCACATGAGACTCTGGCTAGGTTTCATGTCCATAGGAGCATTACTATATTTAATGACTCCAGATCCTTTTGCATCCTTACATCTATCATCTTTCACAAGAATAACAATTTTGGACCAAACAATAGCTTTATATTTTACAGGGAGCACCAATCTGGGAATGATTTTTTAATGGTTTTAATCAGTGTGAAAGACAAATGTTACCCACCTGCTTATTTTTTAAATACTTTTTACATAAGGACATAAGGATCCCACTACCACATGTGGATGAAGAAGCATTTGATTCTTTTTTATTATTCTTATTTTAAATGTCTTAATAATCCAAATAACATATTGGTTAAACATATACATTACAGTGATTTTAATAGCTGGGGTGCTCTGAAAGCAAACTTTTGATTATTTGGGGGCTAAGAAGCCTGATGGACTGGGTATATTCTGTTACAGACCACTATGTTATTCACTTTTTTATAAAGTTTTTATGAAGAGATTAGGATTGTATTTATGTTTGTGGAAGTTCTTTCCATCCTATTTGCTTTAATGTTTCAGGGCTTCAAAGGAAAACTATTAATTCTGCTATTGAGAGGTAGTTCTGTTGTAACTGAATTTTCTAGAAAAACTCCTGTTGCCTTCAAGGGAAGATGGACAAAATCTTATTACATGCATGTGATTTCAGAGCTGAGAAAACAGACTGTCTTTTGCTTCAAAAAGGAAGTAGAGTTGGCCTATAAATATATAATTTAAAATATTTTGGGCTAGGATCCCATCTGAGGCTGAAGTTCTATAAAGAATGAATTTTCATCGTTTTCATATAATCCGAAAAAATTAGACACAGGTAAGATAAGTCTCGACTTAGGAGTCATGGCTGACTCACTAAGGAAAAGGATTTAGGTTTTAAATTGCTTCACTTCACTGCAATATGCACAAAGAGATTCTTTTAAGCGAGAGTTAATTAATAAAACAAGCTAGAAAATTGGGAAATTTAAAATATAAGTTGCTCGGTCATCTGTTCTGCTCTTGGTATGCAGTCAAAAATCCCACCTGCTGGGGCTGTCATTCTTGTCTAGAGGGGAGGCTGGGGCACCTGGAATCAAAGTTGTAAATCTTTGTGCCTAACTTGGGGAATTAAGGACCAAAGGTACCGTTAAGTCCAGCGAGTTAATTTTGCCTGAATCGCAGGCGGTTGGTTTCCAGGCAATTACTCCTGCAGGGAGCCCAATGACTTCCTTTGGCAAAGTTGCATCTTTTGGGAGGACGTCAAGTCTTGACATATACAGATGGAGAATCCAGCAGGTTTTCTGATAGCTGCTTCATCAGGTCATCAGCCCTCCACTGCTAAAAAAATGCGATCCCTCACTTAAATCAGAATGTTTTGGCTTTAGCATCTCGGCACTAGTTCATGTTGTACCTTTCTTTGGCAGGCAGAGGAATAACTCAGTGCCTAGTAATTATTTTTTCAGTAGAGGCCCTTAGATTCAAGAATCGAGTGACCTACCACGCTGCTTTTCAATGAAGTGAGCTGCTCAGGATTGTAGTTCCTACACTGTAAGGGCCATTCTCTGGTCTAAGACAGGTTTTGGCTTCTCTCTCTTTTTTTTTTACTTCCAATTTTATTGTCATTTTTGTTGATGACTATTCTAGCAGTCTCAGTTTCCAAGGGCTGAGGTAAAATTACCTTCCTGCATCTCTCCTTACTGAGCAGCAATTGAACAAAGCTGAGGGGTTTTTTTCTTGGTCTTATTCTACACCTTGTCCTATTGCAGATACTGCCTCCACCCTGTCTTCTCGGATATTTACTCTACATTTGACTTTACGTTAAGAGGACCCAAGATTCTTTGTCAGCATCATTTACTACTCATCAGTATCTCCTGGATCTATGCAAGAACTCCTTACTTGTCTGTTCACACCTAACAAGGATTCCCCATGGAGTGGTGCGTTCCAGGAAGAGATAATTAGTTTATTCTTGGTACCTTTTCACTCTAGCTTTTTTTTTTTGTTTGCATTTCTTTTTTTGGCTTGTTTGAGGTTTATTGTTTGTTTACAGTACGTTGTTCAACTACAGTAAGTCTTAGCAATGTGTACTGATGAAATGAACACATGTAAATGTGTTTAGCAACCAGACTCTCAGTCTCATGATGTTTTTTTGGGCAATTAAATACAAGTTTTGGCGTGCTAAAATGTACTTGCCCATTACTTAGGGACACTAGACCGAGCCATTAGTTTATATGCTAGATTAAATCACACATGGCCCTTTTGAGCTAGAAGTCTTCTCCAGGGTCGCCTGGAGTTATACTGCTTCCTACTCCTCCCCGGAGTCCGTGCTGATTTGGGGAGCGCTGTATCAGAGCTCTCTAGGTACAGCTGGTGATGGGAAGACACCAAGTCAACCAGCATAAACTAGAGTTTAATAGGTCACAAAACCGAGCTGGGAAGCAGTTCTGAGGCAGGAGAGAAGCATGTTCGGGACGGGGATGCTGAAGCATCTCCCCGGGGCTGAGGCGGGCAGGTGGTCGGCATGAGGCAGTTCAAAAACACCCGTGTTGTTATCACTAGGCAGCACGTAGTGGGGCTGATGGACAGGGATGCAACTCTGTTACCGGCATCCCAGTCCGAGGGAGTCTCGCAGGCGCCGGTGGGAGGATGGAGCCGAACATCGTGTGTGTGTGCGTGGGCCGGCCGCGTCCGTGGG
>VXBZ01005948.1:295292-356034 GCA_013399135.1 Heliornis fulica | reverse complement strand
GGCGGCTGAGCTGCTGCAGCCGGCGCGGGGGGGTGGAGGCGGAGGGTGGGGGGATGCTGCGCTGGGCACCGCCGGCCCCGGCTCCCGGCCGCGCAGGCAGGGCGGAGGGGAGGGACGGAGGAGGAGGGAGGGAGGGAAGGTGGAGGGCGCTGCAGCTCCTCAATTATTCAGCGCTTCCCCCTCCCCGCCTGCCGCATGTGACCGCCCGGCAATACCCATGGGTCGAGCCGAGCCGAGCCCGGGAGACCTCTTTGCCCACCCCTGCGACCACCTCCCCAGCCAGCGAGTCCTCCCTCACTGCCCCAACGTCCCCAGGGCTGCGGGGAGGCCTCCCCCAACTTGCCTCCCCTGTCTGCCTCCTCCAGAGCTGAGGTTTCCTCAGCCCGGGGACAGAGGGTGGGCAAACCCCCCCACCCCCCCGCCTTTGTTTTCTTCTTGAGCCACACTATGAGATTTGGGTGCTAATACTGTAATCCCAGACCAGGCAGAATCAGGGCTGAAATAATGCCTCATGCATTGCACGCTCGCCCAGCCCTCTGCGTGGCCAGGCTGGGAGGAGTTAGGAAGGTGCAGGCTATATTTTATGTTTTATATCCACAGCTGCCTTTGAGGGTAGCCAGGATTTATGTCCATGATCATTTCATATTCTCCTCACTGCATTTTCCTTTCTTGATCCGTTTGGTTTGGTTCCCTCTAGAAGCACTCCCTCTCTGTGTCTGTATTCTTACCTTTCTGACATCAAAACCACAATGGTTTTATCTCCAGTGATGTCTGGCATGGAAGATTCCAGTCTCCGTTACAGCTGCATGCCGCACCTCTGAAAGGACCCATTCCCACATGTGACGTGTGTCACGAGTGGAGAGAGGCTGTTTATTCTCTGAACACTGCAATAACTATCTGCTGGTAGCAGTGAAAGGTGGGATCCTCCAGGCTTGGTTCAGGAAACCGATGTTTTCCTCCTGTGAGTGACCCTGACAGGAACCACAGCAATGGCAGTGACCTTCTGGGGCCCTACAGGCAGCACAGATAGACCTGGCCGGGAGGGCCACAAGCCTCAATTTGGGAAGGGTAGTGGACCACACGTCACCTCCGATTTCCTTTCCAGCCTTGATTTCTGGGTATGTTTTTGTGGCTTTATTTCTAGCCTTGGTTTTGAGGCTTTACAGATGAGTGCCATCCTTTTCCTCAGCCTCTTACCAGACCTCCTCCTCCCTGCTGCTTAGCTTCACCTCCCTGGCAGCATTCTCTTTGCAGCCCCTCTCTTTCAATCTAGAACGCAGAAGCCCTCTCTCCCAGGTTACTGCTGCTCAGCAGAAGGTGTCATCACAGGGTGACATGTTGTTCTGTTCCCTTCCTGCCACTGTGGCCAGGGCTCATCACACTGTGCAGCACACAGCAGAAAAAAGCCTCGCTGGAGCCAAAGTGCAGCCAGCTGATGATTACCCTCCTCACAACCAGCAGTTCTAAACCCTAGTTTTATTCTCTTCTTTATTCTTTGATTGCCTGAAAGCAACACAGAGCTGCAGATGCTCTCCTGTATCTCTCTGTAGTCCCCACGCTTGCCATTTGGTTGTTGTTTCTCTTCTTGTTCACTGGTTTCCCCCAGCTGCTTCTTCCTCATCCACAGACACCACATCCAGGCTTTTGAGACCAGGGTGGACTCTGGCTGACAGCACCACCAGCCTTTTCCACTTGCATCTGACTCCTTTGTGGCTGTGGAGTGTGAGTAAACACACAGGTTCAGGGGGTTTTTGGGGTGTTCCTGAAATAGTTGACAGAGTTTTAATGGGACTTACCTGTGTGTGGGTTCAGAGGCATTTGAGTCATAGTTACTCCTTGGGGCTGGAGGTGTTCAAAAGCTGTAGATGTGGCATTTCAGGGCATGGTGGTGTCGGGTTGATGGTTGGACTTGATCTTAGAGGTCTTTTCCAACCTTAATGATTCTATGACACAGCTTCTATACTGAGGGCTGACCTGCAGGCTGCTGCTGTCAACACATCTGGCCTGTTGGTAAAAGCAGAGAGAGGCTCTTGTGTCCTCTTAGTAGCACCTGAGTTTGTACAAAATCCTTATGCTGTACCACCATACCACCCCTGCCTTCCTCCTTCCCTGTGCAGCTCAGACCTCTTGCTCTGGCAGACTTTGCTGTACAAACATCTTTTTCCAGACCTTGTTGCAGTCCAACCTTGATCAAACTTTATCCACTTGGCTTCTGTTTTAGCCAGTGGTACCGGCAGTCAGCAACCCGAAACAACCTGCCACCGCCGTGAGTAATAAAAGGCGCAAATGTTTTGTTAGAGTCTCACTTCAGGTCTCTCTCATTAATCCTTACCATGGTCTCATGAGTTTTGTAACTTCCAATCTTGCTGGAAGATGAATTTCTACAGCTGCCCCGCTAATGGTGCTCTTCAAGTTGATTAAAAGTGAGCCTGTCATCTCGATAAAGAACTGGATGAGGTCAAGGTACCCTCTAGACAAGCCCCATCAGTGAGATCACCCACAGATTAGGGTGAAATTGCCCCTAACAGCCAGGAACATGAGATACTTTTGTGGCAGAATTTCCTCTGTCCTCAGGCACTGCCTAGTTCTGTAGTCCAAAACAATTTCTGCCCATTTTCTGTTACAGCAAGTGGCTGTCTGACTAGTCATTTAAATATTTAATCCTGTTTCGAATTTGACCAAGGCTTTGGCCTCAATAACACCTTATAGCAGGAATCTCTGCCAGCTGCTATCTCATTATCTCGGCTCTTTTCCTTATCACTGTCAAATATGGCCTCTCCAATTTCGTGGGGCATAGCTTCATTTTTTGTGAGGCTGAATACACACACTCTGACGCTGCCCAATTGATTTTCTTTCTTATTTTTATTAAAATGCTTGTTTACCTCTCTCATAATCCCTTCATACTTGTCTTATCCGTGACTAATTAATTGTGCCATTTAAATGCCATAGTTCCTGCAGTTTTTGGGGGGCTATTCTGTTGTCTGAAGATCTTTTTTGTTAAGACAGTCAACATACTTTTGATCCGCTGGCCTCCAACTCCTTCCAGGGCTTCCAGCATCCTCACCCCATGGGCCATCATGAAACCTCCTCAGAAAGGGAAAGCTGGTCCCTAATCCTTTATTTTGCTGAGTCTTCCTGAGTGTTCTTTCTCAAAATGTTCTGCTGTCATCGAAATTGATTAATGAGCTCTTGGGATGAGATCACTTGGGTTCCTCTTGCATTTTTGTTGGGTTCCTAGCTCATGGGCTTGGTCACCCCACCATATTTTTGCTGGTTTTGCAAAGGCACTTTGATTTGTGTTGTTGCCATAGAAAAAGCGATTTGAAACAAATGAAGTTGTAGAACAAAAGCTATTTTGAGATCAAATCCAATTCTGATCAGAAAATGCATTGGAAATTGGCAGGAGAATTGAAAATTATGAAGTATTTTCAAATATTTGCTCCTGAAAACCACTGTGCACTAACAGGGAGGAGCCACAGCATCTTTCTTGTCTGTGTCCCTCCACCAGCTCCTGTTAAACCAAGACACGGTCTCCATCACACGCTTATCATTTAGTGAAGGCAGTTGGGTTGCATCAGCTCTTAGGAAAGCCTGATGTTCATAGAAGAGCACTGCTTTTGTCTGCAAGCACCAGGCTGCACTGGGACATCCCCTGAAGCAGCCACAGGGATGTAGTGGTGGGAGCCGGTTAGACCTCCACCCGCTCACTCGGCGTGTCCGATAACTTGTGTCCATGGCTTTGGCAAGTGTTCTCACTCCACTTGGGTTTGGGGCATCACAAGATAACTCATTGAACAGCAGTAGCTCCCTGATACCCAGTGCAAAGTTCACTTGATGGTGTCCCTGAGCAGAGACCAGATGGAGCCCTGCAGAAGTGCCAGTATTTTTAGAAACATGGCCAGAATGCTTGGCCACTCTTCTTCTTCCCTTTGCACCACTTGGAACTTCCCTGAGTACCCTCTAGGGGTCAAAGAAATGGAGGCATTAATGTAGGAGCATAAGGAGAGGGATTAATCTTGCTGCATCATGTCCTGTTGATGACTAGTGCTATGATGAATACCAGCGTGAGGAAGGACAGTCCTGTAATTAAAACCCTCACTTCAAGACTTAGAAAACCTCACTCAGGTTACTGGCTGTGTGACAGGTTTCCTGGGTGGCTTCGATGCTCTTTGTGACCCCAGTGCTGTGAAATGACAGTGAATGTACTGCCCAGTCCTTGTGGGGGTGTTGCCTGCATAGGCTGCAATTTACTTAGGTGAGGGACTGTTTCTACGTGCTTTATGGGACCCTGACCTCACCAGGGCAATTTGGCCAGGCAGATGTAATTAGCTGGGCAGGTGAAAGCAAGTCCCTGGAGCAGTGAGCTGTACCTCCCTCCTCTGACCCCATGAAGTCTTACCCTGATGCCCACCACTCACAGGACACCCTCTTTGTTAATTAAATTACTTGTTTGTAGTGGAAATGGACATGGGCTTCATGGGTTAATTGTCCCTGCTAAGTGGCATCTTGGGAAGGTTCAAAGAGAACAGGATGTTTCTCCTAAACCCATATCAGGATGCTTCCCCGACACGTGGGAGGGGAACCTCAGCGCTGTGGAGATATAAACAGAAATTAAGGTAAGGTCCCAGAACAGCAAAGCCTCGGTGTGCTTTGACATTCGATTTTACCCAGCTGAGACTTCTTCTCAGCTGAGACTTCTTCTCAGCTCTTTCTTTCTCCCTCAGTATCCTCTATGCCAGGTTGAGCGGAGAAGATGGGTAACGCATCCATCAGGCACGTTCCCTGTTCAGATAGAAATGGGGTGATGGAGTGTTAAGGAAATCCCTTTTGGAGCTGTATGAGAATGTGCAGCCTTCAAGTGTGTCTAGTTCCAGCATGAGCTGTGGCCTCTGCCCTGGCTGGAGGCTGTCACTGGTGCCTGCCACAGCAGCGCTGCCCTTTGGTTGTGTCGTCACTGTCCCCAGCGTGGAGTTCCCGCTGTTAACACGCAGCGTTAACCTCGGCCATGGGCAGATACAGACCTGTGTGACACAGGGGCTGCATGGGGTGGGGGGTACATATGGGGACACCCCACATTGGGGAAGGGGAGCTGCAGTCCCTGGTGGGGGTCCCCTTTACATACTGGGACAGGGGTTGCAGTTGTGTTGCCGATGTGCCTTTGGGGAAAGCTGGGATGAAGAAGCTGGTGGAGAGAGGGGATTAAATGATTCAGTGTTTGGAGGCTGCTGTGTTATTTAAAGGACCACGCTCCATTTTTTTTCTTACCCAAAGAAAACTGCTTTTAACAGCAAACCAGGCAGAAGCATATTTGCTGCCTTCTCCTGTTCTTCATCCCATGGTTTAAGGTTAATGTTTCAGGCCACTGTGCAGCAGGTAAGTACAACCTGTCCATCCAGGTCACACCACATAAGCCATCACAGTTACATCTTAATGAAGTGAAACTCGATAGGTTGCTGACTATCATTTCCCACTGTCCTGCAGGTGGGTTTAGCTCTTCTGGCTTTCAGTTAAAGTAGCAGAAGAGCAGGACTTGGTCTTCGTGATCTGTCCCATGAGTGACAGATGAAGCACCGCAGCAGAGATATACCAGCGCAGGGTCGATTGATGGATTTACTGGCAGATCAGGTGCAGGATGTGCCTCTGGATGCAGAGTCTGGGTAACATATCTGTTGAGGTATGTGAGGAATGAGTTTGACTCCCATTGGGTGCTGCCCAGATGAGCAGCACCCTACTTGATGCCTCTATGCTCTCCGAAAGCTGCCAGCCACCTCTGATTCGATGTGCAACACGTAGGCTGTGTCTGTGGGCACTGACCTGTTCTGATGGTTCAATACTGACTCCAGAGCAGCATGGTGTTTGCCATCCCTCACGTGCCCTGCAAAGGGATCCCTCACAAGCTGAAGAGGATGCCTTGGCATAGCCCTCTACCTACCCCAATAAAACTGGTTCTAGCAGGAACAATGCTGGGCTAGTTTTAGGCAGAAACTCACCATATCAGGAGCTGTAAACTGCTTTCAGTGTGCTGGTGCTCTGAGGGCAAGGCTTTGCCACGAGGATGCACCTCACAGCCTGGTTTGCCTGCAGTGTGCTGCTGCAGGGCTTCTTGTTCTGGGAGGCTGTTGCGGAGCCGACTTGCTCTGCCATGATGCTGCACACACCAGACTCTGCTCCATCTCTACCTCTTTCCCTCATTGCCTCTCATAGCCCTCATCCTGCTCTCATTTCATCTCTCCATCCCTTGCATCTCGTTGTATGTGGCTGGCAGAGCCAGGCTCTGGGTGGGCAGTAGTACCCCCAGGGCTGGGGAGCATCCACGGGCCATCTGTCCCCACTGTGCCCCCGCTACAGTGATGGGTCCAGCTCTGCTACGCTGCCCACACACAGGAGAAGCTGGTTTTGTTGTCCTCAGTGAAAACAGCATTAGGCCACAGTATTTGTTTTGGGTTTGTACTCTAGTAGCTTGTGTGCTACTGCTGAGAGCACCAGGTTAAAATTAATGGTCTTGAGAGTATTTTAGCATTTACTTGCTAAATTTTACCCAGAGACTGAACAGTTTCTGCTTGAATAAAAAGAAATAAAACCCAAACACTCTTTTTTTTTTTTTTAAATAGGGAGTGGGGAAATAAAGCAAAAGATGTGAAGGTTCCCTTGGCATTTTAACCAGCTGTTAGATTCATCCATCTTGCTGCTAATAATGGAAGGGGCTCTGCCCGTCCGGGTTTTTGAAGAGAGGCTGCTGTTTGTTGGAGTGCATTTGCTCTGCATGCAAATAAGAGGGTTTATTGTCTGTTGTTTGTTTTGCACCAAAGTGTTGCTTTTTGCGTGTCCAGAATAACCACCGTCGTCCCGAGAGCGGGCCTTGCAGGAAAGGAAAGGTTTGTGAACATCCCACAGATGGGAACTCAGTGGCATCAACCACAGAAGAAGAGAGGACCATATCAATCTGATAGTTTGTTTTCACTGATGTTTCTATTGATCTGCTCTTCCTTGATGATTTCCTCCTGCTGAAGCCAAAGGGCGGCGCTGGGAAGGGTCAGCACTGGCGGCGAAAGCGCTGCCCAGTTGAAACCGTAGTGCAGTTTTCCTCAGAGCAAACGTAACTTCTGTATTGGAACTCATCCAAGATATTTCAGTTAGGTCACTTCAGGTCTGCTCAACCTGATTTTGTATCTCAGCTGAAGGACGATGGGCCAAAGCCTGCACCTCTAAAGTCACCATGGGTTTAATATCGTAATGCCGAGTGCTGCTGAAAGAGCAGAGCGGCGCGGATTGAATTACCTGCGGCACATCAGTTGAAGTCACCTATTCAAGATCCACAGGGCCTGATGCAGCTCAGCTTTCAGGGGATGCTGATAAGATCATAGCCTATGGTAGTGTAGTTTCAGGTTTTAATTTGGTATTCATTATATCATTATCAGTGATCAGGGTCCAGGCTCGCTTACAGGCTGCTAGCGGGATCTCAAGCCATGTGGCTGCCGTGCAATGACTTGCCTTGTGTAGGTGCCCATGGCACAGAAAAACCACCCTCTAATGACCCTCCCTTGATACATGTGCTGTCCATAGGAGTGCCCTAAAGATGCTTCAGAATTCACAGAATCACAGAACATTAGGAGTTGGAAGGGACCTTGAAAGATCATCCAGTCCAACCCCCTGCCTGAGCAGGATCACCTCGATTAGATCACACAGGAACGTGCCCAGATTGGTCTTGAATGTCTCCAGAGGAGACTCCACAACCTCTGGGCAGCCTGGCCCAGGGCTCTGTCAAATAATGTAAAAGAAGGAACATGGACCAGATGGCTTCTCTAGAAAAATGAAGATTGGGAGTTTTTGGTTAGTTTGTGTATCTTCTAGTAACTTAAAATAACCTCCTTTCTGATTGTTGAGGCAAATAAGACAAGACATTAATATGCACATCCTAGCAGTAAATAGGTTTCAAGCAAGCTTCTGCAGTGCTGGGGGAGGATATTTGGGCGGCATGTTTTTCATCACTGCTGTGCCAGTTAGTATGCAAGAAGATTCTGCTCTTACAATGCAGGGAAAGGATTGGAAAGTTGATGAAAACACAAGTTTTTCCACTAGTATGTAGACAGAAAAAAGAGGGTGATCCAGAATGGAAAACAAGTAATAGTATAATTTCTAATTCAGTTAGTTCTAATGCTAAAAAATACACATTTAGTGGGATGTGGCTCGAAGTGGGTTGTGTAAAGACATGATGTAGCTCTTGAAATGAGGATTGAACATGAAAGAAATACTGTTTATGTTGATAGGTTCTTCTCTTTTTTTCTTCCTTTTTTTTTTTAATTTATTGTTGTTTTCCTGGCCCTTAATTTTGAAAATTTATAAAGACAGGCTGTTAGAAATTACATCTCATGGAAAAATCCTCTGGGCTTTTCCAGAGAGGAGTTAATGGCTGTTATGAAAAGGTTTACCTAATCTGAGGTGATGTTTCCAGTCCCATGAAACCAGTGCTGAATGGAGCTGGAAATGAATCTTGAGGAAGGAGCCGGTGCCGTCTCCTCTGCGCAGAGCATATGGGAATATGAAGATTTTTTATTTGCTTCCTGCTTTTGGGTACAGTAAAGTAGATTTCAATTAAAAACCAGGAGGACTGAATGAGTAATTTCTTAGTGTATCCAGTCAGCAAAAGAGAAATGAGCATGGCAATTAGGCAAAGCCAATTAATTTTAGGGGTGCGTCCTCACTGTCCACATAAGACATCGACGGCCCAGCTTCTGCTCAAATATACCCTGATATAAATCCAGGCAATAACTGATCTGTATTTACCTTCCTGATTTATGAGAACAGAGGTTAGCAAGGACTCTGAAGCATGTGATTCAATCACATTTGTCGTGGTTTATACAACTCCTGGTTAGAAAACAACCCCTGTGTCAGTCAAGGGAGAGTCCCCACTTCCCTCTCATCTCCAGCTTCTCAAGGGGGATATAAGTCCTCAGTGGTCTTCACCAGTGGAGATGGCTTCTACATCCTGGACCCACTGAGTACAGTTGCCTTTACCTGCTATCATCTCATTTGGGTATTGCATTTGACTCAGCCTGTGAAAAATACAGTGTTTGAACTGTGTCTTGATGACCTGCATCGAGTCACGAGCCGGGGCTGCGGGCTCTCTGCCTTGCTGCAGGGAAAGGAGATGTGCTGCAGCTCAAGGGCTTTCCCTGGGGACATCAGGGACCCCAGGTGGCCCAGCCAGGCTCAGGACACATGCTTGGCAGCATGAGGAAGCAGAAAACAAATCTAAGTGGAGAGGGAATCATGTAGGACTTCAAAGGGAAGGAGGAAAGGCCCTCTGCTTACCCTTCATCTGTGTCTCTTACATACAAGCAATTAAAAAATGCTAATTCTTCTATGTCTTCATAGCAGGTCTGTGCCTTAAGGAGACATCAAAACTGGCCTAGTGGAGGAGGTGGGGTGGCACTGGGTGGGCTCTGAGGGCCCTTCCCACCCAAACCAGTTTGGGGTTCTGTGATTAACAACTTTATTGTGCTGGTACAAGATTATTTCTGGTTCAAGATGTGAATGGGGACTTGGCTGCTCGTTTTACCATTAGGAAACATCCTGGGGTGATCTCATTTCAGAGACAGGAGTGAGGAGGGTTATGCATAATGAAATATTGCTGTAGGATAGAACATATTATAGCATATAACAGTTATTTAACCCCCCCTTCCCACCCTGCTGGCTAACTTATGTATGAACAGGCTTCACTGAGCCTGAATTCACACCTTTCTTCCATTCACTGGGGAGCATAAGCTGCCTGATGCTCAGTGCTGCACACGGGGCACGTGATGCCCGATGGCACCAGTCCCTTACATTATAGACATGCATGCCAGCAGACAACTGTTACTCTTGTGCCCATACCAAACCACAAAGCCAATTTATCCTGGGGTTTCTGTGGAGGTTTTTGGTGTTGGAACATACATTTAGTGGTGGAGGAAGATGCGAGGTCCTTTGCTCTTCCCACTGTCTGACCTGGAAATAGCTGTTTAGCAGCGTGATTTCCCTTTTCCTGCTGGGCACTGGTGTGGTTGTGTGCTGTGCTGTGACATGGCTCCTGCAGAACATCACTGGCTGCTGCTGGCTGACTTGTCCCAGGTCACTCTCCCTCAGCTGGTGTTTGGAGGAGGGAATGGTGAACGAGGAACTTGGCTTGACAAGGTGTGTGTTTTCCTTTTTCTTTTTTTTTTTATTTTTAAGCCAGAAACCCCAGTGTTTTGTTGACACAGAGCAAGTAACAGTTCATTTGCAACTCCTCAAATGAAGCTAAATTACTCTGAATAAATGGAATGTTAAAGCAACAACCAAGCAAACCCAATCTCTTGTTTAGTCCTACTTGAAAATTAAGATAAACATTCAGAATAATGGGTTTCCCAAGGATAACCAGCAACCTCCCCACCCTCCCAAGTCCCTATTTGTAGCTCTTACCCAGCTCTATCCCCCACTTTTCTCTGGGTTTCCATCATTTATACGAGTGGATTGCTTGAGTATGTCCCAGAAAGACATAAATATTCACAAGTGGAATTCTACCAGTTGGTCTCATTGCACAGCAGCTCGGGTCTGGATTGATGAAAACAAACGAGCACTTAAATTGAAGAGTCATTTGACATTGTGCAGTTAAAGGAGATGTTCTTCCTTATGATAATTAATGATTCTGAAGGCAGGCAGCAGGGGATGGGCAGCCCAGGTTGCTGTCAGCCAGGGAAGAGCAGGAGCAAAGCAGTGGCCCCAGCAGGCTGGGGATGCCACCATGGGCTCCTCTCCATGGGACAAGCAGCAGATGGCTCTGGGGAGGGAAGAAACACATACCCCTTTCTGAAGCAGGTATCTAGAGCCAGAGCTGTGCCATCTCTAAAGAAATCTCTGATTTTGCCACTGGTAGGAAGGACCAGTGGGTAATGTGAGACTGTCGCATCCAGCAGAGGAGCCACACATGCTTAAATCAGTGCTGAATTTGCCCTGCTTGTTCTGCTTTATTGGTGCCTTTTCCCAGCATTTCCCCCCACTGAGGCTGTAATTTTCTATCAAAATGGAGCTGCAGAGCAGTGCATTTTAATCCCAGGTAATTACAGTCCTTGGGACCTCAGGCATGTCCTGCATCACTGTCCCCTGCCCTTGCCCCTGTGGAAGTGGGTGGAAGAGGAGGCTGAAGGGAGTGTCTTGTTCTCAGAGGCCTTTCTTGTTCCTCCTGCTAATATTTTTAGAGCTCTGACTCGAGGTTTGCTGCCACAGAGACAACCTCCTCCCCAGCACTCCCTCCCTAAACAGGGAGGGGGTGACACAAAAGCCACCCCACTCCCACCTTCAAAGCAGATGTGACTCAGCCTGCAGTTTGGGGGCTCTTTGTTTAATTCGGAGGAGGATGAGTCACAGGAGGATCAGCTGGCAGGAATCAGCCGACGGCCTCACAGATTGTCTCAGCCGGGCTGATTCACACCGGTGGAGGATCCACGGCTTCCTACAGCAATCCCACCCACCCCACGGTGGGTCAGCACCATCAATATGGGGCAGCTGATCTGAGAAGTGCAAGTTGTTATCGGGTCAGGTGTGATGGAGAGACATTTTAAAAGTCTCCCTGCTCAATTTAGGAGACTGGGGAGAGCAGTTGTCTGTTAACAAAACTCTTGTCAGCTTTCTGCAGCAAGGGGGTGGGGGTGGGGGTATTTCCAGGCAGCACCAGGAGAAGGTGGACACACTGGGTGCAAACCCAGCAGTTCTGACCTGCAATTTGCTAAATCAAAGTGGAGTTGGCTGATCAGTGCTTAAATAGGAGACATCCATGGAAGACACAGCCTTTGTGCTTTGTGGGTTTGGATAGTTTGGCCCATCAGGAGATGGTGCTTCACACAGCTTCTGGGTGTTACCCCAAGAGAGGTTTGCAGGGACCAACCAAGTCCTAGGGAAACAGCAGAGGAAACCTGCCTGTGTGTAGCTGCAGACCAGAGTCTGATGGACTCTGCACTGTGGTGCAGAGTCCTCCTTGTCCAGCAGAATGGTTGAGGTGAGCCTGTGAGGGCTTGCAACAAGTCTTGATTCCAGGCATCCTGCTTTAGAGGAACAAAGATGCTGTCTGTAAGACTTACTTTCTTTACAACTATTAAGGATGGGGATGGGTCTCAGAAGTGTGGGAGAAAACAAGTAAAAACATAAGTTTCCTGCAGTTGCTTTATTGAAAGGCTAAGGAAGGCTCTTATTTTTATTTATTTTTGTCTCTTGTGATGCTGTTGGTCTCTAATTTGTTAAATTAATTTAATCCACTCACACTTTAACTTTTATTGCTCTCTGGGCTGGGTGCTGTTTTCTTCACATCCTCTAAATCACGTTGGGTTGCTGCATCCCACAGATGATGCAACTCAAAGTCAATAATCTGGAGAAATTGTTTCTAACAGTCTGAACACTCTACCAAACAAAAGGTGCTTGGGGAGCAGTGAGCCTTCCTTCGGGCTTGGTTCAGAGCACCCTCCTGTATGGGAGGTGGGATGTGACTCAGAAGGCTACTCCTCAATGAGCTGTCCAAAAACTTTCAACAATAAAATTAATAGCTCTTTAATTAAAAATTGTGTCATCTATAGAACAGACTGGAACAGGGCAGCTTGTAAACCCAAAATAAATCAGTCTGGCATCTTGATAACCTTGCTGTCAGCTGTATGGACAGTAGGCACAAAAACAAACCCAGCCTTTTCCACAGTGACAGTACTGAGAGATAAGTGCCTGCATGGAAATGATGTTGGTGTGAAGCACACAAGATGGCCATGTTGTTCTTGCTTTTGACCTACAAAGCAGAGACATAATGGGAAATGCATCTGTGCTCTTGTCCTGTGGGTAAGCAGGGTGAGGAAGCCCCCAGTGTGTTGATGGGGACAGGAGAGCCCATTGGGTTTGACAGAGCAGGATCAGGATGAGACCCTCTTGCTCTGAACCAGGATGGGCTTTGACTCAGAGGAGCCTAATGGAGCATTCTCATTAACTCTTCCAAGCTTCAAGTCAGGATCCTTCTTGTCATGGCTCTGCATCTGTGGTTCACAGGTAAGTCTTGCAAAGTCTTAGTTTCCTGCAGCTTTTTGGGGCTGTTGTGCTCACGGACTTCATAACTTCTTTATTCCTGCGCAAACGAACGTTTTAGAAAACACTAATTTTAGCAGTTACTTGTTTTTTGACTGAAAACTTTGTTGTTGCTATGAAAGACTTGACAAAAGACCATTGCAAGCATAATTGTTGGCTTTTTGAGTGAGGATAAAAGTTTAAAATACGTGGCACAGAGTGAATAAAAACAAACCAAGAACCGTCCTGCTGTCAAGCATCCAGTGTACGCAGGAGAGGGGCGAGAGCCCGTGGCGAGTGCAGCACGTCGCTGGCAGACCTCTCTTGTTGGGTCTGTGAATTCTTGTCCGATGCCCAGAAAAATCAAGGGGCTCCTATCAAGTTCCTTGACCTTTAGGGATTAGGCAGGATATAAACCAGGAGGACGTGGATAATGATAACGTGTTTTGAAAAAGTTATGCAAATGATGTTAAAATAGACGATCTAAAATATTAGTTCTGGCAGGAGAAGACTGCTGAAGTTTCAGTCAAGGGGAACAAATATTCAATAAATTAAGAGGTCAGGAGTTGGCTTTAAGACAATTGCTTTGTAAGCAAATGTTCCCTTTTGTGGTCTGTGTGATATGTGCCGCGGGAAGGGACACAGCTCAGCTACTTTCCGAGGGGGTAGATGTTGCCATCATCAAATGTGCTTGAAGAAATGGCTCAAGTTTGCACTTTTGTTGGCACTCTGTACCCTGCCAGAGGTTCAGCAACTGTTCTTATCCTTGTTTTTTAAGAGGGGATCTTCCCAGCAGGGAGCTCTGTCCATTTGTTACTGTAGGAGAAAAACTGCATTATTACAGCTGGGTCAGAGCCCCCTCAGTGCCAGCCCAGCACTGTCATAGTCAAGGGTTGACTCACATTTTAAAATTCAAAGCCATATCTAGTCCAAGTTATACATTATTTTTTTTAAAGCTCACTTTTTTTTTTTTAAAGCTGTAAATATGCACATCTTTGATGCTTTCAAGGCAAAGTCTAGAGTGTATAACACTGTTTTCTGTGATGATTTCAATTATCGAGTAAATCTGCTGTGCTTTTATCCACTGTGGCTTTGTTTCTTGTGGAGGAAGGAGGTCACAGATTACAGAGAAGATGGCAAAAAAAAAAAAAAAAGGATAAAGTCAATTTTAGGCAGTGCAAGTAACACTTAATGTTGAAGAGCAAATTTATAAAATTACCGCTCCCCCAGACGTGTGCTGGTCAGGGGTAAATTGCTTTTGGGCAGAACAGTGTTGGTCCCAGCTTTTAGTGGTTTCACTCTTATACAATCCAAGTGGCTTTTGGAGCTGAACTCAGGAATGCTTGTGGAGGGAAACTGATGTCCTGAGACCCTCTGGCCTTCAGAACATTTAGAAGAAAACCAAGGTGTATGTGAGAGGTTTCATTTTTTGTTTCCAAGTTATTTAAATGACATTGGAGCCAGAGACATTCACCTCGTTTTGCTGAAGAACACTGAATCTGATTAGTCCCTGCTTTGCTTTTCTTTTGGCTAAAGACCCCCCCACAACCATTCCTCTTGCAGGAACCATTTCTTTGCCCTGTGTAACAGCAGAACACTGGGATGAGCTTTGTCCCATTTTCAGGTTTTGTGTTATGGAATAACAACTTGACATTGCTTTTTTCTTTAACACTCAGGTTCCTCTGTGATTTTTGCCAGCTGAATGTTTGCTGGGTTTCAGTTGAATGCTCCTTGTGTTAGAAAGAGCCTCCTGTGCTCAGGGCTTGACCTTGGAGCCTGATGCTGGTGGGACTCGACCTTGCTCAGAGAAGGACAGACAGTGACTTGAGGTGATGATGCAGTGATGACCATTCCCTTCAGGGTTGTGTTGACCTGGCTACGGGGTGTTTGGGGAGAGACTGGCAGCTCTGAGCCTTATTTCACAGCCTGCTGTGAAACCTCATGGGGATTTACCCTGTTCCTCCCTGAAAGGTCAAGGCAGATGAGGAGCAAGCCAAATTCAGCTCAGCCAGAGACTGCTTTGTTTACCAGGGGAAGGTGTGAACAGTGAGCTCGTCCATCACAACTCCTGAGAGCAGGGGAAAATGATAGAGAATTTCTTCTGGAGATATTGCCAAGCTGCTAACCCATCATTCATCCACAGTGTTTCCTTGCACTTTTTTTTTTTACTACTTTTCTATTTTTTTCTCAAAAAAAAAAAAAGAAAAAACTGGCTTTCTTGTCCAACACAACTGCTTTACTTCCCATCCCCGTTCAGCTCTGTGCTTGATGAATCCCTCAGCCTGCCAGGGCTGCACTGAGTCACTTCATGGGGCCAACAAGTGCAAAGCAACCAGAGGAGAGGGACACAGAGGGTTTCTTCTGAGGATGCTTAGGTGATGGCCTAGAGGTGGCTGGGGTTGGTGTTGATGCTACCACACAGCTTGGTGATCTGTTGGAGATCATTGCACATACCTGGATGTGCCAAACTATAATAACTATATTATATTATAGTTATGATATAGATGCAGAAGGACTGTAGGGCAGTGGAAACCTGGAGATGTTGGAGGAGTGGTGGTGGAGGTGTGGTAGTGTGCTTGCAGACAGCTCTGGGCTGGGTTTAACACTCCCCTTGGTGATGCTGTGAGATCTCCGTAGGGAACAGATGCTGGCAAGTGGTGAATACTCTGAAATATTTGCTTTAAATTAAAGGTCCTTGAAGAGGACTGTCATGCCCTCCAGGGAGAGTAACTTCTGGGCCACCAACAAGAAGCTGATGCCTGGTGGTGAGCCCAAAAGTCCCTCTGGCTTTGGCTGTCCTTCTCATCTCTTTGGTACAGGTTCTCCCTGTTCAGACACTCAATCTCCATTGCAGTATAGGGAATGCAAAGCTGTATTAAGGAAATTGAGTCTGGCATTAGTCATTCCTTACACAAGAGCTGTGCTGGAGGAGGAAGAAGCAGGAAGAGCAAGGCATCACATCACAGTTTCTGTGCAGTGCCAAGGCAGCCAAAGCCCAGATCTCCCTCACTGCTGCTGCTGATGCTCAGGGGCAGCAATATGTTCAATACTGAACATATTGAATCAGCTGAATTATTTCACAACAATGTTTTGTCAATAGTCAGTGCCAATTTATCCTACTCTGTTGAAGCTTCCTCTCACTCTTATCCATGAGGGATTAAGAAATAGAGTCATATCATGGATTGTACAAGAATGAATCAGGTTTCCCTATCAACTGCATCAAGAAGGTATTGTAACTGGAAAACTGCAAATTTAAGCTTCCGAGATTAAGCCAAGAGCATAATATTTTGCTAAATTCTGAAGCCTTGGGTCACTTCTTGCATTTGGATTCAATGTCACCTTTCCCAGTTAAGGACCATGCAAATGTAGCAACAAGTGTTGACCCAAGTTGGACCTTTTGGCTATGTTTGTGTTTGTGTTCAAGGAGTTTGGAGTTGTGTTCTCTGGTGCAGGAGGTCAGTCCTTAATACCACTCAGGTCTTAGAGCCATCCATGACACTTTTTTGGCCCATGCCAGGCAGTTCTCCTTGGCATGATGCAGAAGTCATTGTGGGTCAATCTTTCCTGTAGGCAATTTGCACACATTTTTGTCTTGCAAGTTGAGAGTTAAGCATTATGGACATGGATCATCCTGTGCCAGTTGGCCAATAAGTGAGACAATGGTCCCAAGCATATTTAATTTATCAGCAGAGAGATAGCCTGATTGAATTAAGAGTTTTCTTGCTGGGGACTGATGTTCCTTCAAGATTTGGTCATTTGGAGGTGATGAATCTTTGCCTTAATAAAGACTTCTAGAGTTGAGCCAGAGTAAATTGGTTTGGATGAATCAAAAAGCCAAGCAAACAAAACAAGGACTCTGAGCACCTCATAGAATCCATTGGTTTGCATGAAGGGTTATGAAAGCAGCCTCCTTGTTGTCCTCTTTCTTTTGGTGTTCTGGGGAATAAATTGTGTAGATACCTTGAGAATAAAGAAAATATTTCTGTTATCAGAAAATCCACTGTCTCAAAAAGGCATCACTGCCAACAAATTTGTTGAGTGTATGTCCTGCCTTGGGCAGAAACTGCTGAGTCTTATGTGCAGTGCTTAAACTTGATTACTTCATGTTGTGCAACTCTAATTCCTTCTGGGTGTTAATGTACATGAATTAGGAATGGGATTAAAAATACTCTTGGGAATGAAATGTATCCTTTCTGAAGAAGGATAAAATCAGTTATCTCTCAGCAAAAATCCATTTGAGCTATTGTTTCTACAGTTTCCTTTCAGAATTGGGAGACTGATGGTTTGAGTCCAGATTATTTTTTTTAAAACCAATTAAATATTTGTAACATGTTTTGCTTGCTGACAGTGACATTGCTTACTGCAAGATAACACCAGGTAATCCTGGGGTTTTCCCTCAACTTACAATGGCTGTTTCTTTCCAGGTAGGGAACAGTCTCCCTTGATAAGGAGCGTGAGGAACTGTGTGATGTGAAGAACAGTTTAAATAAAGCAGCTGTTGTGTGATCAGTGCAAGAGGAGAGCACAAAGGCTCACAAACTGTGGGCATAGGAAGCAGAATAACAGGACTAAGGTGGCCATGCCAAGTGCAGGGGGTATATTAAGGCAAAGAAACCACCCCCCTGCCTCTGATCACTGTGCTTGGATAAAAAAAAAAGGCATTGGGCTTTGTTTCAAAGACACTGCATATTGTCACTGCATTTTCCAAAGCAAGAACATCTATAGGCAAGTGTCAAAGCTAGTAGCCATCCTTAGAAAGGTGCCTGTTTCCTTTCATTCAAAAATGACCTTCACATTAACTACTACCAGATAGACTGTGACCAGTATAACCAGTTAAGAGCTGAATCACTAGACACGGGTGTTTAGGTACCTGAATCACTCCATGAGTCATGTCTAATCAAAGATATTTCAGTGGGATTCCTGGAGTTCATGTCAGTGTAGGGCATATGGCTGGGGCAGGTGAGATGAGGTGTCCTCAGGAAGTGCTACCATGCCTTGGTGGCTGTGGAGAACCCAGATGAGGTCTTAGACTAGGCAAGAACTTTTCAGGCAGCCATGTTGTGTGATGTTATGACATGCAGGACCCTACATCTGCCCTTTGCCCAAGTGGAGAAGAACATGGTGACAGGTCTGCAAGCAATGCTTGGGGCAAAGTGAAGCCCAAAGACCACCTTGGCAGCAGCAATGTGCTACCGGAGGACCACCAGAGTACAGGCACCTCCTCTTCCAAATGCTCTGACATATGTTTTCTGACCACCACTCTCAGCTGAACATCCTTGTGATCAGCAGCAGCTCTGTTAGTTCCTGGCTTTGTGGTGGTGCTGCATCTTGGCATGTGATGATTAGGTGTAACCTGGCAGGAACATGTGCCAGGGGCATAAGTGCATGCTGCTCGGTTCCTGCAGGGAACAGGTCGTTTTCACAATGGGGTTTGCAATTTTATACTAAAATTTAATGTCTAGAAAATGAATGGTTTGCAGTTTTAACCCCAGTATCTCTGAGCAGGTATGGTTTGCACTGTAAAGACTGGTAAAAGGGGCTCTGTAAAGAGCCCTTGAGTAGATTAACTCTTTAGGAACAACCGGGAGAGGCTCACAGGTCAGAGGCTGATTGGAGCTCCTTGGTGGGGTTACTGCCACCGTGGCCAGGTCATCACTGTTGTGTGGGCACACATGGCCTCTTCTGTGCAACACCAGGTGGTGAAGCTACCCTCCTGAGCAGAGATCAAACCCTCTTCTTGTGAGTCTGACTGGGTCTGTGACCATCATGCCCTCAAAGCCTGTAGAAAGGTGTTTTTGTGGCAACTACAAGTTGGAGATACTGAGCATTAATTTGCGTGTTGGGGAGTGAAGTCATCAGAGACTGCTCAGAGGATTTGCAGATGAGCCAAAGGTCTTAGGACAGTGAGGAACTGAACATGCAGTTCCTGGCATCCTCATCGTTCCCCAAGCGTGGAGCATCATGTTCCTTTCTGCTCATTTAGGTATGTTTTGTGAGTTCAAAGCTGCAGTCAGGTGCTCATCTGAGCCTGTAGCTGCCATCTGAACCATTTGCTTCAGTGTTAGGTTCAATCTGCAGCTCAGACTGCAGTAGGGAATAGATAGATTCACCATCAAGAGATCCCTGATCAGTGCAAGCCTGGGGCCCTTATCAGCAGCCACCGAGTAGCCCACTGGGCTAATCTGCAGCATCAGCATCATTAAAGCTCCATGGTACCATCTAAACTTGCTCCAAATAGCCCCAGGTCAATGTTTTTTCCAGATGAGTGGAGGGAGTTGGATGTGTTTATATCTTTCTTTTATGGATGCTGTCCTGTCTTCCAGTTCTTTGTGGATTGTTTTGGTTTGGTTTAATCAAGAGATAACCAGTGTATTCAAAGGGTGGAGGAGACTTGCCAGACATAACACTGTTGGTTTAATTTCCTTCTATGTAATCACTTCTGTACTCATATTTCCTTAAAATTTATTTCCATTTCATCTTCCCAGAAACAAATGTATCTTTTTGAAGATATGCCAGGACAATAAAAAGAACACTGCAAGGCCACAGCAGTGTCACATATGGACTTCATGGGCCATTTACAATGGAAATATCTCTGACAGCATTAGAATGGCCTTCCAAGGGCCACATTGGACTTTTAGGGGCTGGGGTAATTTCAGCTGCATCTTACTTTCTTATGGATGTCACCAGAGAGTGAGGTTTTAATTGCAGTTCCACAGCATGCAAAGTTGGACATGGTGCTTAATACCAAGTAATGGAAGTAAATAGAAGCAAACTGTTCTTTGTAACTTTAGAAAAAAGTTCCTAGTTACAATGTCTGGCAAAGAAGCTTGAGATGTGTCTCTCCATGATGGGTTTGATGGATTGTGAGGACCACAGATCTCACTTCTGAGAGGGTGAACTGCTCTGCTCATCTCCATGAGAAACTGTGGAGAAGCTCAGAGAAAAGAATGTGGACACCCTTATCTGCATTGAAACGTCTTTCCACTTTCATCCACCTCTGACCTGTGTACTGGGAGCTACTGGGAGGGGTTGAGGCTTGCCAAGGGTTGGAGAGCAACTGCTTAAACCTCTGCTGAATCACTAAATGTCAAAGTAGGGATGAGGAATGCTGGAAGCCCGAACTGTGTCTGCTGTTAAAGTTGCCTCATAGAGTGTGACTGAAGTCCTCACTCCCCCAGTCTGTAGCTGCCAAGTGGATAAGAAGGTAAGTTAAGAACAGAAGAGGCACACAGTTAAGAACAACATTGGATTTAATATTCCCAGATATCCCAGATTTAATATTCCAGTACTTCCAGACGAGAAAACATTTCACAGCAGCCACTCAAATCAAATGTTAATTAGAAACAAAGATCTTAAAATATACTGAGGACAGATTCAGTTCAAGAAGGGTTTCGTGCACTTCAGTATACTGGGATGCCATACAAGAATGCTGTGTGTTGAATCCACCTTTGTAGTGAAGCAGTTTGAAAATCCAGCTTCCTGAATGACGCCATCTTCACTGTTTCCACCATGAAGAGAAATGAGCAGTTTAATTCAGCCAAAGCACTTTTACTGGTTGCGTTCTCTGGCCACCCAGGACAAGGACAAACACCTGCCTCCAACCTCCCAGCTCTTACCTGCTGGCCACATCAACCAGCAGAAGGAAACCTGCTCTCTGTGCAAAATGCACCCAGAGGAAGGCTGCTTTTCCAGATCCAACCTTCCCTGATAAGTTTCCTTTTTTTCTTCTCTCCTTGACTCCTGTGGTAGCACTCCTAGAGCTGCTCTGATCCCTGTCACCTTGCAGGACAGGTGGAATGCTGCACTTGGCTTCACCCACAACAGGCTGAGGCAGCCACAAGCATTGCAAGGGTAAAGCTGGGAGTGAGCCCTGCAAGTGCTAAAGGAGCAAAGTAAAATCCAAAATGCAAACCTTCTGAAGAAAGAATTAGATGCACCAGTTTGGATCTTTGAACTCTTCCGATGAGAACTCAAATTTTGCAATTCCAGGAGGAATGAGTTTTGCACAGCCTCTAGAAAACTGGAAGTTTGATGCTCTCTGTAAGGTGGAGGTAGCAAATCCAGCAGGACCAGGGAGGTGATTATCCCCCTGTATTCTGCACTGGTGAGGCCTCACCTCGAGTACTGTGTTCAGTTTTGGGCCCCTCACTTCAAGAAGGATGTTGAGGTGCTGGAGCGTGTCCAAAGAAGGGCAACGAGGATGGTGAAGGGTCTGGAGAACAGGCCCTACGAGGAGGCTGAGGGAGCTGGGGGGGGTNATGGCCTCAAGTTCTTCCAGGGAAAATTTAGTTTGGATATTAGGAAGAACTTCTTTACTGAGAGAGTCATCAAGCATTGGAAGGGTCTACCCAGGGAGGTGGTTGAGTCCCCATCTCTTGAGGTGTTTAACAGACGGGGAGATGCGGTGCTTGAGGACATGGTCTAAGGGTAGACTTGGTGGCAGTAGGTTAATGGTTGGACTGGATGATCTTAGGGGTCATTTCCAGCCTTAAAAATTCTATGATTCTATGGTTCTATGAAATACTTCATCCAGCTGAATTCACCTGGGGTACAGGTGACCACCCATCATCCTTCTGTGGACCAGCAGGGTTAAAGCTCTTCTGCATCCAGTATATTACGTGTCCTCTTGAAAACTGCCTACCTAGAAAATAAACCAGGCCACTCATCCCAGACTTCTGTCACCGGCTCCGAATGCAAATAGCAGGTCGCACAGCCTGCCCTTCTCCGCACCGCGTGCTCCGAAACTGGGAGGCTTTTTGTGTGCAATGCCTCCTGCAGCTGGCAAGTCCCCATTTTGCACTAGGCAAACACTGATGGCTTTATTTCTTGTTTGTTCGGTGGCAAAGATCCTCGGCATCCTGGTTTGAATTGGCTATTGTGGTTCCTTGCTAGCAGAAGTGTAAATAACAAAGAAATTTCATGTATTTTAATTACCTGAAGGCGTCTGCTTTAATCTGGTGAATCCTCTTATGTGATAAAAGTAATGTTGCTATGGGAACCCTATCTAACAGGAAAGGTGGCACCAGTCTGCATGTAAACAGTAAGAAATTGGTGCAGTGAAGGGATTTTTCAGTCACCTGGCGCAGAACTGACTTCACAGGGAAAGTTTAGACCGGTGCTATGGTTTTTGTGTGTGTGAGGGAAAGAGGCATAGATTGAACAGGGAGGATCCCCTTCAGGCATCCTGGCAGTGCACATGTTTCTCCCCAAAGTACAGCCAAACCACCAGCACATTTATATACTGTGACCCCTCTCATCAGTATTTATTAAGTGCTATATCTCGTCGACATGTAAAGTCTACCCAGGAGCGAGACACTCCCTGAATTAAGCCCATAAGGCCAAATCTTGCCCAGTAACACACTTGTGCATCTCTGAAGCAGCTAAAGAGCTGCACTGTGCCCCCAGAGCAGAGTGGGTCCCCTCTCTGTCAGCTGTTGGTGTTCACACTGGCTCCTGACATGGTTTTGGCTGAAAAGAACAGGACAAGGGTTTAGCAGCTGGATGTGGTTCTGTTTGTCTTTGTATCACCAAATCTCCTTGCTTTGTGTGAAGCCTCCAGGAGCTCTGCTCACTCATCCCATCCTGCTGTTAACGTTTGTGCCAGAGCTGTGTCGTGAAAGGGTTTATTCATTTACCAAGTGGATGTGCTGATAAGAGCCCTGTGATAACCAGCCATAAAGCAATAACGACAATGTGTTTCACTATATTAGTAGATTTTCCAGGCTATGAAATCTTTTTCCTTTCTCTTAGATTAAAAGGAACTGACTGTCATTTTAGTTTACTTAAGTGCATACTGGTATTTATCTATTATATCTTGGGGTAGACCTGCTTCAGGATGAACTTGGGTTCCTTGTGCCATATGTGCTTGTCTAGACCACTGTGAAGAAAGTTGTTCCTGCTATAAGTTTGGGATATTGCATCACTCTAAAGTCTGGGATGCAAAGGAAAGGGAAAAAATTAAATCTACTGCACATTTAAATATTCTAAAATCATTAGATTCATTCCACCCTATAAATAACTCATTGTCTGCCATGTAACTGTATATCGAGAGCTGAAAAACAAGTAGATTTTTGTTTCATAACGTGACAAGCTCCACATCAATCTGCTCTATGTACTGCTCATCCACAGGTTATTATGCAGTGATGGGTAACGTGTCTGACTCATCCTATGTCAGTAGTATGGTTTCCATGGGCAACGTTTCCATGAGGAATTGTAAATTTTTTGTCAACCAAATATTCTGGCAAAGAAAACCCTTGTAGAGGCGACTGTAAGAGAGATGTATGCTGCATGATTACACTGTTTTACAAACAACTCTTTTAGTCAAGACCACCAGTATGCTGACATAATTTGAATGCAGTTATTTCTTTTAATATAGGTAAGGTTTCTTTTAATATAAGGTTTGGTAAAACTGAATAGAAAGGCTTGAAGGAAACATCAGAGACTTTTTGAGAGCGGAGTGCCGTGTGGACCAGCCTCGGTATAAGGTTTCATTGCTCTAATTCACCAATTAGAAGATTGCATTGTAATAAATTGAGTCTCAAAAGTCATAATCAGATGCATGGAAAAGAATCCCACCAGGTCAACTATTTCAGCTGGAACCTGCAGCATCCTGAACAATGTTAGGGACAAGTAGCAGTTGTTGGCTTTGTGCAGGTAATCTCCAAATGCCCTTGTCTGGGGCGGTGATCTGGGGAGCAGCAGCGCACTGGGAGTATCTGGTTCCTGTGTATAAAAATATTGCAAAGCATGTTTCAGTCCTGCAGTATTAGGTTAAATTAAAGTCATGTTCCTGACATACCTCCTGCCCAGCTAGATATGAATCATTAGCACAAAACCCATTTCCTAATTATCTTTCCATTGCAGGGTAACGCAATGAATTTTGTAAAGCTGTAATTTTATCCTGGTTTACTTCCACGTCCTCTATTTTCTCTAGAGACACGTTCTGTTCTTCTCTGAGGTTATTTCTGACGTGATCTTTGGCAGCAGGAAAGGTGGTGGCGTGTGGATGAATTCATCGTCAGCTGCTTTCCCAAATTCCCGGGGAAGTCTCGCTGGGAATGTATAAACCTGTATGGGTGTTGGATGGTCCTTAGCAAGGCAAATAATCTGTCTCTGTGGTTGAATTGGTCTTTGTGGTAGATAACAGAAATACTTTTGTAGCTGACTATACCATGCTATAGGTATTTTAGGTGCTTTATATAAAACAGGTTTTAAAAAGTACAACAGAGGAGCAAGTAATGAGGAAATTCCCAAAAAGTCTCTGTGTTAACAGGCGTTTCCTTCAGTACCTGTGGATATTGGAAAGGTTAATTAATGGAATTTGTGAGAAAAGCTGGAGCAGGAAAGTATTAGAGTAGGAACATCTGGCTCTCCTGACCCTCTGAAGGCGTGGAGGGTCACAGGGCTGCGTGGTTGGGTTCAGAAACACGTGTCCTCTCTGTAGGAAAAGGGGAAAGACCCCAGACTTAGGCAGTGGAAAGCAAGGCCATACCATTGCCATGTCAACACAAGGACATTAACCTGCTGGAGCATGTCCAGAGGAGGGCCAAAAAATGATCCGAGGGCTGGAGCACTGAGAGAGTTGGGTTTGTTCAGCCTGAAGAAAAGGCTCTAGGGAGACCTTAGAGTGGCCTTCCAGTCCCTGAAAGGTGCCTATCAGAAAGCTGGGGAAGAACTGCTCCCAAGGGCATGGAGTGATAGGACAAGGGGTGATGGTTTTAAACTAGAAAAGGGGAGATTTATTTGGATATGAGGAAGAAATTCTTCACTATGAGGGTGGTAGATCACTGACACTGTTTTCCCAGAGAGGTGGTGAAGGCCCCATCCCTGGAGATATTCAAGGTCAGGCTTGATGGGGCTCTGAGCAACATGATCTAGTGAAGATGTCCCTGCTCACTGCAGGGTGTTGGACTAGATGACCTTTAAAGGTCTCTTCTAGCCCAACACATTCTATGATTCTATGATTGTCCTTGCCTGTGGTGGGCAAGCTGTGGGCCAGCGTGGGCCTTTGTGAGCTCAGGGTGACCCTGCAACTTTGTCTTGGGGGGAACAAAAGGCACCATCCCTGGAGGGGAAGCACGGGAGAGTCCTCAGCTCCACTTAGTGGGCAAAGCACAAACAACATGTGATAGCTCTGCAGCCACGACTGAAGCCAACTGAATAGCTGTGCTTAATAATTTAGTGTGTTCAGCTAAGCCACACGTAGGAAAAGGTTTTCTTTGGCTTTGGGAGACCATCCTGAAGCCCTGGAACCCCCAGGGAGGACCCATAGGAAGTGTCACCATCCCTCAGCAATCTCTGGGTTTCCTTTTGGAGTTAGAGAGGGTTGAGCCAGAGCAGCCACATTCCTGCACAGGGAGATATTATTTAATTAACCATCATCAGATTTTTTTCTCATGTTTTTTTCTTTGAAGCTGCTATGATATGTACCCACAAGGAGTGTCAGGAAACGAATCTCCTGAAGGCAAAGCTTTGTCCTGGCAGCCAGGGTCAGCCTGCCCAGCAGTGTGGCAGTCTTCAAGGAGGGAGGAGGAGGAGGAGGCTTAGTCCTTCGGGCTGCAGGGGAGGCTGCACTGGGGTAACAGGAGATCAGGAGAAAAGCAAAATGAGAATTTTTGTGCAGTGATCTTTTCTGCTTGCAGATATCTCAGTAGCTCTGTTCATGAGTTAAGGGCAGTTCATTAAGTAACTGCCATTGGTTGGATGGTATAATTGCTTACTTCACTATCTAGTGTTCCAACTTTCCAGCATTTCATCAAGAAGAGCCTTTTAGGGATACAGCTCAGTGAAAAGCATCCCCCAGCCTGGCTTGCTGCTCTCCCTGAAGTGCTCCTCAGGCAACAGTGCTTTGAGTGCCATTAGCTACCCCAACCCCTCTCCTGGTCATCATGTCCTGCCAAGATGATAAATCAGAAATTTAACATGTACAGATGTGGTGTGTTCTAAGGGGCTGGTGGCTGTTGCCAATTCTCAGGTGCCTCACAGGGATTCAGTGTGTGTTTCCTATACTCCCACAGGAATCTCATTATTGAACAGACCCTTGCATCAGAAAAAAAAAACCCTCCTGGTCCCAGAGTTTCAGGATTGCTTGTGCAGACAGGATGGCTCTCATGGAATATAAAGTTTCATCTAAACAAGTGTTTCCCTCTTTCATTGTGCCGGGGTCTTCCAGCACTCAGGAGAGGAACTGAAAGTGCTTTTAGCAAAGGGGAAGAGCATCTGATAGTGCATTTTCTTTATTCATTTTTAAGAAAGAGAGTTGCTGGGGGGGTCAGACAAAAGTGGAAGTTGGGGAGGATGCAAAGAGAGGATGATGCTTGGTGGATTTGGCTTGCAATCTGAATATCCAAATGTGTAGTTTATCTTATTTATTCCTTTCTATGAAACTCAGGCTGGAGACACTTCTAAGCTACTAGTGGTTCCAGAAGTTGCTGGATTTTTTTTCCACCCTCTGTACCTCTGCAGCCGTTCTACCCCTACCACAGTCACCCTGGGAAGCTGATGAGCATGGAGATAGCTGCACAGCAGATACTGGATCCTTAGTCTAATTAGAAGCTCTGCTACTTGCATCCAAAAAAAGGGGAAAGATTTAATTAGTCTCACAAAGGAGCTCTGAAAAAAAACGAGTCATCACATAGTCCCTGTGTGCTTGGGTAGGTTTGGGAGTGCACTGAGACACAGCTGTGCTTGTAACACTGGTAGCTCTCGGGAGAAACAATTTTATGAGAAAAAAAAAAGGAGTAAGGAGGATGGAAGAGTTTCACATTTACAGTCAGAAGCGTGTTTTCTCTACTTGATGCCCTACACTGGCTCCACACTTAGTTTTACCCGGCACTATTCTGTACCCACTGTCAGGGAGCATCCGTGGCTGCTTCTGCTTCAAATCTTCATTTGATTTTTTTGTTTTGTTTTGTTTTTAAGCATGAGATATAACTCTTCATCCTCTCTTCATCCTCTCTGGTGATCCTTGCTCATTTCAGCATCACCTGAAATATTGGCAGATTTCAGGCTTTCTTTTCAATTGTGTTCCTGAACAATGTGTGCCTGCTTTGAAGATCAGAAGAAGAACTCATCAGCCTTGTGTCCAGACGGTGCCCAATTAAAATGCAAAAGCTGGATGGTGTTTGCAAGGGGGAGATACAAGAGGCTCTTAGTAGCAATTTGTGTAGTCTTAAGTTCTGTGCTGATGACAATATCTCCAGTAGAAAGGTTTTGCTTTGAGATGGGACAAGATGTATTGTGTTGGGAATCCAGACCAGGACACTGCCTTAGAGCTTCCAATTCGGTGTAAGTCTGTTGTGTGATTTAATTAGCAAATGCATTTAAGGTTTTTGGGTAATGCTGTTACTGATATTTTCAGAGTCTCTCTCAGATATTCTCTGCTTGACCTAAAGCCTTTAGCAATCCTCTGGCCTCTCACCCTTCTCATTGCCTCAGGCTTGAAATGGTTTGTGGGATTTAACACAGATTTCACCCTTGCCCAGCCTGGCCCAAGGGCAGCTGGGTGCAGGGTGTGCATTTGGGCTCTCCACGCATGGGAATGCTGTGATGCCATAACATCCTGTGTGCCCAGGATTTGTTTCATGCTCTTCATCCTGCCAGAGTTTACTCAATTTGCAGAAATTTAAAATAAATTCATCAGTGCAGAGCATTTCTATCACATATTGCCTGCCATCAAGCAGATGAGCCCTGGCTGAACAAGAGAGGCAGCTCCTGCCTTGCAGTGCTGCAGAGGGACCCCCCCCAAGGGTGCAGAACCAAGGGAGGGGGGACCACCGATGCTCCCTGCTCACCTCCAGCCTCCCAGGCTGGGCTCTGCCAGCATCCCCCACCAGTCCCTTGGCACTGGAGGAAACTTGCTTTTTTCCCTTTGCTGTTTGGGTGGCTGGCTCAGCCTGCAAAATCCATTTAGCTGTGTGCATCTGCCAGTGCTCTGCTCGAGAGAGACGTTAGTACATTAAGCTGCAGATCGGAGAGATTGCAGTCATATTTTTACACTGAAAGATGTGTTGTCCCAAGATGCCCCTGATGGCAGGGGACCGACAGCCACCACGCATATTTATCTCCTGCCCTGATTACCTTCGGGCTGAGCATTTGCAGCCATGCATCACTGGCAGAGCTCGTTGTTTTGGGAAGCAGAGGGAAGCTGTGGGGCTGAGAATGACCCCAGAATCAGGATGGATGTTTTTGTCTCTCTCCACAGTTGTAACCTATTTTTGGACTGGTCATCGAGAGGATTATTGTTTTATCAGCTGAAGTAACTGCAAACTGCAGCTACTCACCCAAATGGCTGCAGCTTTCTACCTGCATTTTGTTCTCCTTCTCTAGGGCTGGTGTTTGTAACCTGCAACAGGCTGGGACCTGTTGCTTGCTGTCGGCCAGGCCGATGCGGCCGCTGGTACATGGGCACAGGTAAGGACATGCAGGGGTTTAATGCTGTGTTGTTCCCCATTGTCTTTAGATTCCACACACATAAGTAGAATAGAAAAAAAAAAAAAATATTCCATTTAAAAGAGAAAGGGATTATGTCTTTATTTCAGTTCTTTTCCTCTCTTCTGCCATCTCCAGATGCCAGCTATACTTGAATATCAGTGGAAGGTGGGTACCAAACTCCTTCTCATGTCCTCTGAAGGTCTTTTCTCTCACTTTTGTGACACAGACAAGAAGACATCATTACAGTTGGGCAGAAACAAGAAAACCAGGTAATTTGTCCCAAACTGTACAACTGGATCTGCCTAGGAATTGCTGCCTGCTAAAGGACAGTGCAGGTCAAGGTTGGGCAGGGAAGCACCAGCTGGTGTTTGAGTGTGACTGCCCTGCTGAGGGTCCTGCTGAGTCCTCGTCCCCTGTCCCCACTTCTGTCTTATGTGCTGAGTTTAATGACACCGTGGAGCCGCATCACACATGGGAAGGAAAGTTCTAGCTTTAATCACACATGTCATGTGATGCTGGCTGTGTGGAAACTCCCAGTGTTGTTTTATCATCCATGTGCCACTGTTTTTGCATTAAACAAGCACAAATTGCACAGCCTGGCACAGGGTCCTGTGTGGTGCTGAGCCTGCCCAGCCTGGAGCAGGATCACGCAGACTGGATGGGATGGCAGCGCTGGGGTATCCCTTGCCCATTTGATGCCATGATCTTCCTGCCCAGGAAAGTCAGACTTTATCCACTGCATCCCTGTGGGTTTCAGGCAGGGTCATTAAAAATAAGTGGTTTGTTTGGGTTCATCTCTCTGTGCCAGTGAAAGAACATGTTAACAATGGGTTAACACATTCTTTCTGAGTCTGAAGCTCAGACTCTGAGCTTCAGAGAAGCTGAGTTTCAGGATGGAGATGACCTGTTTCAGATGACCTCTACATTTCAGAGGATCCTAAGTTCACCCTGAAAACTATCTTTTGTTCTGTCTGGAGCCACGATTGTCCTCTCCACATGCAGTCACCTGTAGGCTACCTACATAAAATGTGCATTGCTATATGGGCTTCTTAACTCAGTAGCTGAGACCACAGCACTTGTCATCTGCCTTTGTCCGTGCAGATATACTTGCAAAGAGCAGGGTGTAGCAGATGTCTCCTGATATTTATGGTCTCTATGGTGCTGCAGTTCTGTCCTCAGGGTGGGACAGAGATGATGTAAAACTGTGCAGCGAGTTGAGAAGCAGGGGGAGGCAGCCTGAGATACTCAACAGTGACTCAGAAAGGGAAATTTCTGGCAAGGGGTTACAAGCCATGAGAAGGGACTTGTCATTGTGGTGGTGATAGGGAAGGTGAAAGAGTGTTGCAGGAGCTGAAAGATCCCTCTGGCATGAGATGTTTGAGACATCTGAATATTAGATTGCAGTCTGAGTGGCTCTTTGCAGTTAATGATCTGACCAGAAGCATACTTTGACAGAATAAATGCATGTAATTAGAGACATCTACTTTTCCTTCTGTTTTGGATGACACTCTCTTCTCACAGATACTCCATTTTAATATGCATATGTAGGTTAATTAATGCCTGCTGTAGCACGGAGCAATGTAGGAGCCTATGTGGTGGTCTATACTGCAGCCCACCCTCGGAGGTGGAAGAGAGCTGCTCTCCCATTACCTAGGGCTGGGTGGTGACCTCAGCAGAGACACCTCACTCTGCAACCCTGAGTTCTCCCCCCAAAGGAACAATGCATTTTGGAGTTTAGTGCTCAAGCGTTTTTTTTTAAATGATAAAAATGATTTGATGGGTCACGATGGGGTGATGGAAGAATGAGCTGCACAGCAGCTCAGAGCCTTTTGGGTGCTTGGGGCTGGGGGAGCTGTGCTGGCCACCCAGGAGCATCCTGCAGGTCCACTCTCACAGCAAGGAGAGCAAGGGACTCGTTGACCTGCAGAGACCATGGTCCCTGCCCAGAGCTTTCTAATTGCTGCCTCTTGCCCTTCCTCCCTGGAAGCAGCAGCACAGGAAGAGCGTTGTCACTGGGATAAACCGCTTGGGGTTATTGATAACCAGAGAGGAGTTGCTAAGCAATGCTCCAGGAAATGATTTGGAGGGAAGTCACGGTGTGATATCTAAGGAGGGAGGGAATGTGTGTGTTAGCAGAGCGTGTTCAAGTACCGTAGCACAGCAAGCTGGGAGCTGGGGCTATTTCAGAGAGGAAATGAATGAATTTTGCTCTATGGGTTATTTTTCTTATTTACTCCTTTATTGTTCCTTACTTGATGGGTGCTGGAGCTTTCAGGTTTTGAGTTTGCAGAGGAGCTCATCTTGAAGATGCACCCTCATTCTTCTGTCCTTAGATCTACACAAACATATTTACTCCTTAGTTAAACAGGTTTTCATTACCTTAAAAAACCCATCAGAACCTTTTAGCTATGAAAAATCACTAACCTGCTCAGATACCTTCAGGAGGAGGATGTATTTCTGGCGTTAATTAGCTCCTGTCAACATGTAATATATGTCTTTACTGCTCCAGTGTGTGTGTTTCTAACCATCCAGTCCCAACCCTGAGAGACGCTGCCCAGCATCAGGACACAACAGACTTGGGGGAGGATGAGGGCTTTGCTGTACAGTTTATGGTTCCCTGGCTGCCCACACTTGAAGTGGAAACAATTGAAGGATTTTTGTGTCCAGATCCAGCCCTTGATACAGACCAAGCTGCAAAGTAGTTAATCAGCAATAGCCTCGTCAGGGAAATTGAAAGTTTTTCTCCTGGCATTTATCCACGACATCTATTTGCAACCCCTTGTCACTTTAGCAAAGATATGAGTCGTAGCTAATGACTCAGGGAGCATTTTATGATATCATTGTGCTTGGTTTTTCTCCTCCCACCATCCGTGCATCTGCAGCCTGTCCTTGGTGCCTTTTCCTTAGATAAACCCTGTGTGGAGCGATACAAAACACTGACTCCCTGCAGCCTCGCTCATCTTACACACCGGGAAAGTGAGCCTGGCCCGTGCCACCTTGTATCAAATAATAAGCAACACCAGTTTGAATGGCCACAAAGAGCAGCTCCCCCAAGTGAGACACTCTCTCCCATCAGCAGATTTCCCAGGGAACAGAGGCAGATGTGTCCATATTATCTCTGGTTTGGACTCACCTCTCCCAGACACGTCACCAGGCTTGCACAGAAATGTTTCTGATTTAGGCAAGAGGGATGAAAAGCACTGTGAGGAGTCTTTGTTGTCAAGGGGTATGTTGAGCTCAGGAAAGCTGGTGTTTCTACAAGCCAGGTGCTCCAAGGGGGTGGACGACTCTTCCAAGCTCATGCTCACCCTGCACTGGCTGACCTAGGGCAGGGGCTAATCTGTAGGAGCTGTTTAAAGGATGATCAGTGTGCACAGGGAGGGATTTGTCACCAGTGAAAGTTCCCTGGTCAAACATCAGTGCTTCATCTGCCCAATGTCACGTGGGAGCGGGAACGTGCCCTGAAGCCCTTGCCTTTGGGGTTGGGGTTGGTAAAGGAGCAAGGTTTGGGGATGGCTGTAGAGAAATCTGGCCATGCCGTGTTTTCCATCTGGAGAAGCTGGTGAGCTTATCTGGGGGACTCTGGTTTTAGGGGAGAGGTCATGGTGGTGGTAACAGGGACAGTGTACTCCCAGGGGGACCTCTGGACCACAGCAAGCTCCAAACCTTTCCAGCTGCTTTTTTCCATCCTGTTGCTCTTTGGCAAAGACTCACCATGAAGCAGGGTTCTGGGTGGGAGCTGCAGGCAGCGATGCTGGGTGCCCATGTGCCAGCAGCACAGCAAAGCCCAATGCTTGGCATGCTGCTCGAGCAAAGATTTCCAAGCCTAGCCTGGCCTGGTTCAGCTTTTTTTTTCTTTTCCTTTAAAATAAGCAACACAACCAATGTGGGACAGGGCAGGGCTCCTTGCTGAGCTGTGCCATACCCTGTGCTAATCAGTTAATCTCTGCTGGCTTTGCTTTCCCTGGGTGTAACAGCCTTATGAGAGCTCTGTGAGAATTAACCTCTGGAAACTTCTTTGATGAGTGCTACAATTAAAGATGCTTTACATGCTCAAGGAATTACTACTGACCAGCTTGGGAATATAGTGCAGGCTGCTGGCAGTTGTCCCTCAGACATTGTATTTTCTAAAGAGCAAAGGGAGATGGATCCCCTAATTCCTCTGCTAGGATCCAGGACCCTGGGAGTGAGGGGATTGTCTTCAAGCCCATCACTACAGGGAGGGGACAATGTCCTGCCCACAACAAAGGGGTGTTGCTCAAAATCACCCCCTGCTTGCCAATTATGCTTAATTTTTTTCTGTCTAGAAGTCTTTTCTGGTCAGAAGACCCAAGATCACCAGCATTGCCTACTTTCAAGATTGTGAGAGCAAGATAATACTAATAAACTCCTCGTTACCCAAGCACTTTCTTCCATTTTTGGCATTTAAATTACTCAGGCTACAGCTAGTCCTGGGTCTTTCCCATGCCCTGACCCTGGGTTTATACGAGGGCCACAGAACCATCTTTTTAAAGCTTTACAGAGATATTTATTTTCACGTAGAAATCTAAGAAAATAATAGTTTATTTAACTGGTTTTACTCTGACTTTCCTGTAATACGTACTCAGAGCACCGGATGAAGTTTTTGAGGCAGTAATGAAGAAATCCTGACTAAGAAGAGCCAAGGATGGTGGCTAGTTCTTCCCCAAGACTGTTCATATGTCTGCAGTATGTGTATTTGTGCTGGGCAGCAGCCAGTTATGTCTTAAATAGCCATATTCCTGCACTGAGGAGCTTCACTTGCCAGGGCATAAATTACAAAAGAGCTGAGCCAAATGTTTCAACCCTGATTTACAACCGAAGGGTAGAGGTACAAACTCACTTCACTGCCAGCTTGGGCCTTTGATGGTAAAAACTCAGTGTCAGCTCAAGGGATGGTAAAATTGGGATGGAATATGGAAATAAAAGAAACGCCAGGATGTACATTGTAAACCACATATAAATATTTCCCGGCTCCTGTTTATTGGCAAACAGACTTCAGTTGTTTAACCGAGGGAAAGCAATCCAAGTGTGTGCCATTCAGTGCCTTCAAAAGCTTTCACAATGAGATTTCTAGAATTTTTCACTCTCTGGCTGGTACCTGCCCTGATGTGGCTTCTCCTTCCCAGGAAGGGTCCCCAGAGCTTCATGCAGACGAACCTGAGATGGGATCAAGGTGTCTCCAGGGTATGTTCTCCTCCAGTGCTCAGCAGCTTGGGAGGAGGCATTCAAGTTCTGGCCATGATAGACTAATTGGAGGTAATAATTGGTGTTCTAATGGGGTTTTACTTTAATGGTGTGAACCTGCTTCTTGTTTCCAACCTGAATAATTTATAGCCAGCTCATTCCCAGTAGTTCTTGTGTTGTTAGCTTAATTATTTTCTTTTCCTGCTGTTATTCTTCATATACTTATAAACAGCAGTTGTGCCTTTTATTAACCTGCCATTTTTATTTTGGTTTTTATTTTATTTTTTTAACTAAGTATTAAGCCAAACTTCTCTAGTGTCCTCATAATCTTATTTCAGGCAATAAAATGATTGAATCCATAAACAAAGACCCAATCAGGATGCCGATCACCTGTCCCAGTTCGTCTCTGCTCAGTGGTTGAAATGCTGCTGTGCTGAGAAAAAATTCACTGCTTTTAGCTCGGCCATGATTTCCCCTGCCAAATGTAAGTGCTTGTGGAGTCAAATAGAGAAGCTTAAATAAAGAAACTGCTTTCTAAACATGAGGTTATATATGTGCATCCACAGAAAGGATGCTATCTGCAAAGAAGAGGCACTGCTGTGGTCCAGGCCTGGCTTTCAACAGTTATAGGTCCTTCAGGTTGCATTTCTGACTAATTGTTACTGATTAAACTAATTTGCACTAAATTGTATGGAGCTGGAGGGATTTTTGGGAGAGCTGAGTGGAGCTGTTTGGTTTGTTGACATGAGGAGCAGGGCTGCACATGGGAACTGGGTAGAATCACAGAATTACAAGGTTGGAAAAGACCATTAAGATCATCAAGTACAACCTTTGATGTCCTTCTTGGAGTGAGGGGCCCAGAACTGAACGCAGCACTTGAAGTGCAGCCTCATCCAGTTTTGGATTCTCCCAGTCTCTTTCCTGGATTTATCCCTATTTTGTATTTGGAGACAGATTATTTCAGAAAAGAAAATGCAATTAAAGCTCAGGGAGAACAAGTATGTGGCAACCATCTCTGATGTGTGAGGTCTGTGCAAAATCTGCCACTTCCCTTTGAGGCACTAAGGCAACGTCCCCGTTTTCTCTAGCACTGAGCACTTTGAAATCTGATCTATTTTCCTCTGAAAATCTGATGGAGTGTTTGAAATACACAAATGGTTTTGAGAAATCATGCTAGGCAGGCTTACTTGCTTTCTGAAATCATTTGAAAACACCAGTTTTAGGAAACCGAACCGCAAGCCTAGCAGGATTAATTCTATTTTCTTAAGGATGAATAATTACTACGGATCTTCCAAAGCTTGCAGGGAGTCAGCAGTAAAACCTTTCCCAGAGCTGTCATCTGTGACTGCAGATCTGGCTGAGCTACTGTAAAAATCAATCATTCCTCTTCGCCGGGGTACCTCTGCGCTGGCATCTGGAGAGCCAAAGCTGCTGCTGAGACTCTCCCTTCGATAATGCACTCGAGAGATGCAGCATCTGCTGTGGTTGGTGGCTATGAATATATATGAGGGAGATGGTTTTCATTTAAAATATGCCAGTTCTTCATCACTGGAGATGCTTGATACCTGGAGGGAGGGTGCCTGAAGGGCAAGTGAAGCTTAGACCTGGCGGTGGTGGTCCCTGCAGCCTGGCTGTGGGTTGGTGGGTGCACAGAGGAGTGGGAAGCATTTTGCATCTGAATGAAACAACCTGGGAAAACTGAAGCAAACAGTGGTGGCAAAGGGTGGTGGGGAAATGACTTGAAGAAAAGCCTTGAAGGAACACTGGGTGCAGAGCAGAGCCTGAGTTCTGGGGCTTCAGAGGGCTCAGAGACACCCAAGAGCACCCCAGGGTGAGGATGGTGCTGATGGAGACATGAGGGATGCTGGCAAGGAAAAGCCTGACTGGACTTTAATAGGTATCAGTAAAATACAAATCCTCCTGGGAGGTGAGCCCCAGGAAAATGTAAATAATAAAGAAAGGGGAAAAAAAGCCTCTCTGGTGAGCAGTGAGGGTTTAGAAGGGAGGGGGAGGCAGTAGAGCTGAGCTGGGTGGGTGAGCACCCAACTCTGCCTGCTGCAAAACCGGTGACCCTGCTCTGGGGTGGGACAGCTTCTTGGCAGGGACTGGACTTCTGGAGCTGTGTACCCACTGAAAAAGACTTTTTTTTCACTTCTCATTTTCTCAGGAAAATGTCTGTTCCTCCAAAAAGTAAATTGTTGCTTTTGTTGTTACTTGCTGTCAGTTTTCCTTTAGGCTCTCCCTTTCCTCACTGTATGCTCTCCAGACAGGGATTTATTCATCATTTTCAAATCTTGGCATGAAGATGCCAGCAGAAACAAATATCCATAGTAATATGAACCACCCTCTTATTTTGGTATTTTTCTTTTGGAAAGAGCTGGAAAAAAAACTTTAAAAAAAAAACCAAAATGCAAATTGCTTTTCAATGAATTTAAAACTTCTTTTTGATGGAAGCATATTGGTTCTACCACAAACCTGTAAGCAAGGATTTTTTCAGCAGGCATGTCTCGTCGTGGGGATTTTATCAGCTCTCCAGACAGCAAAACAAGAAGGTCAGGTAAGTGTCTGTGGAGGCGGGAGTGACTCTTTTGCTCAAAGAGATCTCGTCTTTACAGCTTAGATCTGTCTGGCATTGAAGAAGACCTCACACATTTCTTCCTCCTGATTCTCAGCCTGCAGCTTCCTGCTTGTCGAGCAGCGCTGGATGTTCCTGGGCTCTGAAGGAAGCTCAGTTTGACAGCAGTCTCAGGAAAGGAGATCACTGCTCCTCTTGTAGGTACCTGTGAAATCATCCTGTTACTCCCCTGAAATTGTGTTTAAAGCCCTTGATAATATGTTGTTCTGTGAGCACCCGAGCTGAAAGCTCCCAGTGTGCCTGGTCCCCTAGGGTCCCCTGCCCTGCCTCACCAGTTCTCCCTTCCCAGGTCCCCGTGGGTGCCCACAGGCTGTCTTCATGGGTCCCTGGTGTCCCCACCATGTCCCCATGGGCCATCAGGCCAGGCTGTGCAGAGGTGCTCCTGCCTCTCCCCATTTTCCTCCCTAGTTTGGTTACTGCTTGCTTGAAATCTGAGCAAGCCCACTGCTCTGGGAGCACTAATGCTACATCAAATTGGGCTCAAAACCCTTCGGGACCAGCATGGTGGGGAGGTGGGAAGGCAGGGGAGTGCCCTGCTCTGCTCAGAACACTGAAGGACGTCTGTGTCCATCTGGCCAGACACTATGGCTGGACAGCTGCTGCATCCCTCCGTTGGCAGAGCAGAGCTGTTCCCAAGCACAGTCCTGCTGCCTCTGAGAGCCTGTGTGCCCCAGTGTGTCCCCTCCCTGCTTAGAACAAGGGCTTGGGGTCACCTTTGTGGTGGGTTTGTTCAGTGGTTATCAGAGAAGTGTGGGGGTATTCTGTTTGTGTTGGCATCTGTTGTTTTGTTAAAAACAAAGGTTAATGGTGTGGGTGGTGGACAGAGGTGATAAGTGCTGACTTCAAAGGCTGCTCTGGCTTTGGTGGTGTTTTGTCACTTCTGCATGGTCCAATCCATCTTAGGCTGTTTAATTACCACTGTGTGATGACATTGGTAGTGTGTCCGATGGGTCCTCCAGGCTCTCTGGATAACAACCCCGGCAGCTCTTTTATGTGGTGTCTGTGAGGAGTCAAAGCTGTCTCTCCTGGGAGCGTTGGGTTGTCTGGACCCAAAACATAGCTGGGACCTGGTCACAGAGCTAAACCGTGCCCCAGCTTGGGGCAGAGCAGACAGAGGTATAGCTACCTATGCTTAGTAGTAGGTCTCTTGAGTAGACCTTGGAGTAGCAGGACTGGTTATCATTTGCTTGAAAAGCAGACTTAAGTGTGATGATGGGTGGTTTATTGGTGGGAACATTGAGTTTTGCTGAGGTCATGGAGATCAAACTCTTCTACTAGCAAGAATGCTGTAAAGTCCCATAGCCTCTATATCCATCCCATCCCTACTGCCCTTGTCCATCACTGGTGGATCTTAGGGGTCCCTGTAGCTCCAAACCCTTACTCAGGTGTGGTAGCAATGGAACACAGCTCACTCGGGGGCACACACACCTCCCCACCTAGGACAACAGCCCCACATCTCTGATGACACCCAGGCTGCATGCACCTGTCCTCACACAGTGTTGGGTTTTACTGACCTTTTGGTGGACCTGCAGGAACCTGAGTGTGTCCCAAGGACTGACGTTGCTCATTGCATCTAAAGCTGCAGAGCATCCCACAGGAGGGCGCCGGGACATTGGGTAAAGCAGAGCCACGACCCTCTTTTCCCCAGTGCTTTCCCTTCTGCTCCCCAGCCCTGCCTCTGAGAGCAGAGCATCCAGCACCCTCCCCTTCATGACTCAATGCCACCATAGATTCGCTCTCCACCTCTGTGCTTAGAGTCTGCAAATGGAAATTAAAAAGCCTCTGAATGGAACTGTAAATAATTTCTAATGATACTTTCCAGGACATCTTAAAAATTGAAAGAGCCCTTTGCTCTGCCTCTAGTTAACCAAGATCCTTCAGAGCCAGGAGACCACTGAATATTTTAAGAGCAACGTTATTTTGCAGCAGCTCATAGCTAATGAATTCCCAATCCATATTTCACAGTAGGGGAAGAAGTAAAGAAAAATCCATTTTCACTGCAGCTGTAATGTATTTTCCAGCCACTCATGGAACAGAATGCACTCAGACCTGCAGCTTTAACCACTGGCACAGCTCAGACAGGGATGGCAGTGGTGGAGGCTGTGCTATAGATGCTTGGGCACAGGGTGGTGTGTCTCTACTGCTGCCAGTTTTGTCTTTCTTCTGGGCTTTTAGAGCTCGCTTTGCTCCAAAGGGTTTGAGTATTCACACAGCTCAGGAGCTCCACTGAGGGTAGGAGTGGTTGAGATGGTGTCTCTAGTGGGCTCCTGGCATGTGGTCACCCAAGGAGGGCGCTCCTTGCCTGGGACTCTCCCTGCTCTGGGACCATCGTGGTGTAAATCTGCCTTCACCGATGGTTCATGTGGCTGCCACAAATTGGGGTTGCTGAGCCCCGGACACGGGCTGTCCAGGACATTGCAGGCACAAGGAGATGAGCTGCAGTTGGCACCAGTGGGCCAGCTCCTGGCCACACAGCCTGCCCAAGAGCAACCCCTCCAATTAGATCCCACACAGATGAAGGTACTTTGGAACAAGCCACTTTTTGAGAAAGGGCTTTGATCAGAATGGCTGTTAAGGAATAACTGCACCCACACGCAAGCCCTTGTGCCCATGTGGATGTGGTTTCCTAACTCAATGGGACAAACCTGAGACGGGCATCCATGGCTGGCTGGCTCCAGACCAGCATGAGTATTCCCACAGCCAGGGCTGGGACCACTGGGAACACTGGGGTCGCTCCCTTATGGCACCAGGCACGGTCTGCTCCTGGCAAAGGTGTTCATCTCTGCCCCGTGGTGCTGCATTGCGGCTGGAAGCAGAGCTAAGAAGTGCAGACATGTGAGTACGTCTTCCACAGCTTAAAAAAACACAGCTTGAGTTTGGCTACTTCAGGTTCAGGGTCCATAATCTGCTCCATCCTCTAATTGTATTCTAAGTGAGCATCTCAGAGCCTGCCAGAGGCTCCATTTTCATATTACTTTGCTGGGCACACTCCCCGTTTCTCCCAGTTCTACTTTTGCTAAGGGCTTGCAAAACAAATTACTGCAAATATTCCCTCCTAATGGCAGCATTTCTTAATTCATAGTGGGTTTTTGTTTGCACATGTTAAAGTATCCACCAAAATTGTGCTGGCAGAGTCCCTGAAGGGAGTCACAGAGGTACAACTGTCTTTAGGACTTTTCATTTGCTGGGTGATCAACCATCTTTCCTTTCTTCTGTTCCCTCAGATTCTGGATCAAAGGAGAGAGGCATAACCATCTCTTTCCTTGGTGAACATATAGGTTAGAGGATCACAGAATCACATTAGGAGTTGGAAGGGACCATGAAAGATCATCTAGTCCAACCTCCCATCCTGAGCAGATGCAAATCAGTCTGACTCTAGCAATGAGACCCATGTGTGACCCTATACCGGGTGCTGCTCTATGCCAGGGGATATATGTACAAACCTCTCCATCCACACTTCACCATCCTGTGACGGGGCCCAACCACACTTGGCAAGTTTGGTCAGGGGAAGGTTAATCAACTGAAGTTCATGATGATATTTTAAATACCCCTACTGTAAAAAAAAGCTGGAGTTTAGTTCCCAGCACAAGGTCAAGGGGGTTTCTTGGTGCATCACAACTCCAGGCAGTTGGAAAAGCCAAACATGGAGCTAGATGTGATGGTGTTTGTAGGATACAGCTCTTCCCACGTGACTGTGGGGCCAGGCGAGGAAGCCCCTACACCCCAGTGGAAGGGCTGGGCTCAAGACACAAGCCCCTGCCCTTGGTTATCTCTGCAAAGCAGAGACCTCGTGTTGGTCCCTGGGCTGTGGTAGTGAACAGATGGCAGGGACACCAGAACTGCCTATCAGTCGATGATGAAGCATCTTTTGGCATCTGTGCTCACTTTTAGACAACAGCCAGAATGGAAAGGCACACAGACAAGGTGGCAAAGAGAGCTGGTGTGACCTGATTGTGTGGCCGTGAGGCCTTTTCAAGGCATTATTAAATGCCAGACATGACAACAAATCTCCTGTGAGTTATTCTGGATGGGTATTTGAAGTTAGTCAGACTTGGACAGGCCTCTCTTGGTCACAGTTCTTCCTTTGCCTACTCTTCATTCTCAGGAGCTGCTTTGGGAAGATGCCTGTGTCTGTTGGATGCTTACAATTTTGGGAAAAAGTACCAATTTCCAGTCTGTGAGATACATGGAGAAATAGATATGAGATGAAACCTTCCTGATGTGTGTAAATATTTCACCAAATTTGAGGAGTTTTTGAGGATTCCTTGGAATCTGTCAACAATCTCCTCTAGCTCTTGGTCCTGGACAGCCATTGTTTGCTTCTGGGATGTCCTGATTTGCCTTCCTATAAACATGATACTTTTGGGCAGCTACTTCAGCAGGTGAGTTGGATCATCCCATCAGCTTACTCTCAGTGAGCACTTTGCTGGGATCTGGACTATGAGTTCCCAATGTCACTTGGGTTCTAGCTTTACCATATCTCATCTCATCCACGTGATTCTGATTTTTAAAGGCTTTGCAGAAAGTAACTGTTGTTCTGCCTGTGTCAGTCTGGGCTATCACAGTTAATAACAGTCCAAAATCCCATGATGTGGATGCTAACTTGCATCCTCACTCTGCTTCTCACTTGCCTGTGTTTTAATTGGGTTTTGTTCAGTCATTATTATTGCATCTGCAGTGAACCAAAGTGTGATCTCATTCCTAGTAGGGTCTTCAAGCATTTGGGTTTCAATATTTGGGCTTCAAGGTATTGTAAATAATACATAGACAGTGAAATCGATGCACAGCCTTAGAAACAGGAGCAGAGGAGGAATCTGAAAGTAGAAGTGGATGTGTGTGTGCATACCAACATGTTCAGTCCTGAGGGGAGTTGAGAAAAATACTCAGGCAAATGTTAAATGGTGCATGTGCTGTTATTACAAGTGATAGTTTATTGCTGGCCAAATCTCTTCTCTTTTTGCTGATTTTTGGATTGTTCCAGCATGTTTCCAGCTCCCCCTGTGCTTTTGGTAGATTCGATGGCAGAACATGAGAGCAACAGCCCTAGTCTGTGTCTCATCTCCGTCAGTGTAAAGGTAAGATGGTATTTTGGTGCAGCTGAGTAGCAATATGAGAAAGAAGAAGGTGTCCTGAATCTCAGATGCTGGTGGGACCAAGCCTGGACCATCAGCCCATGGCTGCTGCTTGCTGATCCAGGCTGGAGCTGGGTGATTCAGGTCATCTCCCGCCTGCACTGGGGAGATCCTGGGAGGGACAGGGCTGCAGCTATTTGGGGAAAAAATGTGATCCTCTCCCTGTGCAGCAGAGATGCAGCTTGCTGCTGTGGTTCATGTTTTGGGAGCGAGCTCTCCTGTTATCACACCCTGACACAAGCAATGGATCAGATATGCTGTCACACCCCGGGTAAGATTTATGAAACACGAGTGCAGCGTTGCTGAACCTCTCCTTCCAAGTTCAGATAAACACTTGTGCAGTGAATTGCAAATTAAAAGATAAACCACAGAGCTGTCCCAAATATGGGGGTAAATGATGAATTAATGGTCCTTGTTGCCTCGTATAGATTGCCCATGGAAATTCTCCAGGTGCACTGCTTTGACATTATTCACTTAAGCATCTCAGCAATTAACTCTTGCTCCATGTGTTGTTTGTGACCAGGTCACCACCACCTTGCAGCCCTGCCACCCTTCCCCTGGCTCGCAGCAAGGTATTTTCCTGCAAACCAGGAGCTCCTCGAGCTCTGTGATTTAATCCTTGGTGGCTTGGGAACTGTCTGGTAAGAAGAAGAGCAATGGGCAGACTGGGGAGGGGACACCTTAACTGCATCCCATGTTCATTCACCTCAGCAATCCCAGCCAGCAAAGAGCACCCAGGCTGTGGGCAGGGAGGGGACCACGCTGCGCACCCCTCCCAGGGCACCCCTGTTAACAGCATTGCTGTGTGAGGAGCTTCAGGGAAGCCCCCCCAAATGTGCTGGAACAAAAAAAAAAAAGAGCTCTGAGTTTTGCCCAGTTCCTGATTTCAAGGGCTGCATCAATTTTTGATCACCAGCCTGATGTTAGAAACAGGCTCCTGCTAAAGGTGAGCAGCAGAGTTGCAGCTTTGTATCACAATCTCTGCATTTTGCTCTCCCAGCAGATAATTCTGCACCTGGAAAAACATTGGGTGCTTTGTGCCTCTTTATTGTGTTTGATGGGGGCAGGAAAAGAGCCCTCCTGAGCATTCCAGGGTGAGTTTGAAGGTCAGAAGTCAGTGAGAAAAAGCAGATTTCCTCTGCCTGCTACCCTCCACGTGCATACAACCCATCCCNAAAAAAATCTCTTAGTTTTGCCCAGTTCCTGATTTCAAGGGCTGCATCAATTTTTTGATCACCAGCCTGATGTTAGAAACAGGCTCCTGCTAAAGGTGAGCAGCAGAGTTGCAGCTTTGTATCACAATCTCTGCATTTTGCTCTCCCAGCAGATAATTCTGCACCTGGAAAAACATTGGGTGCTTTGTGCCTCTTTATTGTGTTTGATGGGGGCAGGAAAAGAGCCCTCCTGAGCATTCCAGGGTGAGTTTGAAGGTCAGAAGTCAGTGAGAAAAAGCAGATTTCCTCTGCCTGCTACCCTCCACGTGCATACAACCCATCCCAGAGCTGCACTGTGGAGCTCAGGATTGCCACCAAACACACAGTTATACTCTGTGGCTGCTACATGTAATGATGGAGATCCCCTGAGGATGTTTGGAGCTGCAGGGTGCCCCGGGGCTCATTGCATGCTCAAACGGGGTGCAATGCTATCAGCACCCTGCTGTTGTCATCCCTGTCCTCTGAGAGGCACTTTCCCTGGGGATTATATATATACACACACTATATGTAGAATATTGACATATAATCTATATAGCTATATGTTTTAATATATTATCTATGCATTTTCTCTATAATCTGTTGTTGTTATTGTAAAGAATGATTTAATGATTATATAAATTATATATGGTTTTGAGATAGCTGTGACAAGGTCACATTTGGCCCCTGTGCCCAGCCCTGGGCTCTGTGCAAGCTCTTTGGCTCAGACTGACCCAAGGCAAAAGTTAAATCAGGGCTTTTTCCTCCAATAAGTCAAGTGGGCTGTGACAGGGGGTGTGAGTGTGTTGGCCAAATCAACCCATTTTGTGTCTGAATCGTAGCATGAAGTTTAATTCTCCTTTACTGGATGGACATGCTTTTGGACATGGAGGAAGAGCAGAGACACAGAAGGAGCCAGCTGGGCAAACAACCCTCATCCATGGTCATCCCTCCTTCTAGCAGGGCAGCGCTGCTCTCAACTTCAGAACATCACCTGCTCTGTGTGCCTCCATCTTCTGCAGGGGTCACACATATATATCACTTGTGTGTAACTGCAAGTCTGGCAATAACTGGTGTTTGGAGAAACAATTGAAGAAATTTATGGCAGGGAAGCTAGTTACTGAACACACAGATATCAGCTCTGGCTCGGGAAGTCCCTAACCACAATCTAGTGGGTATGGCTGAAGCTGCTTCCAATGCCTGACCCCGCTGAAGGGAGGGCATTGGAGTCCTGGCCCTTCAGTCAGACCCAGGACAGCTTTTTCCATGTATTTAGTTTCAAACTTCAGTCCTTGGCATCACACGGTATCCTGAGCCTGTCGTAAAAGCAAATTAATTTCTAACTCTCCTGCCAAGAAGTGCTGAGAAATACTACTCCTCAAACTGCAGAAGAGTAAAAAAATTAATTATTCGACCTTGTGATTTTTAAGGCAATATCAGAAATTTTGGTGCCCTTCTATGTTTCTCGTGCACTTTGCTGCCGCAGCGCTGCTAACAATGACCTCTCGGCACAGAGCTGTAGTCTGTCAGCTGGGTCAGCAGGGTCTGGCAGGCCTGAAAGCAAACACTGGAGCAATTTAAATTTAACAGTAGTGCTGATGTGATGAGGAGGCATCTGTACTTGGTTTTTAATTCATATTTTTCAGCTCTGATCTGTTTCTTCTGGGAACAGCTGTCACCTCCAGAGGGTTAATGCTCCCCATGATGCTGCTCTATGGCAGCATCCCTGGTCCTGTGTTCCTGAGGCTACCCTGAGGACAGAAGACTTGATCCCTGCCTCCAACACGCGCTCATCTGCCCCAAAACCTGTACGAGGAGGAACATGCTGGAGTGTGTGGTGGCTTCGGCAGGTAGGAGCAATGGCAGGACCCTCCTGCTTTGGGCTTTGCACTGATCACCCTAGCTGAGCTGTCCCTTGGTTTTGTTCAACCTTGTTCCATGTCCCATCACAGCTGAGTGCCATGAGGAGGGTCTTCACCACTCCCCCTGTCCTGGAGGGGGTCTCTCTTAGCATCCAAGGCTGGGGCAGGAGAAGGAGCCCTGAAACAGCATCTGGAGAGAAGCAGTGAAGCTTTAAAGCTCCCAGCCTGCCCTGTCAGCAAAATCTACCCTTATCTTCAGGGCTGTTATCTTCAACAGTGTAAATATTTTCTAAACGAGCTGGGAGGATGAGGATTGATGTGCAGCTTTGCTGGAGAATGTTATCGAGTTGGGGCAGGGGTGCCTGAACACTCCCTTATCTCTCCTAGAGCTGGGGATAATCAGGGGCTTCCCCACCAGAGTTGGTGGCTCATCATTCCCTTCTGCATCAAACCAAAGTATTTTAATTATTTACTTACTATTCTGCTGTGCTTGTTATTCAGGACTGTCTTACTTCTCCCTGCCCCATGAGCCAGCGATTAAGGAGATGCTGATGCCTTTGTTGGCTTTGGCGCTGGAGGTTGGGCTCAGAGCATCCCACCAACACAGGGAACATCAGTGCCACCGGGTGAGCTATGAGATGCTGAGAAAAAAATAATGCCTGGAGTCATAGAATCATAGAGTCACTTGGGTTGGAAAAGACCTCAAAGATCATTGAGTCCAACCACCCACATTCCCATATAAAAACCCTACCAAAGCCCTAGCCTGACAGCAACATCATTATAACAAAACCGAGACCTGAATCATGTGTAGTATTTGCTGTTCTGGGGTCTTTGAACTCTCTTGCCAAGTTAAACTATGTAATAAAACGAGCTGTGAATAGAGTATTAAAGCATTTATCTCTCGCAATTGCCCGGTTAAACCCAGCACAGACGGACAGCAATGGGAAATCCTGCTGGTACTCCGAGAGTTTATTGATTCCCCAGAGCAAATGGATTCAGGTGCGAAAACCTGCTAAGTGCAACACCCACCCCCATCCCTCCCTCCAGAGGCTCCTGTCTGGGAGGTGTGGGGGATGCTGCCGCCTGCCCTGGTTATCCCCGGGCCGCTCCTCCCACCTACGGTCTGAGCTCCGCAACAGCAGTTCAGCGCGTCGGGGCTGCGCTGCCCGGGCAAGCCGGGGAGGAGGGTTCTGCCAGCCCCCCTGCCTGGCATTGCTCAGGCCCGACGGCCTGAGGTGCTGAGAGGAGGGTGCTTGGGGTCCCTGCAGCCCCTCCCTCCCCCAAGTTACCTGCCAGCCCTAGTGGGCTCTAATGTTCCCCAGCTGCTCTGCACGGTGGGTGCACCTGGGAAGGAACAACCGCAGGTGTCAGTACAGGCTGGGGGTGACCTGCTGTAGAGGAGCTCTGCTGAGAGGACCTGGGTGTCCTGGGGGGGGTGACAGGTTGGCCATGAGCCAGCAGTGTGCCCTGGGGGACCAAGAAGGCCAGTGCGATCCACCCCAGGAGCGTGGCCAGCAGGTGGAAGGGGGTGATCCTCCCCCTCTGCTCTGCACTGGTCAGGCCTCACCTGGAGTCCTGTGTCCACTTCTGGTCTCCCCAGTACAAAACAGACAGGGATCTCCTGGAGAGAGTCCAGTGAAGGTGACAAAGGTCATTAAGGGCCTGTAGTACCTCCCCTGTGAGGAAAGGCTAAGTGAGCTGGGGCTGTTCAGCCTGGAGAAGACTGAGAGGGGATCTGAGCAATGTTTATAAATAGCTGAAGTGTGGGAGACAAAGGGAGATGGTCAACCTCTTCTCAGTGGCCTGTTGAGACAGGACAAGGGGCCGTGGTCACAAGTTGGACCACAGGAGGTTCTGCACCAACGTGAGAAAGAACTTCTTCACTGTAAGGGTGACGGAGCCCTGGGACAGGCTGCCCAGAGGGTGTGTGGAGTCTCCTTCTCTGGAGATAGAATTTGTGTGCTGCTGCTGCGGGGATGATGGGCAGGGGCAATGGGGCTGCTCGGGAACCAGGGCACTGGGACAGGATGATGTGGAAACCCGATGGGGCACCGCAACACAGGCAGGGCAAGGAGGCTTTCGCTCCCTTCTGATTTCCCAATCAGAAGCTGTTGTTTAGGTTTTTTTGTCTTTAAAAAGAAACATCCCATTTTCCTGATCCTGGTCTGTATTTGGTGTGTGATCAGATCACTCCTGCCACTGACACTCATTTCCTGCCTAGGTTGTCACTGAGTGTTTATTTTTCCACAGGCCTCTCCAATCGCTTTGTGCTGATATTACATGAGGTGTTTAACATCTGCCACGTGCTGGCTCTATTGGGTACATTAATTACCCTGCTACTTTTATCATCCGTTTACCTTTCTTTCTGCCCTCACTACTTCTGTTTCTACAACAAAGCCATTTCTGATGGGATATAGGCCAGAAGGACAGGTGGACAGAAAGTGTGTGGCTACACAAGGTCATTCCCAAGTAGATTTTCCTGGTGGTGCTTGAGATCGGTGAAATCCTGGGAGTTTTGTTGGGTTTTTCATGGCAATCGGTGAGAGCTTTGCCACAGCAGAGGTGATAGACTGATGGTGCAGAAACCCAACCCCTCTCTGTGCTCCCATAGACACAGCCCATGTGGTGCTGCTCCTGCTGCTCTGGCAACAGCCACATCGCTTTTGAGCTTATAAATCTCTTGAAGCTGGGTTGTTTTTTCTTTTTTTTGAAGTATTTATTTGCTAGACACTGAAATTTTCCATGTGTGGGAGGTCTCTCATAAACTGATTTTACGTGGAAGAGTGGAGCAAAAACACTTTTTGAGAAACAAAGGGGAGAAATATTTATTGAAAAACAAAAAGGGGAGTGTGTTTAAATAATAACTGTATCTATAATTTTGACTAGTCTTGTAAGAGTTAGATGCCATCGCCCTCCTGAGCCCAAAGTTGTAGACACTGGCCCTAGCACAGCAGGGCTCCCAAAGGACTCACTCTTGCTGAATTTCATGCTTATCCCTCCCAAAAACTCCAAAGCATCCTGAGCATCATCTGAGACCTGAGCACAGTACCAGGGAGCTGAGGACCACACCAGGCAGCAGTCCTGATCACCTCCTTCTTGCTGTGGGTGCATCATTTTTTCCAGCAACTTCATCACCCAAAGCAGGAGCATGCAGATCTGTGGAGAGCCCGTCCCTTCCTTGAGCTGGGCTTTTCTGGGCTCTCATCCAGCACTAAATATGGAAAATTCCGACAGACAATCCTGTCCCATTTCAAGCTGTTTGGACCTTTTAACTTTCATAACAAACCTGGTCATTTTACACCAGATTCTAGTTGGAAAACAATTTGGTGGTGCCAGTTGGCCTGATGAAGGTCAACTCCTGGTACAGCAGAGCTGTGATCCTGGTGAGTTAGACCCTGCCAAGTACTAGACAAACACTGACCTGTGACTGCTAAAAAGCTTACTTCAATTCTAATTTGATAAATTCTATTATTAACCTTATGTGAACAGTAACAGGTTGTTTCCTGCCTGTTACCTGCACTACTCCTGACCTCTTTGTCTGTGAAATAAAGTGATAGAAAAATGAATCACCATTTTTCCTGAAGATTTGTCTGAGATTAGTTTGTGTGTACACACTCCAGGTCTTTTTCCTTCTTTGTCAACTATCACACTGTAAACCATTCAAGTTGCAGCCCCTCTCCTTGCAGTTTCTAAGTGTACCACATGCACATGCAATCTTACACATTCTGGCAACCGGGTAAAAGCCCCTAACTAGGGAAGCCAAAGGGCAGAGCGAGACAGGCAGCTCCACATACAGCCAGCACAGCAGCACAAGGATGAAGTAAAAATATCTGAAGTGGGAGGAAAATTTTCCTACATGTAGTAAGCCCTCAGGCTGTGCTTGTTGTTACCAAAAACTTGGAATTGTATCTTTTCAAAGGACACCATAATTTCAAGCATCACAGACAGAACTCCTGGACCCCATCCTCGCTGCAGTGAACCTCAGCAATACAACTCAGGAGCACTTGTGCAGTTTTCCTCCAAATCCAGCTATGTAATAAGCTGCTCAACTGAAATCCCAGGCCTTGTCTTCCTACCTTTTGACTAATGACAACCTGTATGTCAGGGTGTACAGGTTACACGTGTAGCTGCCAGCCTGCTACAAAAGGGACGGTGACAAGGCACCACAGTCCTATTAACTCCAATCGTGTTTGTGCTTGTACCATTTACTCAGCCCAGTTTTGTTGTCAGTCTGAAGGATAAACCATCACATAAAAGCACAGCTCTGAAAACACTGGTGGGGACTTACTTTGAATACAACTGTCAGTCATGCTCTTCTTTGCTTAAAAAAACCAAAAACCACCAGGTGTTCAAAATGTTTAAGGTAAAGCTGCAAATAACATTGCTTGTTCAGCCCAGTATTGACCCCTAATACTCTGCTTTTTGGGAATCCAAAGGCTGCTAACGCTTTTAGAGAAGGAAGAACATAGCCACCCCTAATTTTTGCTTCAAAACTGCCTGATTTTTCCCAAGTAGGAAATTCCAAGGCAGCAGCACTCCAGTGTTACTTGTGCCTTGGACAGTGGTATATTTCTACAGCACACCAAGCTCAACACATGTGAGCTAGGAAATAATCCTCAGCCTCACAGCCTGCTGCTCCCTTCCTTTTGCCAGCTCAGAAACAGAACAAACCAAACCAACAAGGCAGAGATGACACAAGAAGCTGTTACTCCACTGCTGCTTCAACTCCCTGAGCCACACTTCAGAACTGTGGCTCAAAAACATTGAAAATGACAAATGAGACCCCAACGCTGCTAAATTCATCTCCCCTTCTGTACTTAGGTGGCATGAGTGGGCGGCACCCAACTGTTAATGCATTGCTTTGTGTGCTGGCGACTGTAGTCTGTCACAGCGATCTGCCAGCAAGAACAATGCTGAAATAATAATTTAGAAAATCATCAGGAAATTAAATACTTTAGTAGAGACACTTCAGCCTGAAGTAACTTGTTCAAGCACAAGATGAATACCACAGCTACCTGCATTGCCGTATCATGGTGTTAAACAAACACAGCTTTACCAATCCCAATTTTAACATGTAATTATCCAAAACTGCATTTATGGCTTTAAGCATTTAAAAACCCACCTGACATGGCAAGTCCAAGAGACAGCTGCCTTCCAACAGCCTTGGAGTAAGTTCATCATCACACTGGATTCCTAAATATTCTAATGAATCACACAGGAAGTGTAGTAGCAGCTTGAAAGCATCCAGTACTAATGTAAGCATGCAACTGCAACCTCACAAACAGCGCTTTTGTGCAGTGAAAACTAAAACTTCTCTTGGTATTACACAAGCCAGCTTTCTAGGATCTGTAATGATTCATGTTTCAATGAGTGACCAGCCACTTATGCTAGGATTAAAGGAATAACCCCAGAAATCAGATAGAACCATCGCAAGACCAACTTGATAAAAGTAAAAACACCTAAAGGAATTTAATGGGATTTGGTCAGTGAACACTAAAGCACATCTCATTGCTTCCTTTTAGCTAAATGATCCGTCCCTACCTCCTTAGTTTTGAATGTAATATAAATCTGGCTACCCAATCTTTGTTATACTCCAGACTTGCAATACATTAAAATATTGCAACTGATTAATGATTGTGATAAACCACACAGAAATAAAATCAACCTCTTATTTTAAAATATATAAGCCTGTTTCTTAACTGATTAATGAGAAGGAGTTAGTAATGTTAGTAGTCATAAAATCTAGCATTACTTGTAAAAANGATGTTCTAGTCTTTTGTACACTGTTATTGTGTGTAAAGCTAAGCTTCCATTATTCCTCCGACTCCGATCCCTCTTCATCTTGACTGATCTGGAAGTAGCGCAGTTCGTACGTCTCCTTGTCGGATGCGACCACACGAAGCCAGTCACGCAGATTGTTCTTCTTGAGGTACTTCTTTGTGAGGTATTTCAGGTACCTTAAGAACAGTAATTACATGTTAGATGTTTCCATTTAACACCTCTTACTGTTGTCTGCACTCCACCCCAAGACTCTAGCAGGGTAACAACCCCCTAATTATAACTAGAAATTAAAAAATCATCATTTATAACAGATAACAGAAGTGTGTTTTCATTCCAGATATGTAAGATTGTATTATTGGATACTTTTTGACTACATACCACTATAGCAATAAAACAGCCACAATACTGACACTGGTTCATCTGTATCAGCAACACAAAGGAGGGATGCAGGAGGAACTCCACCTCTAACCAGTGCACTCACCCACTTCGTGCTAACACGTTAAGCTCTTTAAGGCTTTGTTTGACTCAAGAACTGCTTTTGCACAACATACATGAAATACATATACATTTTGATAAAACCCATCAAGGAATACAACAGCCACCCACGACACAAAGTCAGCAAGACTTTTAAAAGCATCTTTTTCCTTTATGTGCTTGATGAAACTTTAAAAGATCAGTTCAATATGTAATATAAATCTGTTTGAATCACATCTAAGACTGACAAGCGCTACAAAGGTTAGAGCTGACACCTTCTCTGCACCTACCACAAGTGCATCACTGCTCAAAATCCACCATCACAACTGCAACAAAAGGAAATCTACGCCAACCTTTTAGAAAACTGCTTCTCAGATGTCACTGTGATCTTGTTCTTCAGGCGTTCAATGTGAACAGTGTTGCCCAAGTTTCCGGTTTTTCCATTGACCTTAACCTTCTCCTTGAGGAACTGTTCCTGTTTCAACATGAAACAAATAGTACACTAGGGAATGGCACCCTAGGTATGAACTAGGGAAGGGACCCTAGCCACACAGCAATATTAAAAATCACTGATTACTTATGTCCTGATTACAAGTATTTACAACAGACAAGATTTTACAGTATGTAATTAAAAATAATTTTTAAAAATCACCTGCATGCTAAAACAGGATTTTATTTCAAATAGTTGTATTTATGGATAGGCATGAACCACCAAATAAACACTTAAACACTTATAAATAACTAAAGGGTGTGTAGAGAGGATGGGACCAGACTCTTATCAGTGGGGTAACTGGCAGCACAAGGGGCACACACTGGAACACAGGTCTATCTGAACAAGACATAAAGCTTTTTCACTGGGAGGCTGACAGAGCACTGGGACAGACTGCCCAGGGAAGCTGTGGTCTTCTCTGGAGGGATTCAAAACCTGTGATGCTGGACACGATCCTGCTCTAGGTGATCCTACTTTAGCAGGGGGTGGACTAGGTGACCTCCTGAGGTCCCTTCCAACCCCTACCCTTCTGTGACCCTGTCTTCAGAAGACACATAAACCCAAGAAACTTTCAAAAAAGCTGATTAGGAACAGCTGTCGTTTTCCTGGCGTAAAATACAGCCCTTTTAGATGTAATTCAGCTGTCATACTGCACTAAGGCCGTGATTATGACACACACGAGAAATATGAGCAAAACCAGCACTTACAAAGTTCCCAGAATCGAAAATTCCATCCTCCACAGGGTGGGTCAAGTCAAGGCAAAACTTCCAGGTGGACTTTTTAGACTTTCTGTCCTTTTGCTAAAACACACACAAAACCCCCCCGAACGCCTTAAACAACCAGCGCTAACGAGAACAACCCACACCCGAAAAACACCCCTCAGCGCCTGAAGCGGGGAAGACACGGCCCAGGCCGCCCCCATCCGCAGAGCGAGGGTCCCTCCAGCCAGTCCCCAGCCCCTCAGACCTCAGGGCCAGGCCCTGGCCCTCTCGTTACCCTCCCCCAGAGACGTCCCTCCCGCCAGAAGGGGGGTGTGTGGGGTGTCGGGCCCGTGGCCCCGCGCACTCACGGGCGGCATGTCGCCNCTTCCACCCACCCCCGGCAGAGCCGCCGCCCGTCCCGAACACGAAACAGGCCGAGTTGAATTTATTTTCCGACTTTTATTGGGTGTTGGACAGGAACGCAAGCGCTTGTCTTGCTCTCGTACAAACGGCGAGGCGGTTCTTCTCAGGGAGGAGGGCGCTGGCTGAGGGCAGGGACCGGGCCCGGAGCCGGCTCCTCAGCCCAGCCCAGGTCCCTGCGGTCTCAGCCAACACCCGGCTCCCCCCAGCACAGACATCTTGTATAATCTCTAGAGCAACACGCCATTCACTTCTTTCCCCGGCCCATGTGCGTGGCATTACAACCAACACGGCTCCCGAAACAGATGGATGTTGGAACCGCGAGGACCGGCATTCCCAGTTCGCGCGATTTACAAGGTTTGGGGTTTGCTAGGGCAATAAAACAACTCATCGCCATCATCCCTTCCCCCCACGCTTTGAAACCAGCACAGAACAATTACACTCAACTATACAGCACAGAACAACTGAGAATAGGGGTTTTCTATGACATAGCAATACAGAGCAAACATTCCGCTTTGAAGTTCACAAACCCAGTTACTCTCAGGTGCCAAATACTNCGTTCCCCTCCCCCAGAGACGCCCCCCCCGCCGGGGGGAAGGGGGGCTGTGGGGGGTGGGTGTCGGGCCCGCGGCCCCGCGCACTCACGGGCAGCATGTCGCCAGCTCAGCGCTCCGGCACAAAGAACGACTCATCGGGCACGCCGCGCTTTTATACGCCTGCCGTGACGTCAACGCGCAGGCGTGCGGGGAGCGGCAGCGCGCCTGCGCAGTGTGCTGGGAGGCGAGGCGTGTTTGCTCCTGGCCCGCGCCGCTCTCTCCCCTCAGACCGTCCAATCCTCCCACACACACCGCGCTCCCCCCTCAGACCGCCCGCCCTCCCCTCCCCCCACCNCCCATGTGCGTGGCATTACAACCAACACGGCTCCCGAAACAGATGTATGTTGGAACCGCGAGGACCGGCATTCCCAGTTCGCGCGATTTACAAGGTTTGGGGTTTGCTAGGGCAATAAAACAACTCATCGCCATCATCCCTTCCCCCCACGCTTTGAAACCAGCACAGAACAATTACACTCAACTATACAGCACAGAACAACTGAGAATAGGGGTTTTCTGTGACATAGCAATACAGAGCAAACATTCCGCTTTGAAGTTCACAAACCCAGTTACTCTCAGGTGCCAAATACTGTAGGGCCTGACTGCAGATGCTGGAGAGGCTTCTGATGCTCTCGGCGTGCTGCGCTGAACTGCCAAACGCTCCACCATGCTCCCACCACACTGCCTCCAGGATCTACGCCTCCGCTGACATTCTCAGTGTAACAGAGATACTCAAATACCCTTGACAAGGTCTCTTTAATTTTTTTTTTCCTCATTTTTCCCCTCCTGAAGTTTAGTTCTACTGTAACAAACTACATTCTAAATTACTCAACAAAAAAAAAAAGTGGGATTTATTGAATTTTGAATTCTGTGAGACTGACCTGCAGTAATCATTAGTTTGAACTGTCAACAGATTTGACTTCTTTACAGATTATGCAAAATTACCTGTATTGTGAAACTACAGACTGTGCACTGTTTCTGGGTACGTTGTGGATTAGAAAAACCTGCAAGAGGCTTGAAAGCAGTTAAGTTTAAACAATGAAATTCAGCTAATTTCTTAAAAAAAAAAAAAAAACAACCAGCCCTGAGAACATGGCTCAACTAGCAAGAGCCTAGTTGAAAAACCACCATTATAAGCAAAAAAACTAGAAGTATCTATAGAAATCTTAAAGTATTATTTGTTGACATTTGCATCAGAAAGCACTGCAGTCTTTCCAATTCTGTGAATTAGAGAAACTCAATGATTTGGAGCCATAAAAAAATGCATTATTTGGAGTGGAAATACTTTTCTTCACCTCCTGGTTTTCACTTTAAGCAATTGCCGTCGGGTATTAGTTTACAGTTTTCAGTTTTGACACAATTTAAGTGTTAAGACAGTACTACAGAACAAGTACATTGGTAAGATTTCTTTTAAAGTAAAGCTATGAAAGGAGGATTTCCCCAAACATTTGGTTAGGGATCTTAAAAATACACATCTTTATGGACTACTGATCACAAAGTTTGTTGCAAACGATTCTGACAGTAAACTGAAACATCTTATTTTGAAAAAAAAAAATCTCAAATACATGTTCTAATTTAGAAGCAAGTTTAACCTTACTGAAACTGAGATTATGTTTAACTCATGCTTATGTACTACCTATGGGAAACTTCATGCATGACAAGCCAATGCTCTGCACTTCCATGTGTTTGAAGTGCTTCACAAAAGACAACTAAGTATATAAGAACAAACCTATAACGAATTACTTGTTTAAATCTTGCAGAACTGAAGGTTGCAATAGGATATCCATGTGTCTCCAAGAGGTCTCTTTCAGCAGCCTAGAGGCCACAACATCTCTAGATCGCTGAAGTACCTGAAAACTCTGGTCAAATCAAGAGCCCACTTGTAGAAACAGGACAAAACCCAGCCCTCGTCCCAGAGAGCTTACAGTGGTTCGATTGTGGGCCAGTGGGACTGAATGCCTGTCTTCCAATATGACTTTAGAGGACAGACAGGCACCTGAAAGCAGACTAAAGCACTACTGGAACAAGCAGAAATCCAAGTCTTGCGGTTTTCAAGCGTAACAGAAGTACTCAATACAGTGTGAGCACTGGAGCTTGCATTAGTTTGACCTAGCAACCCATGACTTCCCATCTGACATCACACAGCTCAGGCCTGCCATCAAGACCATCACTGATGTTTTCAGTTGCCTCCAAAGCCCATGAAACCTGTCTTTCAGGTATCAGTTCAATAGAGACAGACATGATACGTGCAGACCAGCTTCAGCTATTCAGCACGTGTTTCAACTGTTGAAATGATAGCATTTCGAGCTCTTGCCTCTACAGCTTTTTAAAAATTAAATTGTTTTTTTCTGTTTCAGTCAAGGTGCTATTTATTGAGCTCACCTGCAATATGTGTTGTGCTAGGCAAGACCATGTGGCAGCATCATACTTCTGCCAGGCGCCCCAGGTAACTGTGCTTTATGACCAGGGTGTATTTATTGCTGTCTTCACTGTACTGCTCTCCCTGTCACAAAAAGCCTATGGAAAACACGCAGTTTTGCCATCTACATTAGATGTCCAGGATTTGGTAAGCCCTGCCACAGTACCTACAAGGGTAGTTGCCAAGAGTCCCTTGGGGATTACAGAGTACATACTGTAAGCTGAAAACGTTTTAAGCAGTTAACAGCAGCATGAAGTCCGATTCTCACTGCCAACAGAGTGTGAGTTGTGCGTGCTGTCCAGGGCAGCATGCTGCATGTTTTCAAGTTGTCCTCCATCAGCCAACCGCCACTGAAGCTTAAGGCAAGTTCACAAAACAATTTAGCAACTGTGAAGAGAGGTCTGAGCCATGGGCTAAGGAAGTTTCTCACTCATTAGAGTCACCAAGTCTTAGTATTCAAGCTGAACACCTTAAGCAGGAGTAGAGTGTTAGTTACCTTTCCATGACTAGTTCTGTGAAGCCTTGTATTTGCCTGTTGAGCTACTAATTAGAGGCATGCATGCATGACTTGGAACTCCCTTGGAGAGGAGCTTGCTCTCGTAACTATGCAGCGATTTATTTATTTTATAGTTAACCATGGTTGTTTAGCATTGTCTGTCAAGTCTATGTTTTGAAAATACAATGGTTTTTGGCTTTTTTTTTTTTTTTTAAAGAATCACATGCATTTAGTTTAGGCTCAATGCTACAGTTTGTCCTACTTGTTGAAAACATGTGGTCCCGGTGCTACAAAAATATGGTCTGAACCTGAAGATTAAAACCTAAAGCTGGAAGCACTGCAACAGATTCCCATGGAGTTTGTCACCCTTTTATAGTTTAAGATAAATACAATAAAGGAAAGCAATTGAACTGCATTTTTCTTTTTTTTTTTTTTTCAAGTCTGACAAAGGCCTCGAGTGAAAGTCTATAGCTTTAACATCCATTCGCACCTTTGTGCCCCCTTGACCTATCTATGTCTTAATCTACCCAATATTCCAACCGCCTGCCCAAACCACAGGTAGGCTTTGACACCATTTGATCGTTACTGTAAGCCAACAAGTTGGCAAAGAAGAATACAGAGGTAATACAGTTAAGTTGCACATGGCCACCGGGGCTTGGTCAAGCCAGCTGGCATTTTTGATCACTTGAGTTTCTTGGTCTAAAAATCGAGATTGGCACCTATAGTTCTGCAAGAGTCCCAATCCACAAAATACTTAGGCTTAAAAAAAAAAAAATAAAAAAAAAGAGCTACTTTTATTGTCAGTTCTACCTAAACATGTCAAGAAAAATACTATTTGTGCTCTAGGTCACTTTATAATCCTAGATACCTACCAGCTTATCTAAAAGCCCCTGAATACTGTATTTTGTCTGTTCATACAGACAAACACTGTTTTGCTCAAGCAAATAAAAATATATCCACTAGTAACACCTGATTGGTTTCTTAGATCCATAGCCGAAACCCACAGGAATGTTAAAATAGTTACAATTAAGGAATTAAAATCTCAGTGATTTTGAAAACTGCCAGTTAGCCTGCAACACTAATCCAGAATCCAGCACTGCTTTTTAACAATTCAAAAAAGAAATGAGGTTGCTTGTGAAGGCCAGAGCTTTGGTGACAACAAGAACCAAATTTGTAGATCTGTGGTTTGTCCAGACCTGAGCAGGTGCCTGAGCCTGGCGATCCTCTTTATTTGCAAGGCTTTATGGCTACAGCACATTCTTCATTCATTGCACTTATGACGGATATCTGTAAGAGAAGGCAGACATGTCTCAGGTGAGCTCCCATGCCAGAGGATGTTAGTTATCCTACAAGTTAGACATTCACATTTTAATATCTAGCCCACGCTCCTTCAGGAGAGAGGAAAAGAAAACCCAAGCTGAAGCTAGTCAGTCATTAGAAGACTTTCTACAGTATCTGCCCTCCACATGAATTCGCCCTTCTGCTACCTTGGTGGCTTGGCTGGCAGCTTGAGGAAGACAAACAAGTTTCCATGATAGAGCCAAGCTCGCAACTGGTACGCTCGGCACAGACTGCAGAGCTACTTCCACAGAATTTTGCTAATGCAGCAGGCTACAGCAAGGCTCTACACGTGGTCCTGGCTAGGAAAGCCTGAAGGCTCCCATCCACACCATGTGTCTATCTAGATGTTTAGAGGCTCCCCCATCACCTCACTGACAACTGAGATGGGCTTCAGTACCAACTGAGCGTTCCAGTTCAGAAGTCCTTCTGCATCTCATCGAGGACCAGTTTCCTTGCTTCTAGCCCAGGAATCTCTTTACAGAGAGATACAAATGCTCAGTCTCAGAGTAAGACTTCTTCATTGTATAATCACATGGAATTACCATAACCTTTCCTGTCTGCTTTCTGTACTTACCTGCACGTCTTCATTGGCATTGAACTTTCCTTCTATTTCTTTGCCAAGATCCCCTTCTGGCAACTTCAGATCCTCACGTACTTCACCGCTTTCCGTCAGCAGGGAGAGATACCCATCCTGAATACCTATCAGCTGTGAAGAGAAGTTCACATTTAGGAAGTCAAACATCAGCAGCCACTAGCAGGCAGCAGCTCAAGATAAGCAGAAAGCATGGTGAACTCTACCCATTACATTAATTCTTTAGTACTGTGTTTCTAATGGTTAAGAACATAATTTAAGAAAATGTTTAACAAGTTTAGAGGGCCGAGTACTGGGGGAAGTGTGGTAAAAGCCAGTCTGCTAGCAAGAGCTGCCAGAACCACGATGGTTACTTGCTTGTATGTGAGGCACTGCAAAACCTGTGAATTACAAATAACAACTGGAACGGTATTTACCAACGGCACTGCTTTTATGAAGCCTACAGGCTCCACAACAGTTGAACCATGCACTTCTATACCTTCCTTTGCACAAGTACATACTATAATTTACATTAAAAACTAGTGAGTAAATTAAGGAACATCCACCAAGCTCTGGACTCTTTTTATAATGCTGCTTCCAGCCTAACTAAAAGCCTGAGCTAAGGGGAACAACTATTTTGGCAGAGTGGATTCGGGAATTTAGAACACGAAACAGAAAACCCAAAGAGCAGCCCTAACAAGTCTGATACCACTACTGAAATTCTTGCTGTGTAAGGACCCAAGAACATGAAGACACAATAATAGTAACAGCCTCTTGGAAGGTCTGAGGCCTAGGACAGGCTAGCCACACTATTCAAACAGCAGCTACTGCCCTCAAGAGTTGCTAACACTGAACTCTGGCTTTGCCAAGTGACTGCAGCTTTCTAGCCAATGTGGATGGGTCAATTCCTGAGCAGGACTACTCCCAAGAAGACTGCAGACATGTTACAACTGAGAACACAAACTCAACTGCTTTTAGAAGCTCACTGTCCATGCCACAGAAGGCATTACAGAAGTTACAGAAGCTGCCAAGCTCCCTCCACCCATATATTTCAGAGAAGACCTCAGGAGGTATAAATTACTTAAGGTCAACCAAAGCCAGCTTCCACACAAGAAGAAAGCACCAGTTAAACTGGCATCAGATGCCATTTAAGACTGTCTTGTTGAATCATCCACCCTCTGTAAGGGTGAAATTAAAAGTGACAATATATGCTTTATTCAGATTTACTTGACATGAGATCCAGATTATCCTTTACCTAATAACAACTTGCAGCAGGGATAACCTTCATCCTGACCCTAAAGGATTCCAGTATTCCAAAGAATATCACCTTACTATGTGAGGTAGAAAAAATGCTGTTCTGAGTTATGTCCTTTCTAAAGCCTGCTACTGTACATGAGGCTGTTAGGACAGGAAGGAGCTCTCCCACTAGTGAGCTCCAATAGTCTTAATTCAGTAAATGTTACGAGTTCAGCGATGTCATGTCTAGACAGGCAAGGTCCATTAATACTGAGGCAAGTTTTGGGATGAAGAGAGTTTACATGTGGTATTAGCAGTATAAATCCTCCTAAAGTGTGAGAGGATACAGTGACTGTGAACTCACCTGGTAATCATTCCTCTTGATATTTGGAACATCCATGTTATGAGTCGATGGGCAAATATCTTCATATTTTTTACCAGTGAAGATATCAATACCGACCAGGTGAACCTACAAGAAAAGGGAAATACAATGTTACTGTTGGTCCTGAAGAAACAAGGTAACATTGCTGGTTACACAGAGTTTTTTTAAGAGATCACAGGTAATACCAGACCCTGCCTAGATCCTCAGTTCGTGGTATGAAAGTAGCCCAAGCTCCAAGAGAAGGCCTCTCTCACACTTTCACAGCACACTATAGAAACTCAACGTGAAAAAGTTCAGCCACTGTTATCTTCTACGGCCTTCTGTAATTCTGCAGCAACAAGCTAGAGCTCCAAGTATGTACATGACTGTTAAGATGTTTACTTCAAGTTCTAGCTGTTCCGAGAAACACAACGATGCCAGTGACAACGTGGAGGTTAAGAAGAAAATAGGTGGTCACGCACAGAGATGAAAGAGGCTCCCACCTCCCTCTGTGCTAGCAGCAGCTGTCCGCTGCATTACCTGTTCATAGCCTCCTCCTCTCAGGTCCTTTTATTCTCACAAGTGTGTCTGTATTTAAGAAAACTGGGTCTAATAAAACAAGCCGTTAAAAAGGGGGATGGGGAAAGGAAAAATACAAAACTGGCAAGGACTTGGTACATACTCTGCCTTTGAAAAACCCCTACTTTACTCACCTACATGCATCATACACTGATCATCACTGCAACTCCCAATTAGTCCGTACTTGTCTCCAAACTCCATTTTACCCACCACCCAGTATCGCTAAATGAATAAAGGGGAGCCTAGCCTTGCTCCAAGCTCCGGACAGCTGCATAAGCCAACTGCTTAGGCAGCAGGACTGCAGCCTCAGACAGCAGCCAAAGAATGTCCCTGCCGGGACGCGGGGAGGGGGAAGGCGCCTCACCCAGCGCTGAAAAAGGGAAAGAAGCAACGAGGCCAGGCAGCAAGTACCAGGGGTCCGGTGGGCTCTGCCGGCTTGCCTCACACCACATGGGCACTCCCAGTGAGCGCTGCGGTACTCAAAGTCTGCTAGCACAGGCAGACACACAAGTGCTTTGGTGGGGAACGATGGCACAATCCAACCACGCCCTGGTGACTTCATCAGCCCCCTTCCAGAACTTACTCTGCCCCCACTACCGAAACAGGTCCGATCGCTATCGGCGCTAAAGCCTTTTAGCAACTTGTGAGATAAAAAAAAGCCCGACCCACACCCGCCCGCAGCGTTGCTGGAACGCCCGCGCGCCCCCCCCCCCAGCCAACTCAGGGCTGAAGAGACCCCTGAAATGCAGAGCAAGATGGGGAATGCTCTGCCCA